>CM059189.1:91875513-92150513 GCA_030323885.1 Branchipolynoe longqiensis
CCACCATTCCCCATTGAGGTTTGCCCATTGCACATGCTTCCTCGTTATGGTCGGCCAAACAAACAAAAACTGGAATTAAGACGCGCTCGATTTGGTTTTTGGCGCTCATCATTTAGATTGATATTTATATAGTATGGAAAGGGGAAAGAGAGAGGTGTAGAAATAAGGGGGAAGGAGAGAAAGGGGTAGATGCGGAATAGGGGGGGTAGATAGAGGGGGCATGGAGAGGGGGTATGGAGAGGGGGAAGGAGAGGGATAGAGAGAGAATGGGAAGAAGAGAGGGGGAAGGAAAGATGGGGTATAGAGAGGGGAAAGGAGAGAATGGTGTGGAAGTAGGGGGAATGAGAAACGGGATAGAGAAATGGGGAATGAGAGAAGGTTAAGGAGAGATGGAGATAGAGAGAGGGGGAAGGGGAAGGGGGAGGGAGGAAGATGGGAGGGGAGATGGGGAGGTTAGTTACTTTATCTCGGATAAGATTTCCAGAATGTAGCTATATTGTCTAAAGGCCCTGTCACATTAGGGTGCATGTCGCAAGCGCGCGGCCAATGCGTAAAATCACTTTTTTAACGTTGAGAAGCATCAAACTTTTCAGTGCGGGGGGCAAAGTTGAACGTATACATGGCGTATGGCCAACGTATGGCTGATGTGCCTCCCGGTGAAAAACGCTCGAATTACGCTCACGCTATGTTTGCAGAATGCCGGTGAACGTTATATACATTATTCGATCGCCAGAACTACGCCTCATACATTACATACATCAAGGCATGCTGGAGAAATGCTAAACGTATGCTAAATGTACGTTAGACATACATTAGACTACATTATCCATATGTTGTCAGTATGCAGACTGTACGTTCCCACTGACTTTAATGTAGGTGAACATAGTGCAACATAGTGAACAACGTTTGTCTAACATATGTCTAACGTACATCGATGTATGCCTAATGTATACATAATGTACTGCCGACGTAAAATCCACACGTTGTCGAACGTTGTCAGGACATAAAACTCGAACAACCAACCAACCATCCCATCATGACCGATGTATGTATATGTGTGTGTGTGTGTATGTATGTATGTATGTATGTATGTATGTATGTATGTATATATGTATGTGTGTTGTGTTGTGTGTATGAGTGGGTGCACATGCGCAGAGGATGAGTGGTTGTGTGTGTCTTGTGAGTGTGTCTTAGAGAGAACAGTGAACTTATCAGATGATATATGGTGAATTGGGTATGTGGGTGTATTGAGGAATAAAGGGATAGCAGAATTGATTGACTAGGCGGGGGGGGGGGCGGGGGGCGGGGGGCGGGGGGCGGGGTGGAGTTGGAAATAATTGGTTATCACACTCAATTCTCCATACCAGGCCATGCTGTGTATTTTAACAAATTAAATGAAAACGAAATAAACCCACAAAAAACATCGAACCAAACACCTCACAAAAAATATTAAAAAGCACATTAAAAAATCCTAAAATAAACAAAAAATAAAAAGTCGAGAAAAAAAATAACACAAACAAAATGAAGAGGTGGGATGGATTGCCCCAAACCGCAGCCTGGCTTCACGTGATGCGTCTTCCTGCTTCCTGCAATGCGCTTTCCCAGCGACTGTGCAACGGAAGTAATTCTTGCAGGTGAGGTGATGAATACTTCCGTTGTGCGCACGCGCCGCCAATATCCGTGGCGAAATTGAAAAAGGAGATGCCCTCCCGCGGCGGTCGGATGAACTAGACTTTTTTTTTTTTTAAAGCTTTTTATTTGTAACTCTGTGAGTAAGGGTGGTTACTGAGGGAGGAGGAATATGGGGATGGGAGGTTGTGCGACTAGCAAAGTACAAGGGCTGCACAGCGATCGATATATGAAGTTGCTGTTGATAGGGTACTTTTATATTTCACTCCATATCACTGAACTGATATATGCACGCCCGTGACTTATCAAGATAATCTGAATAGAATGAAACCAGACGGTATGGCCGAATGAGTTGAGCGTCCGTCTCCTGTTTTCATAGATCGAACCATGGTCGAGTCAAACCAATGACTTACAAAATGTATACTTATCGCTTCCTAGCCAGGTGCTCGGCATTGTTAGGATACAGCAACGACTACAAACTGGGACTTCCTCAGTACAACCTCAAGGATGAAAGATCTCCGCGAGTTCGCGGATTTCCGGGATTGTTCAATCCCGCAGCACCCATAAGTAATATGTGGTGCAGACTTCGCAGCACTATCAGCGTATACTACTAATAAATGCCCCAAGAGCCATAGCACTATCAGCATACACTACTAATACATGCTTCAAATGCCGCATCACTATCAATGTATACCAATATACATGAAACCCGACTTCCGGGAATTTGCCATGATTCCCTGACAATGCTGATGCGCGAAAAGAAAGAAGGCAAGGCGGAAATGGAAAAACAAGGCGTTTATTGAACGCCTCGGGAAATAAGACATACAGAGGAGCAAGCAACAAGTACATATAGGAGCTCATGAGGAGCAGAAATAAGTCAAATAAATGGGCTCATGAGGAGCAACGAGCAAGTAAATGTACAAGGGCCCTTAGGGGGCAAAGTCAAAGTCCGGTAGTGAGGCTGGAATGAGTTAGTGAGGGGGGGCCGAGGAGCCCTCCACCTAGCTGGAAGAGAAGAGGGTAAGAGATAGTTGGGTGGGTGGGTGGAGGAAAACGGCAGAGCTGCGAGGAGGCTGGAGGGCTAGTGGCTGAGGGTTGCCGGCGGGCGGCCTTATAAGGGAGGGCTGGAGGGCGACGACAGGTGAGGTGTGAAAGCAGCCGGCCCGGGGGAGGGCGAGGGAGAAGTGAGCAGCGGGCGTCGGGTGAGGCGAGAATGCCGCGCGACAGCCCGGGGTGGGGGAGGGTCTCTTCCTCTCCACGCATCAAACGCAATGCTTCGCATTACGACCAAACCTATGGGAGAATATCAGCTTTTCCACTTTTTTTGTACCGGAGAACACTTTCATCCCTGAACCTGGGACCACCTCAGTACACCCTCTGACCACCTCAGTACAACCTCAGTACAACCTGGGACCACCTCAGTACAACCTATGACCACCTCAGTACAACCTGGGACAACCTCCGTACAACCTGAGAGCACCTCAGTACAACCTCTGATCACCTCAGTGCAACCTCTGACCACCTCAGTACAACCTCTGACCACCTCAGTACAACCTCTGACCACCTCAGTTCAACCTCTGACAACCTGAGAGCACCTCCGTACAACCTCTGATCACCTCAGTGCAACCTCTGACCACCTCAGTGCAACCTCTGACCACCTCAGTAC
The DNA here is from genome assembly GCA_030323885.1 of Branchipolynoe longqiensis. Classification (NCBI taxonomy): domain Eukaryota; kingdom Metazoa; phylum Annelida; class Polychaeta; order Phyllodocida; family Polynoidae; genus Branchipolynoe; species Branchipolynoe longqiensis. The sequence continues at coordinate 91,878,809 of CM059189.1, forward strand.
AACCTCTGACCACCTCAGTACAACCTGAGACCACCTCAGTACAACCTGAGACCACCTCAGTACAACCTCTGACCATCTCAGTACAACCTGAAACCACCTCAGTACAACCTCTGACCACCTCAGTACAACCTGAGACCACCTCAGTACAACCTGATACCACCCCAGTACAACCTCTGACCACCTCAGTACAACCTCTGACCACCTCAGTACAACCTGAGACCACCTCAGTACAACCTGATAGCACCTCAGTACAACCTCTGACCACCTCAGTACAACCTGAGACCACCTCAGTACAACATCTGACCACCTCAGTACAACCTCTGACCACCTCAGTACAACCTGAGACCACCTCAGTGCAACCTCTGACAACCTCAGTACAACCTGAGACCCCCTCAGTACAACCTCTGACCACCTCAGTACAACCTGGGACCACCTCAGTACAACCTCATCCACCTCATTACAACCTCTGACTACCTTCATACAGCACACCTACAGTGCACCCCATCACTACCCGGTTACAGAGCCGCAGTTGTGGTCAGGAGAAGTCCAAGGTGCACTGCATCCGCCAGCGTCTAGCTGTAATTAGCCGGGCCCCCTTTCGGTGCATCTGGTCGCTCCCGTGGAACAGCCATCCTCGACCTGGCCACTTGGTCCTGCTGTACAGGACCCACTTACTAAAAGTCCACCGGTAACATCCACCAAGTTAAAGTTGGATAGTCCAATGGTTTTGAGTTTTCTGTCATTTTCTGAGATAAATATATTAGATTGATCATTATAATCTATTTCACGTTAGTTTGAAGTAATTTTTATTTTGAATGGCTAACTTTTGAGATATTTTAAGTGTAAACATAGAAAATTAATTTTGGCAAGCATGCCAAAGCTCTGCCACCAGTAACAGGTTCTATTAAATTAATTTCGGTGTTCCCTGCTATGTGGCAACAAATGCCTAATAAGTGTATCAGTATCTACTTTAGATATGTAGAATCAAATCTAGATGATTGTTTGGGTTTTGAAAATGTGATGCTTTCATCGGACTATGCAGCTTTGACCCGAATGGAAAGTTAATGCGAACTGTGGTGAACGCACTGACAGTGGTACAAATGAGTTCAGGTGCAGGTGTGTGAATGAGATACACAATTTAACCACACCTGTGCTCATATATCCCGCTGCGTGGCTGTTTACCTGTGTTCTTCTACTCACCTGTGTAGTTGTTATAATGCAACAGGTAGGTTCACCTGTCATCTGGCAAACACATACCTATGTGGTCTTAAAGCTGCATCCAATTGTTTAAACCAAAGCACTGACCTAGATTTGATTTGATATATCTAACTAACTTAGATACTAATGCAGTTATTAAGCATTTATTACCATATATAGAAAGGATTACCAAGTCAATTTAATAGAACTTGTTAGTGCAAAAGCCTATGGTGTCAGACTTTTTACTTGCTTTGTAGAAACTTCCACATTGGCAAAATTCCCACACTGTAATTATATTTGATTCATATCTATCGTTTTCCTTTCCTTTTTTTGTTGCCGAAAATTAGTCAGGAATATTGATGGCCTGAAATAAGTGAGACAAATTAGCATGACATCTACATAGCAAGGTAAGTTGATTGGTTGTTCGAATGTTAGGTCCTGGCAACATATAGTTGTGTCATGACGGATACCGACTTGTGACAGTGTACACTCATAATGACTTTATAGTGCTGCCACACTGGGAAATCAGGCCGCCAGCACTATGACCCGATATTCCCCTCAGTCATATTATCCTAACACCGAGCCAACCAGTCCTTGCCCTATCATGATAATGCCGAGTGCCAAGCTAGGAAGCGAGAAGTATCAATTTTATAAGGCATTGGTTTTCCTTGACCAGGAATTGAACTCCTGATCTCCCGCACAGGAGGCATGCACTCTTCCGATTCGGCCACCGCGTCCGGTGGTAGAAAGCTAAGCACCACCCTCCCCCCCCACCCCCACCCCCACCCCCCATCTGGTGTGTTCAACTCGTGGCACCACCTCCCCACTCTCCCCTCCCCCCTCCTCCCTCTCCCTCTCCCTCCCCCATCCCCATCCCCTCCCCCTCCTTCCCCCCCTCCCCCCTCCCCCTGCCCCCCTCCCCCTCCCCCCCCTCCCCCTCCCCCCCATCGCCCCCTCCCCCCATCCCCCCTCCCCCCCTCCACCTTCCCACCACACACATCCACTGCCATGAATGACTTCTCTGCCCACTTCCGGTTGCCTAAGAGCCAGGCTGCTGACGCCCATCATGGCAGCACTTGTTAGCAGCCTAATGAATCTCGGCCCCCTTTGAGCAAACACAGACCAGCCTATTTAGGCCGGTTGAGCTGGCCCCGCCCACCCTGCTGTAAGTCCCCATTTCCCTACACTACTCGGCTCCCCATTCCCTACCCGGGGACGCAGCGCCTGGCGCACACCCTATCGGGCTGATCAGGAACTACTGGCGGCGGCGTAGCGCTCCGTGTGAAAGACCCCAATTTGCTGCTGCCATGCCCCTAAGTAGATATGCACACTATTCATGGGCTGGACAACTAGGCATTCTCCTACTAGACTTCAGCGATGAAAGTACTCAGCGATTTCGCGGATTTCCACGATTTCTTTCATATTTACATCCTTAAGCAAAATGGCAAGGAATCGGGATGTATATGACAACAGTTGGTTAGTTCGAATCCCGTTCTTATATGACCTGAAATGTAACTAGAGCATGAAACCCAAATAAGAAAGTTAGGCATGGGCGATAATATAGTCACAACAAGGATAGTTGAAACCTGACTTCCAGTTTTTTTTTCCCGCGATTCCCTGACAATGCTAATCCTATGGGGGAAAGTCCGCATTTTCATGCAAATTTGCAATCGGTTGAATAATCTTGACTTGATTTCCGCGTTTTTTTCGCCGGAGACCACTTTCATCCCTGTACTAGTGGAACTTTGTTAAAGAGGCAGTCCGATGAAGCCATGCCACATTTTCAAAACTTAAGTGCTTCACCTAGATCTGAACCTACCTCTGCAATTTAGGTACAGGCGCGTTTGGTGCTCCTCGGCTATGATTGAAAATGGGTAAGCAAAGCCTGTGTCCAGCATTTCAGAGGTTGGTTTGGGGAATTTTACGTCCAAACAACATCTAAGGTCATATGAGGACAGGTACCGACTTGTGACAATACACACTCATGGCAACTTTATAGTGCTGCCCAACTGGGATACTAGGCTGGCAGTACCATGACCTAATATCCCACTCAGTCACATTATCCTGACACTGAGCTAACCAGTACTTGCCGTATCCTATTTATGATAAGCACCAGGCTAGGAAGTGACAAGTATCAATTATTTTATAAGTCATTGGTTTGACTTGACTGGGAACCAAGCTGCTGATCTCCCGCATACGAGGCCCACGCTCGACAGATTTGTCCACGCCCTTAAGTAGATACGTACACTATTCATGGGCTAGACAACTAGGCCTCCTACTACCAGTGGACCGGAGTAGGATATACGCTTTATTAAAGAGGCAGTCCGATGAAGGCATCTCACATTTTCAAAACTAAAGTCCTTAAAGGTGCATAGTCCGATGGTTTTGAGCCGTTGTCATATTCTGAGATAAATATATTAGGTTGATCCTTATAATCTATGTTACTTTAGTTTGAAGTAACTTTTATTTTAAATGGCTAACTTTTGAGATATATTATTTGAAGTGCAAACATGCCAAATTAATTTAGGCAAGCACGCCAAAATTTCTGCAGGAACCGGTTCTATTAAATTGACCTAGCTTTCCCTTCTATGTGGAAAACAAGTGCTTAATAAGTGCATCCGTATCTAAGTTAGATATGTAGAATCAAATCCAGATCATTGTTTTGGTTTTGAAAATTTGATGCTTCATCGGACTATGCAGCTTTAATTAAGGCATTGTGGGTTTACAACCCTAGGGAATGCCTATCGATCTGGACCTACCCTCTTTTACTTCCCATCCTATAGGGCCGAGGACCCACTCCCAATAGAAGGCAATGATTTGTTAATTAGTATAGACGGTGTCCAGGCTTATGTACCATGGGAACCGGGTTCATTTCATTTTCCAATCCCCCTCCTTCCTCTTGTGATGTTATATTTAATCAGGATTACACAAAGGAATTTGCATTTTTCCTGAAGCCTTCAGGAGGTAGTAAATGTGGCTACTTTAGCTTATGTAGTTAATTAGTTTGACACATGTGAGGGCTGTAATTGCACCTCTCGTCGACAACTACTGCTGGCAACGTTTGTAACAATGTACAGACATGCCTTTATTAGTTACAAACGAAGGCGTTACAAGGACGGTTTCACTACGCTAGTAACTAGGACTGATGAACATCTCCATGATTTCGCTGATTTCTGCGATTTTTTATGTAATTACCAATGAACTGTCACAAAATGGCAACAATTGAATATGAACGCAATTGGTCAATATCAATTCCATTATTATATGACCTTAAATATTGGAAGGACATTAAGCCCAAACAAACAAGCAAATAACATGATTGGTGAGATAGAAAGAGAATTCGTGGCATGGGCGATAATACAGTCAGTCACAACACGAACAGTGGAAAACTCTCCAAGGATAGTCTGTACTGACTGAATCAGTGGAATAGAGTTAGGATTATACTTGGAGAGTACTGTATGAAACCTGACTTCTGGCAATTTTCCATGATTCCCTGATGGTGCTAAGCCTAGGCAAGAATATTCGCATTAACGCCGAAATTGCATGATATTGGACAATATCGGACAATAATTAATAGGATAAAGATACTATTATTGAGACTATATTATGATTTCAGTATTTTGATTATTTACCGATTCCTCACCACAAATTTCCGGGGGGTTTTCTGCTTTTTGTTGTTGCCTTATACCAGTTTAATCCCAGAACTTAGGTCAATTGAACTACTAGGTGGCAGCACCACAATCAGTGCCTTAAAGCCATCGACTTCCCAGCAAGTGGCAGCACCTTGCAAGATGCAGACTCTGGCAAACGCCAATGCAATATCAGTTGTTCTTTCTGGTTACACATCCAATACACTTACTGCACATTGAAAACGCTGGCTTCTTTATTCCTAGGGACATTTAACAATATTTTAAAGGGGGTCATGTCGATAAATGATTCTCCAATCAACAAAACAACCAATCAACCAATCAATCAATCATACAACATTGAAGGTGGCGGTTCGATCTGAGAGCCCTGCCAGTGCCTCCATGAACACCTCTGTCAGGCGGGCCTCCCGTGTGGGAGATCAGGGAGTTCAGTTCCCAGTCGAGTCAAACCAATGGCTTAGCAAATTGATACTTGTCACTTCCTAGCCTGGTGCTCAGCATTAATAGGATAGGGCAAGGACTGTATAGCTCAGTGTCAGGATAAAGTTGCTATGAATGCGTATTATCACAAGTCGGTACCTGTCCTGATATGACCTTAGATGTGGGATATCTGGTCATGCTGCCAGTCATCTGCTTTCCCAGTGGGGCAGCACTATAAAGTCATCATGAGTGTGCACTGTTACAAGTCGGTACCCGTCCTGATAAGACCTTAGATGTTGCCTGGAAGTAAAACTCCCAGCAACTACTCAACCACATCAGTCATGCATATGCATGCTCCAGTTGTGGCTGACTGTTATAGCCTGTGTCGACCCATGCTGCGGGCTGGTGAATTCAGCAGGGCGTGTGACACATTGCCTGCGGGCCAGCGGGTGACTAAACTGTGACAAATTAGCAGCCCGACACACCGCTGGTTATCGATGGAGGAGGAACTAATTAACTCTGGGTGTGTAGGCGTCGGGCAGGGGTTAATCAGTACATAGCCCACGTACCAACCTCGGCACCCAGCCCCACCCGCTTTTATATATAGAGATGTATGCATATATGGATGCATATATATATATACACCCCCATTTATATAGCAGCCAGATTAATAGGTCCCCTCCTGTGCCTTATGCCTGGCACACACCTCCCGTATAAAACCTAAAACTGCCCGTTTCGCGATTAAGTTTGAATTTTAGTCGGTTCCAGTCTTTAGGTGTGTGACACCCTAATGCCTCACACACACCTCCCATATATGATTCACACGCTAAGACTTGGATGGCAAATGAATGGTGGGTATCACACATATACCGTATAAGATACGACTGACCGCTCACATATACCGTTTCTCGAACGGCCCGATTCGTTTTTTGAATGTCTTGCGATTCGAGTCTTAAGCACTAAAACTGAGTTTTAAGTTGCGAATCGGAAGCATTAGCAGTCGGTATATGTGTGTTGTCCCTGTTGTCACTTTTAGTCGGGAAACGGGACGGGTCGGGTTGTGACGGGTCGCATCGCGCAGTCAGTTTTAGCGCGTGAATCGTATACGGGAGGTGTGTGCCAGGCATTATACTACCACCCATGTCCCTCCCCGCCCTCCTCCCGTCACACACACGCCTCCCTATCTATAGACTCACCTCCCGCGCACTCACATCTCTACACACTCCATATACATCTATACAGTACACACACCTCTGCACACAACACAGCATTACACAATACACGCCACTACAATGTAGACACCACTACACTCTACACACCACTACACTCTACACACACCTCTGCACACACCTCTGCACACAACACACCATTACACAATACACACCACTACACTCTACACACCACTACACTCTACACACCACTACACTACACACCACTACACTCTACACACACCTCTGCACACACCTCTGCACACAACACACCATTACACAATACACAACTACACTGTACACACACCTGCTTTCTTCCCTGATCCATCCTCTCCTTCCCTCCCCTTCCCTCCCCTTCCTTCCCCTTCCTTCCCCTCCCTTCCCCTCCCACCCCCTCCCTTCCCCTCCCACCCCACTTCCCTTTCCCCTCCCATCCCCTTCCCTTCCCCCCTCTCCTTCCTTCCTTCCCCTCCTTCCTTCCCCTCCTCTCCTTCCTTCCTTCCCCTTCCCTTTCCTCCCCTCCCCTTCCCTCCCCTCCCCTCCCCTTTCCCTCCCCCTCCCCTCATTCCCCCCTCCCCTTCATCCCCCTCCCTTCCCATTCCTCCGCCCTCCACTCCCCTTCCCTCCACTCCCCTTTCCCTCCACTCCCCTTCCTCCCCACTCCCCTTCCCTCCACTCCCCCTTCTCTCCTCCCCCCCCTTCCTCACCTCCCCTCTTCCCACCTCCTTCCCTTCCCTCCGCTCCCCTCCCCTTCTCCCCTCCCCTTCCATCCCTTCAATCCCTCCCATTCCTTCCCTCTCCTTCCCTCCCTCTTCGCTTCCTCCCCCTTCCCTTCCCTCGCCTTCGCTTCCTCCCCTCCCTTCCCTTCCCTTCCTCCCCCTTCCTCTCCTCTACCCTTCCCTTCCCCCTTCCCTCCCCTCCCTTCCCTCCCCTCCCCTATTCCCTTCCCTCCACTTCCATCCCCTTCCTTCCCTCCCCCTTCCCTTCCTTCCGTCCCCTTCCTTTCCCCTCCCTCCCATGTCCCCTCCCTCCTCTCTCCCTTCCCTCCTCTCCTCCTTCCCTTCCCCTTCCCTCCTCTCCTTCCCTCCCTTCCTCCTCCTCTTCCCTCCCCTTCCCCTCCCTTCCCCTCCATCCCCTGCCTTCCCTGCCCTTCCCTCCCCCTTCCCTTCCTCCCCTCCCCTCCCCCCTTCACCTTCCTCCCTCCACTTCTCTCCCCCCTCTCTTCTACTCTCCTCTCCTCTCTCCTCTATTCATTTCCTCACCCCTCCTCACCTCCCTCCTGTCCTTCTCTCCATTCCCCGTCCCAGCAATCGTCGTGTATACACTGATATGTGCTGATTGGATTGGCGCGTGTCTCATCTCAGAGCACTCTCCAAGCAGACAGCGGGGTGTGATGTAGTACGGCAGTGTGGATATGGTGGAGGTGTGTGTGTGTATGAATGTGTGTGTGATGGTTTCTTCCCACCAGCACCACTCATCAGGGATGAAAGATCTGCGATTTCGCGGATTTCCACGATTTTTTATATTTACCGATTAACGTTAAAAAAATTATTATTATATATACATATATATATATATGACAGTTGATTTGTCCAATCTCTGTTTGGTTTACCTTAGATGTTGCCAGAACATCAAACCCAAACAAGAAAGGGTTAGCTATATATGGGTAATAATATAGTCACAACAATGACAGTTGAAACCTGACTTCCGGAAATTTTCCGCGATTCCCTGACAATGCTAATCCTTTAGGGGAAAATCCGCTTTTTCATAGAAATTCACCGTTGGCTCCAATGTCTCAGCCTGATCTCCGCATATTTTGTCGGAGACCACTTTCATCCCTGACTGATGCTCTTATCTACTGCAAAGTGAATTCCAAACGCTGCTGCCGATGCGTCTTCGCCCTCATTGCCATTCGCTATTATTAATACTTTAATACTTTAATCTCGGGGGGCTATCATCCTCCAATACACTCAGCATCACACGGCGTATAATGGTACTAATGTATTGGGATGTGTATTTATAGACCAGCTGCTCAGAGCCGTCTGGCAATGACTTGGAAAGGCGGCAAAGACCTATGTAGATTGCATATGGCTCTCAGGGTTTGTAGGTCATAGTGTATGTTAATGTTCCCTAAAGGCGAGACTACACTGGGCCCTTCTTTAGTGTCTGCATATGTGTTCCTATCCACAGCTGCATCTGCACATGTACACATAATTGGCTGTTGTTGTTGAATAATGGATTAGTAGCGAGCCAGCTATAAAGTCCTTTTATTGAGGCGTACAAGAAAATAAAAGGAAAATTGTTTTCAGCTCTTCAGGCTGGCTGTTTATGCTGTGAGAAATCAAAGACCCTATAGTACTAAGAAGGCTCACTCAGCCTGTGCTGTGTAATCAAAATGATCAAACCCACCACTTGGTGCGCTGGCTGTTCTCTTGGTTAAACAGTTGCTATATTATATGTATAAATGTATATATGAATGTGAAAGATGTGTGATGATGGCGATGCTGATGATGATGATGCTGATGATGATGGGTATTTGTTCATAGCAATTTCATATTGATGTGTATTCATACTTACCTATCTCATGTATAATATAATTGCATGTGTTTACATGTTAAACACCAACCAGTAGCCGGGCTGATCAAACCCACCACAAGGTGGCACTGCAAAATTTACAATACCATGGGAGAGATAGGGAGTGAGCCGTCTTCGTATTATAGGGTCTTTGGGGAAATGTTCATATATGGGCACACAGTAGATTAGGTTCTGGATTGTGCCTTAAAGTTGCATAGTCCGATGGTTTTGAGTTTCTGTCATTTTCTGAGATAAATATATTAGGTTGATCATCATAATCTATCTTACTTCAGTTTGAAGTAACTTTGCTCACTTAGGAGAAATTTGAATTGAAAACATGCTAAATTAATTTTTGTAGGCTTGCAAAAACTGTGATCCCACAAGTTTCAATAGTAACTTGTTCTGCTAAATTGTCTTACTAGTCCTTCTGGGTAACATCAAATGTTCAATAAGTGCACCAGTATCTAAGGTGGATATGGCTGGTCAAATCTAGATAACGGATCACTTCTGAAAATTTTATGCTTTCATCTAACTATGCAACTTTAAAAAGAAATTACACTAGCGATACAATAAAAGCGGCTTAAATAAAACATAGCAATATGGGTATTCCGAGTTCTGCTGGTCCCTCAGGAAAGACTGAAGCTGCAACGCAGCATGCCGGGTCGCAATTTAACTGAAGGCCACAGATTTAGTGAATACGTATGTGCTCGAAATGGTATTCTATATAATGTAAAATATTTCCTAGGAAAATTTTGTTGCAATCTACTTTAGAACCGTTCCAAGGTTGGTCGTCAGGAGGCATGTGGTTATAGGCGCAATGTGAATTTAAAGAATAGGCTCTATAGTGAAGGATAAGGCTGGGAGTGGCGTGAATCCCAACTTCGAGTGTATAAGCTGAAGCTGTGACCCAACGGGCTGAGTTACAGCTTCAGTGCTTCGTGAGGGACCAGCAGAACTCGGAATTCCTGCATTTCTGATATGAATCGCAGATGATTCAAAATCAGCAATAATTCAGACTGCCTTTGTCTTGCTGGCAACACAAAGTCTTGCTTCCCCTCTGGGAGGTTGTGGGTTTCCTTTTTGGCTTGAAGGACTTTACAAACTTGGCACTTGTCGCTACTTTGCCTGGCACTGGGAGTTAGCAGGATAAGATGGCGCATGGTTTTGGCTCTGTGTCTGGTGAATGTTACTGAAAACTTAAACCCCATAACATCACTGAGGAAAAGTTTATTATAATGAGGTGTGGCAGAGGGCAACTTTATTATGGGGCTGTCACATTACGGTGCATTGCGCAAAGATACGGTGACGTATGTGATTATTTTCCGCTATGTCGTGATACATCATTATGCGTTATGCATGCATTAGGCGCGTGTTGGTATACATCAATGTACATCAACATTCTTCGACATATGGTGACGCGCCTCAGGGGTTCGGCAAAGTTTTGTGCATGCACAAAACTTTCGACGTACGACAACCGATGGGTGCTTACGTTAGGCGTGTGTCGAGATACGTTAGACGTGCGTTGGAGGAACGTTGTTCTTATGTTGTCCTATGTGACTTTCGTTCCTCTGACTGAGAGCGTTCAGTCCGCGCGTTGGCAATGTCACGCCAATGCATTACTATGCAAGCACTGAACAAAATGGATGTTGATGTATTTCTGTCAGTGATTGAGATTCGAGAGGGTTTATCAAATTTGTGTTTATAATTCCTTTGTGTCTGGTCAATAAGGTGTTTATGTATTATAATTTGTATATATAGGAAAGGTTTTATATAGATTGCCCATTTGTCAGCTAAGAATAAGAACATTGAAGGAAGACTTGAAGAAGCCGTGAGGAGTGATCGTTGTTGGGTTAGCTGTATGCAGTATAGTGTAACCAATGCTAGATTTGACTATTTAGTATAGTTAGGTAGGCCTGGACTGGGAGTTAGTTGTTGGTGGTTTACCTCCTAACAACATCTAATGTCAAATCAGGACCGAGGTAGGCCTGGACTGGGAGTCAGTAGTTAGTTGTTGGTGTTTTACACCCTAGCAACATCTAATGTCATCTCAGGATCGAGGTAGGCAGTTGTTGGTGGTTTACGTCCTAGCAACATCTAATGTCATATCAGGACCGAGGAAGGCCTGGACTGGGAGTCAGTAGTTAGTTGGTGGTGTTTTACGTCCTGGCATCTTCTAATGTCATATCAGGACCGAGGTAGGCCTGTACTGGGAGTCAGTAGTTGTTTGCGTTTTACATCCTAGCAACATCTAAGGTCATATCAGGACCGGTATCGACTCATGACAGTGCACACATATGGTGACTTTATAGTACTGCTCCACCGAATATCCCACTCAATCATATTATCCTGATACTGGACAAACTCGTCCATGACCTATCGTAATAATGCCAAGGACCAGGCTCGGTAGCGACAAGTGTAAATTTCATAAGTCATTCATTTGACTCGACTGGGATTCAAATTCCCGTCCTTGCCCACAGGAATCCTGCGCTATTATTGATTCAGCCACCGCATGCGGTAATGGAGTCAGTTGTAGCGTGGATTTGTTTCGAGTTGCTGTCATGAGGCATTCTCTCAGTTGGTAGGAAGGGGCTATGCCATTTCTAGACAGATATCACAGATTCAGATTTAATTAACGCCAGCGACTCTCATATGTCCAATTCAATAGCATTAAGTGAAGCATTGCATTAGCCTCAGCGCATTGTTAAATATACACAGCGAAAGAGAACAAAAGCGCACTCTAAACGACGCTAGCGAATGAACCTGATCAGAAAGCTGGCAGCATGGTGGCAGCAAAATTTGGCAGTGTGTTTGTGATTGAACACCACCACCCCATACCCCACATGGATACCCACACCCATGCCCACACCCACACACACACACCCCTATCTATAGCAATTACCTGGCCTGGCAGTGTACCAGGGTAGATGATACGCACGACAACCTCCCAATCATGTGGCACCCCTATTGAATTTCAGCCATGCTTGTATCACAAAACATTGTGAAATTATAATCAATTTGTTTTCTATGTTTAAAAAAAAGGTGCTCTACTAATAGTACTATCACATTGCCTTCCCGGTGCCAGTTTTAGGGCACTGGTTCTACTGTGCGTAGGCACGCCCTAGAAGCTTGATCGGATGCGGTGGCCGAATTGATAAATCAGAGTGCGGGCTTCCTTTGCAGAAGGTTGGCAGTTTGGATCCTGGCCGAGTCAAACCAATTACTTAGAAAATTCATACTTATCACTACCTAGCCTGGCACTTAGGCATTACTAGGATCGGGCAATGAGCAGTGGAATGAGGGAGACCAATGGGGGACATCCGATTTTTTAGTTCAAATTCCTGCCGTTGGCGTCGCCACTGAACTAGTGGGCCTAAACGGCACACTGTCACACTGCAAACTCAATGGCTATGAGCAATCTTCATAGAGAACAAGTGAAATATCTCTAGAACCACACCACATAGAAACAAACTGCCTGGTACACATATAGAAAACATATTAAACGAATAGATTATATTAAATTTATAAGGCTATGGCTCTGCATTTCTATTAATTTGGATAAAATAAACGTTTTGCACTGCGCATACCGGCAAACTCAATGCATTGTCAATGGCCGTGAGCAATCTTCATATAGAAAAAGTGAGATATCTCTAAGAATACACCACTTAGATACAAACCATTTGGAAGTCATATAGAAAATATATTCAACAAACAGATTATATTAAATTTATAAGGTTAGGGTTCTGAATTTCTATTAATTTTTAATAAAATTGACGTTATGAACTGCGCGTACTGGTAAACTCAATGAATCAATGCATTGTCAATGCCCGTGAGCAATCTCCATATAGAACAAATGAAATATCTCTAAAAATACACCACTTAGATACAAACCGTTTGGAACACATATAGAAAACATATTAAACAAACAGATTATATTAAATTTATACGGTTAGGGTTCTGAATTTCTATTAATTTTGAATAAAATTGACGTTTTGAACTGCGCATATCGGCAAACTCAATGCATTGTCAATGGGCGTTTAGGCCCACTAGTACCGATGCGCCACCAAGTGTCGGAAAAATTAACTATGCCAAATGTCCCCCATTGTACGCGATTGAAATTTCTCCTGCTTAATCAGCGAATGTAATGATTTTTTGTTCAAAAGAAATGTGTGTCGTCAGGGTGGGTAAGATCGGTTGGTTGTTGGAGTTTTATGTCCTGGCAACATGTCAGGGCAACATCTCAGGTCATAGCAGGACGGGTACAGTGCGCACTCATGGTGACTTTATAGACCTGCCCCACTGAGAGACCAGGCCACCAGCACCATGACCTGCTCAGTCACCACTCTCAGCCACTCAGTCACAGTATCCTGACACTGAGCCAACCACTCCTTGCCCTGTCCAAATAATGCCAAGCGCCTGGCTAGGAAGCGACAAGTATAACATTTTACATCATTGTTTTGACTCAACCAGCGTTCAAACCCATGGGTTTGAATCCCACGATCTACAAAAACGGGAGAAGGACCCTCAACTCATTCGGCCATCCCGTTTGGTCGGGTGTGGAAGAAGAGAGGGAGGGGTGGGGGGGGGGGGGATAGAATGTAACTTTTAAATGTATTCTATGCCAGTAGGGGGTGGGTAGCTATATCCTGTGTGTGCCACAATAATCTGAATGTGTCTGATCATTAAGCTGTGATGAGTTGGGGGTGGTTGTGGTGAGTGTGTTGATGTCCTAATGCGACATCCACCATTCAGCACTAAAAATACAGCTCAGCCATGGTTGTTCGCTAGCCGCCTCTGATATGCATTATTCACAGATTAAGCGGTGCATACGCACTTATTGATGGTGATGCCACATGCACACAGGATCACTTTGATCTACCGAGCGCGCTGTTATGTCATGAAATAACACAGCGCGCTGTTAATCCAAACAAAATTGTCAGGCCCCAGGCCACTGCCGGTATGGTTAAACCAAACTTCCATGTGGTTATAAGGTCATCTGAGACTTTTTTTATATGATAAATGGTAGTATTTTGCTGGGCCGCCGAAAAAAGTTTGGATTAATCGATCGTTTGGTTTAACTGCGCTTGGTTTAACGGGGTTATATTGTATATGAGTCTGTCTCAAAAGGTGATCACTCTTTTTTTTTGTTGGTCAATTGTAACGATTGACACAAAACAGCACAGTAACTGTTATACTGAAAACACAAGGACATTTGCTTCAAAGCAATATGTATTCTCTTGGGATTATGAAACACCATGTAAAAAACAAAATCAGTTTATCCTGAGCAAATGCATAAGCAGATAGTATGTTGATCGTTACAATGTATAAAGTCCATGGCTCGGATCTGTGGTTGTGAAGGCAGGCTATAGTGAAATCAATACAGGCAAAAAGAGAAAGGAAGAGTATAAAGAGTGAAAGAAGAGAGAGAGCCAAGCCCTCAGGTTTATTATTTATATGGTACATGCATCCAGTATGGTATATCACCTGACCACATTCTCCCAATGAGAATCAAGCATCTACAGCTCTACCAATGAGAAACAAGGATTTCCGGTCCCCATGGTTACAGTGATCTGCCCACCACCACCAAGCGGCGTGGCTCCCTTGGTCACCACCTGCCTTGAGCTGAGTATGTGGTGATCCATGACTAGCAGAGGTGGGAGGGGGTAGTGGTAGAGCTGTGAGTGCCCCTTACACACTATCTTACTAGCACCACAATGTCTATTTACCAATGAGTCAAGTATCACCAGCAACTACACAACACATCTATGCACCTGGCCCTATATACCTTTTTAATAAATAGAACATCTGCATTCCCTCACCAATGCATCATTATCGGAATATCTTACAAATGGACAAAGTTTTGTCCCATATTGCTTAGCACCTTTTGAGACAGTCTCATATACATAAAAGAGAGACAGTCTCATATACATAAAAGAAACAATAATCAAAGTGTCCACATACAGTGTATTTTGCATTGATAATGCACCTGCGTTTTTGCCAAAGCCAAGTCAAAGTCGAAGCCAAAGCTTGGTTAAACCAATGATCGGTTAATCCAAAGAAATTTCTAGGGTCCCTTCAAGTTTTGGTTTAACGGGGTTATACTGTATAGTGATTCAATACTATGCATGTATCTGAACATGTAGATCTATATCTGTATAAATGTATATGTGTATGTGTATGTACATATGAGGGGTTCAGGCGCAAAACAGTGTAGAAACTAATTCAAAAATTGAAATAAACATTGGAAAACTACCTTCAACACATGAGTCATGACTAGTTTAATCTCGGGCTATTGTGCGGTATAACTAGCTATGCGAATATCATTTAGACTTAGGGGGCCCTATCCGTCGCGACTACCGTTTGTCGGTTGGGCGCTGTGTCGCCTGTGCTATCCCGGACCCTGCTGCTGGAGGCTGCATCAGCCAATCAGGTTAGAGCGACCCCAGAGGCGTCGACCTCCGGCTCGAATCTGTGACCACTATTATCCTCTGATACACTCAGCATCACAAGGTGTCTATTGGTACTAATGTAATGGGATGTGTATTTATAGATCAGCGGATTAGAGCCGTTTGGTAATGACTTGTTTTGCACCTTTTTTTTTTTTAAATTGTAAATACCTACTTATCCTCTTTTCTCTTCTTCCACAGATGCAGCACCCTATACAAATGAAACCTGCTGACAGTGAAAAACGGAATGGTAAGTCATCATGACCTTTCATTCCTGTTACATTGCTATTATATATATATTGCAACATTGCTATATATATTTATATATACACATGTATATAACAATGTAACAAAAATGAAGTGTGTGTAAATATATATATACATATATGCAGTAAAACCTCTCTAACCGATCACCTCCACAGATCGACCACTCCCCTATATCGATCGATTTATTTGGGTCCCAAACGATAACCCATACAATACCATAGTAATGATTAAAAAAAAACTCCCTAAACCGACCACCTCTCTAAGTGAACCATATAAAGTCGGTCCCATGGTCAATCGATTTACAGAGGTTTTAACTGTATATGAGCCTGTCTCAAAGGTGATCATTATTTTTTTTTTGTTCATTGTAACGATTGACACAAAACAGCACGGAAACGGTTACACTGAAAATGCAAGGACATTTGCTTCAAATCAACGTGTATTCTATTGGGATTGTGAAACACCATGTAAAAAACAAATCAGTTTATCCTGAGCAAATGCATAAGCAGCTAGTATGTTGATCGTCACAATGGACAAAGCTTTGTCCCATATTGCTTAGCACCTTTTGAGACAGTCTCATATATATATACACACACACAGACTCGTTATGTTCCTGTTTTCAAGTTCTTGTCTTGTCTGTGTCTCTCTTTCACAGAACTGTCATATTCTTCCATTAGAAACTGCCCTTCTTCAGTAGACTCCCTGGATACATTTTTTGATAATACTCAGGTGGGACAGGACGTTGACATGGTCAAGTCCTCACATTATCCTGATGAAGCGGATGTGGTTGCCGAATCGGCTGAGCGCAGGCTTCCCGTGCGGAAGGTTGGCAATTCGAATCCCAGCCAAGTCAAATCAGTGACTTACAAAATTGATACTTGTCGCTACCTAGCCTGTCGCTCAGCATTACTAGAATAGGACAAGGACTGGTTAGCTCAGTATCAGGATAATGTGACTGAGTGTGATATTGGGTTATGATGCTGCTGGCCTGGTCTCCCAATGGAACAGTACTATAAAGTCGCCATGAGTGCGCACTGTCACAAGGCAGCACCCATCCTGAAATTACCTTAAATGTTGCCAAGATGTAAAACTCAAACAACAAACAAAACAAAGCAAACAAACATTCTCCCGATGCATCATTGTCCATCAATCAGATTTCTTTCCAACTCTAAATAATCACACCTCATCTATGAGACTTTGTCACACCTTATAAGTATTAGTTAATTAGTTAATGTTTGCTCGCCTTCCCCCCCACCCCATCATGCTTTCTTGAGACTGTTAATGTTATCTCCCATGTCTTTGCTACCTGGTAATTGACCAGACGGGATGGCCGAACGAGTTAGAGAGTCCGTCTCCCGTGTTGGTAGATCGCGGGGTATTGGCTTCGAACCCCGGTCGAGTCAAACCAATGACTTTAAAAAATTGATACTTGTTTCTTCCTAGCCTGGCGCTCGGCATTATTAGGATAGGGCAAGGACTGGTTGGCTCGGTGTCAGGATAATGTGACTGAGTGGGATATCAGATCATGGTGCTGGCGGCCTGGTGTTCCAGTGGGGCAGCACTATACAGTCACCATGAGTGTGCACTGTCACAAGTCGGTACCCGTCCTGATGTAACCTTAGATGTTGCTAGGACGTAAAACAAAAAACAAAAAAAGCTACCTGGTAATTAATCTGTCACATTTCATTTGAGATTTCCCATAGATGATCTTTCCTCTGCCTATCAAGTTCCCATGTTCACTTTGCTGTCCCATAGACGATCTTTCCTCTTCCTTTGAAGTTCCCATGTTCACTTTGCTGTCCCATAGATGATCTTTCCTCTTCCTTTGAAGTTCCCATGTTCACTTTGCTGTCCCATAGACGATCTTTCCTCTGCCTTTGAAGTTCCCATGTTCACTTTGCTGTCCCATAAACGATCTTTCCTCTGCCTTTGAAGTTCCATTGTTCATGCCGTCCTTTCTTAGCTACTCTTTATTTCACCTGTCACATATCTGTGGGAACCCACGGCTCATACATAGCATTTCTTTGAAGCTTCTTTATTCGCCCCATTGTTGACTTGGCATTGTTTATATGGGTTTTTTGTACATTAGATGATTAAGCAGGGGTAATTTCAATCACGGATATTGGTCGTCCTCATTCTACTGCTCCTTGCCATATCTTAGTAATCCCAAGTGACAGGCTAGGTAGTGACAAGTAACAATTTTTACGTCATTGGTTTAGCTCTGCCAGGGTTTGAACCTGAGAGTTCGAATCCCACGACCTACCAGAACGGGAGACGGACGCTTAACTCATTCGGCCGTCGCGTCTGACTACATTGCTCAGCCAGTTTGCCATTAATGTCCCTACATGTAATTCACCCTTATTTAATTTAGCTCCATTCGAGATGCTCTTAGTAGAAAGAAATGACACTTGATTTTCACCATGTTTCAGCTCTCACCCAGAGCGTGGGCGTGGCGAGGGTGTGTGTGTGTGTGTGGGGGGGGGGGGGGGGGGGGTTATGGGTGCCTGCCTCCTTGTCTGCCGCCCAGCATACAGATAGATAGCATACCATCTCGTGACTATACAATATGGATCTGAAAGTTCTCACCCTCTATCAGGCAACAACATATCACTAACCATCCACCCCTAACCTTTACTAAAGATTCACTGTCCACCATTGACTCCCATTCACCATGTTGAACCCAATAGAGCAATTCTCACAGCCGTAGTGGCTTTTCTTGTCCATTTAAAAACAAACCAAAAGATGGAAGTTTGAGTGAGTGAGTGACTTGGAGGTTTTACGCCATTTCGGCAGCTATCGCCATATTGCTTTGCTCACTGTCAGGATAATGTGACCGAGTGAAATTATTATCTACATTCTTAGGCGTCTAATCATTTTGCTGGTCCTTTGTATAAAGCCTCAGTCACACTACAGTTTGCGACCACTGACAATTACTTTGCGACCACTTTGTGACCAAAAATCCCACTGGTCACGCAGTGATTTTTGGTGCAGCAGCTGCAACCTCCTTGTGACTAAATTGCTCAGTCACCTGGAGGTTGGCGATCACTGAGGGTCAATTTGCGACCATTTTGCGACCACCCGTTTTTGTGTGGTAGCGAAGTGGTCGCAAGCGTAGTGTGACTGGGGTATATAAGATACTCGTCGCCTGTGACAAATATGTGGCGACCAGTCGCCTAATGCAGCATCTTCTCCCCTAGTGCGGGCATCTCATTCTCATCTTCTCTCAGGTCGAAATTTTGTTCTATTCCAGTAGAGGAACGTAAGCTGTTTATTGGAATGTTGTCTAAAAAGTGCACGGAGAATGACGTTCGTATGATGTTTGCGCCCTTCGGAACGATTGAGGAATGTACAGTACTTCGAGAGCAAAACGGACAAAGCAAAGGTACCGTAGCGTTTGTTCTGTGTACCGAAGGGAACGCTGCTTCGTAAGATGAATGAAGCAAGGAATCTCCATTCCGGCCTCCCTACCCCAAATTCCAGATTTGGGTACTCCATTGAAAAGAAAATGTGCACCTCTACTTTCCAAAAGAAATTGTGCACTTTCCAATTTTTTTTTCGCTGTGAAATTTTAATTTTGCATATCGGTGTACTTCGATACTTGTGTATCGGTGTACTCCGATACTTGTGTATCGATTTACTCCGAGATCGGTGTACTTAAAACTTTGAACAAAATATGCAAAAATTGTATGGATAGGCAGGTTTTGCCTACCCCCAAATTTCCTATTTGGGTACTCCAATAAAAAAGAAATGTGTGCATTCAATAACAACAACATTCTGTATTTGTAGGTGTGCACAATTTGTTTTGGGGCGTATTGCCGTATTCCGGCTTAAAACTGTACAACATACGTAAAAATTGTATGGGTAGGCAGGTCTGCAGATATATGATGTACGCTAGATACCAAATTTTGTTTGCGACATAATCCGCATCATGTGTGTGGGTTTTAACTAAAAGAGGATTACCAGCATGCCGGATAGGTGGCGCTGCAGTGAAAGTCTGACTTGCAAAAATCCAGGTCATCAGCCATTTGTGATGTGTGTAAACCTTGTTAAGGAAAGTGAAGGAGCAGACCTATATGTGAACCTACAGTTTGTACTTAATGGTTTGACCTGACATGGCCAGAACTTTCCCATTTATGTCCTCCTAAACATGTAATAAGCACACTTTAAAGACGGCATGAGTTTAATTATTAATATGGGAAAATTATGTATTAGCTGGTTAGACTTTATCTAAAGTACACAAATAAGAACTCTTAAATTTGATTAAGATTTTTGTTTAAGTACTCAAATTAATACTCTTTAATTCATGCCGCCTTCAAAATGAGCTCACTTAGTGTTTACACTATGATGTGCAGATTTGTAAGTTCTGTAATGTAGGTTGCTGGTTAAAATCTTTCCAAAGAACATAAAGAAAACCCACACGACAACATGCACTTAAAAAATAGATATATATGTATACATATATACATATATGCTGTATAAGAATTATATGAGTATAATAACCTGGAATATCCCTCTTTTCCCCCCATCACTCATTCATTTCCATGGACTGATGGAGTCTGTCCTAGTCATCTACTGCTCCAGCCTCCCCAACCCCAGCTCCGATGGTGGTGCCACCATCCCTGCACACTGTAACCGCCACTCACTGTACCGCTGAAAATTATATTATATATATATATATATACATATTTTAAGCTTAAAATCATATGCCATTGTTGGATGATTATTTATTGAAATGTTTGTTTTAAGCATTGTGTTTGAAATAGGCTATGAATAAATTACTAATATTTGTGCTTACATTGCAGGATGTGCATTTATCACATATGCCAGCCGGCAGTGTGCCCTAAACTCTATAAAGGCCATGCACCACTCGCAAACAATGGAGGTAAGTTGTATCAAATAATACCTAGTTCTATTTCTGTTGTGAGCAACGCTCAATGAATGGAATTAAATATATAGGTTTGTGTTGCTCTCATACCCCGAAAGGAGTCGATAGAATCGAATAAATAATTGGAAAAATTGTAAAAATCAAATAATACCTGGTGCTTGGCATTAATAGGATAAGACAAGGACTGGTTAGCACTGTCACAAGTCGGTACCCGTCCTGATATGACTTTAGATGTTGCTAGGACGTAAAACAACAACAACAAACAAACAAAGCCTGGTCTCCCAGTGAGGCAGCACTATGAAGTCGCCATATATGTGCCCTGATATGACCTTAGATGTTGCTAGGACTGACATCACGAACAAACAACATGTGTTCTTTCAGGGTTGCCGGTCACCGCTGGTTGTTAAGTTCGCTGATACCCAGAAAGAGAAGGAGATGAAGAAGATCCAGCAGATGAACACAAACCTGATAGGCGCTGCCGGCCTCTCCTCTCTCGGCGCTCTGGGGCCGCAGTATCTCGCCGTGAGTCTTTGTTCATTGACACTTATCGCTACCTCACTAGGCACCTGACATTGGCAGAGTAGAGCAGTGACAGGGCTGGCCTGGTCTCAGCAATATGTGACTGAGTCAGCTGCAGAGGGCAACTCAGAAAAGACCTATTTCTTGAATGCCTGGTATCAGGAATATGTGACTGAGTCAGCTGCAAAGGGCAACTCAGAAAATACCTATTTCTTGAATGTCTGGTATCAGGAATTTGTGACTGAGTCAGCTGCAGAGGGCAACTCAGAAAAGACCTATTTCTTGAATGTGTCTTAATTTTATTTGTGTATATATATCAGGGTCCTTACGGGGCTTGGGAAGTCTTGAAAAGTCTTGAACTTCATTTGCCCGATTTCAAGGCCTTGAAAACCTTTGAATTTAACCTATTTTGGGTAATTAGTCTTGAAAAGCCTTCAATTCCATTAAACAGTCCCCACTGATCTAAATTAGTCTGAAATCGCCATTAACCATTGTTGTTTATTCTTTAAATCGAAGTGAAAATATTCTTGAATTCCTATCGAAATATCCTTTAAAAGCCTTGAAGATAACTTAGATTTCCATATCTTCACATGGGTACAGCCCCTGTAATCACCACATTGATAATAGATTCAATATCCAAGCTACAATTACCCTGTGGCTACATTCAAATTACTATCACCCTTCATCTATATTGAACTTACTGCAGCTTCTACCTCTTTAATCCGGCATTCCATGCTTCGGCAACTCCCATGATCCAGCACGAATGGACACTACATGTTTTAGTTCTGGTTTTGCGCTTGATATTACATGAAGCAACAAAAACCTTGCTTGGAAGCGTTAATGTTTCTGTAGTCCCGAATTTTCTGCAATTCGGCAATACCCAGGTCCCAAGGTTGCCGGACTAAATAGGTACAACCTGGGCCGCGTTCAAGGTTTGCCTCGGAGGCGCCTCGGAGAAATCCCTGATGTCGCGCTAGTCTCAATGACTTTACCTGTCAGGTGCATCGAAAATGGCGGTCCCCTATGGGGGGGGCCGCCATTTTCAATTGAAAAGAACAGCTCTGATTGGTTGAAACCACTGAATCCGGTGGCCATTTTCGAGGCGCTTTTTGCCTCATATCTGAAAAGTGAGATGCCTCCGAGGCACACCCGCTCAGAGTTGACTCTGAGGTGTCCCCTGAACGTGGCCCTGTATTACACTTCGGCTATATTAAAACTACTATGACACTTTGACCTACTTCTGTAATCGTGACACAGTTGGACCTTATGTTCCAGTTGTTACAACAGGCAGCAGCAGCAGGCAACTTAGGAGCACTGGCAAACTTAGGCAGTTTAGGAACAGGTAAGCTAAGCCTACTCAAGCCTATTTAAGCCTATTCAACCAAGCTTAGCCAAGTTCTATCAGCCAAGTAAGCTTCAATAAACCAACTGTGACGACGCTGTTGAATAAGTAATAAATTATGCGAAAGTTACGACTAACTATACTTATGGTTAGTAAAACTACCCCACTTGATGTGGCAACATATTTGATAGAACTGGTAACATATTGTATAGAACTGACAACATATTGTATAGAACTGGCAACATATTGTATAGAACTGGCAACATATTGTATAGAACTGGTAACATATTGTATAGAACTGGCAACATATTGGGTAGAACTGGCAACATATTGTATAGAACTGGCAACATATTGTGTAGAACTGGTAACATATTGTATAGAACTGGCAACATATTGTATAGGACTGGCAACATATTGTATAGGACTGGCAACATATTGTATAGAACTGGTAACATATTGTATAGAACTGGCAACATATTGTGTAGAACTGAAAACATATTCTATTGAACTGGTAACATTGTATAGAACTGGTAACTATCAATGTCATGGCAGTCTTGAAAGTAATTATTATTATCTATATATGTATGTTATGTGTTGATAAATGCCTCCATACTTCCCATTGCTTAGCCCTCTTCGATGCACATTACTATAACACATTCCCCGCTACCGCGTCAAGCTGCTCAGCCGAGTTTAATATTTAGAAATTGGAAACCATAACATTTTAAAATGTCATGCGACTCATTTTCCTTGAAATTGCTTAATGTTTAAAAATATATATAACAAATATGTTGTTAGCAATTAGATTTCTTTTCAGAATGATTTTATCCAGAGATGATAATTTCCCATTAATCGGCAGTTTACCAACTTTTGAGCAAGGACCCGCCTCTTTAGTCCTATATACAGACATGAGAATTTCCCGTTGATTGGCTATTTCCTAACTTTTGAGCAAGGACCCACCTCTTTAGTCCTAGAGACAGACATGAGAATTTCTTGTTTATCAGCTATTTCCTAACTTTTGAGCAAGGACCCACCTCTTTAGTCCTATATAAAGACATGAGAATTTCACGTAGATCGGCAATTTCCGAACTTTTGGGGCAATAACATACAGAGATGAGATTTTCCCGCCAATCCGACCCACCTTTTTAGGTCTGAAATGTTCTCATCCCTGCATTTCCGACAATCACTTTTTTCTTTGCAGACTTAGTGGCTTACTTTCTGGTGCGACGTTGAACTACATATGTACATATATGTCTTTAATAAAAAATTATGCTACTGCCGGGCGTGGTGGCCGAATCGGTAGAGCACGGGACTCGCAGCGGGAGATTGGGAGTTTGGTTCCCGGTCGAGTCAAGCCAATGACTTACAAAATTGATACTTGTCACTTCCTAGCCTGGCGCTCAGAATTAATAGGATAGGGCAAGTACCGCTTAGCTCAGTGTCAGGACAATGTGAGTGAGTGTGATATCGGGTCATGTTACCGGCGATCGGATTTCCCAATGGTACAGCACTATAGCGCCACCACTATCAACGTGCACTGTCACAAGTCGATACCCGTCCTGATATGACCATAGATGTTGCCAGGACGTTAAAAAAAGCACCAACAACCAACCAACTAATATGCTACTTGCCCTTTTCCCATCAAGACGACAACAAGGGTCAGATGGGGAGTCTCTACCAGCAGCAGGTAAACCCCGGGATTAACCTCCTACAGATGCAGCAAGTCCTCGCAGCTGCTTCCGCCGCCGCCGCCGCCCTCCAGACCAACCCAGGTAAGAAGCCCCGCCGCGCCACCTACCGCCATCTTCCAACACTATGCCCTCCTCCTGCTCCTGCTCCTCCTCCTCACAATGTAGACCCTCCCCCCTGCCCTCTCCCTCGTCGGCTCAAAGCGATTAACTCTGACAACCACAGTAACACATTGCTTGCTGGAGGCAACAACTAGCAGTGACATCCGCTGGTGGTGTAGCTGACACGATGTCTCTTTACTACTCCTATACATAGTTGGGCGTTTATTGTGTTTTTTTGTGGGGTTTTTTAAATAAATATTTTCTTTTACTTTTTTTTTCTTTTGGGGGGGGGGGGGGGGGCGGGAGTATTTGCTCTTGTCCTAACATCGCGCAATTGTCATGAATATTCTCTGTGTTATACCCGTGCTGTGAATGTTTGTGGTGCGAAACATACAGTTAAGACACTTATCTAGGCATTAAGTACATGTGTATGTTTGTTGGTGCCACTAAAATAAATATATGTTACAAAATTTAATTTTAAAAGGATTCTTTTTAAAACTACTCCTGATTGGATTTGTGATATTTCTTCACTGTGGTCTACCTATGTCTGCTATATATATATATAATATGTATATTATATATATGCCTATTATATATATTATACATAATATATATAATATGGATAATATATATACAATATATGTATAATATATATACAATATATGTATAATAGATATACAATATATGTATAATATATATACAATATATGTATAATATATATGATATATATATACATATATAAGTTATAACTGGTCGCACTGAGGCTAGGGGAACAAGTCTCCTTGTCTCGTTATTATACCCATGCTGTGGATATAAATTCCGCCATACTTCCTGTAGTTCAGACCTCTCCGATGCACATTACAATGACACCATCTCCACAGCCGAGTAAAAACCTACCAACCGAGTTTAATATTTACAAATGGGAAGCCCTAACATTTTTTAAGTTCTACTGCAACTCACCTACCTACTCATTCTCAATTAGTTTTGCCTCATTTTCTTTCTTTTTTGATCTGCCTCCTTTTCTTTAAAAAAAAAAAACCTACTCTACTACAGTTTGGTACTACGAAAAAAAAGAGAAGAAAGTGCTATATATAGACTGTTAGTGCCATTTAACTTTCCCAAAAACCAAAACCATCAACTCCTGCCTTGTCACAGGACTAGCTGCTCTAGCGACAGCGATAAGCAATAGCAACACGTCAACGACCGGCACGTCATCGACGACACAAGGTAGATATCTACGTCACTGACGTCGTGTTGACACAGGTCAAGGTCACCAGCACTAGACGGTCATTACCTATCAGTGACCTTTTGACCCCTGTAGAAGCTTGTGATTGGACAACGGCTTTTATATAACCTTACCCCTAGTTTGACTAAGGCCTCTTCTCCTATCCTCCCAGCCCCCCTACCCATTTCCCTTCCCACTTCTCACTCCTGATATTTACTTTTAACCACCCACCCACCCCCAACACTTTTAATTATCACAGAGTTTTTTTTCTCTTCGGTTGTGATTATTGTAGTGCCTATTTACTACTGCGAGTTGCACTAATAACGAATGGCCGATTATTGCGCATTGGCTGCTTTGTTTAGTGTGGACAATCTTTTCTTCTATCGCATGGTTTACAGTGGTTAATACAGGCATCACTCTATATATACTAACCGCTACGATTGTCGTAAGCCACTCACCATTGGTTCATCCAGCTTTTTTTTCAAGACAATCACTTTAACTTTGGGATTTGTGGCATCATCACCTATCACCACCACCACCACCACCACCACCACCACCACCATCACCACCACCACCACCACCACCACCACCACCACCACCATAACTACTACCTCCACCCCCACCACCACCACACCTACCTAACTGTTGAACCCTTCAACACTTCCTTCCTTTCCAGTAGGCCTTGTGTCATTCATCTGTGCTGGGTCTCTATTCCACCTTTCTGAACAAGGTCGAGGCAAAATTTCACCCCGGCCTGAGAAATTATACCGCCAGTCACAACTGTTGGATAGTTGCTTATGTCTGACTTTAAACGGAACCGGGGAGCGGGACGTAGCTCAGGCGATAGAGTGTCCACCTG
Source organism: Branchipolynoe longqiensis (assembly GCA_030323885.1). Taxonomy (NCBI): domain Eukaryota; kingdom Metazoa; phylum Annelida; class Polychaeta; order Phyllodocida; family Polynoidae; genus Branchipolynoe; species Branchipolynoe longqiensis. The sequence continues at coordinate 91,905,179 of CM059189.1, forward strand.
TGAAGGTGTAGGTCATCCTATCGATCCTTCTCAGTGGAACCATTTGAATTTTGGACTATTTTCCGTTCCAACCAGTGGTCCACAACTGGTTCATCAAAGGCTGTGGTATGTGTTGTCCTGTCTGTTGGAAAGTGCATATAAAAGAACACTTGCTGCTTATCGGAAAGAGTAGCCTATGTGTCGACAGCAGGAGGTTTAATCCAAAGAAATATGTCAGAATGACCATATCTTTGACGTCCAGTTTGTGCAACCAAGTATCTGGGGGGAGAGCACTGAGCTTGGTTTCTCCTGCCGTGTTGTAGTTAGTCCAGAAACACTGACTGGCCTTCGAGACAACACAATATAGACAAATTTCAGAATTTGCAAGCTAAAGTGCTAATTATATAGTTCAAATGCTTATTTATTATAACCAGTTAATTGACTAAAAGTTGAATTCAGAGCTTTCTGTGGCTGCAATCTTGCTGGTTTCGCTGGATTCCCCTGTCTGTGGGGGACCCCTTTAGGTCATGTGATGAGGGAATCCCACCCATGTCGTCATTCAAACATTACAGACCTCTGCACTCTCCACCCGACATGTTCGGTAGCATGAACTGAAAAACTAAGCAACGGTGTGCTTGGAGAGCTTTTGATACCGGAATCGCTGGTGTCGATGATTAGAACTATTCAGAGTTTGTCTCTGGGTGAGCTATACCGGACGACTTTAACCAAAAGGAACTGGAACAAACAAATAATGAGTGGGCCGTGTAATCGTAGTAGTACTGGGCAGTAGATTGTCTATTCCCAATACTGCACAACCTACTGTTTCTTAAGGCAAACAACAGTGGCCACTTTTTCTATCTCTCTCTTTAATATCTATGTTCACATCCGCAAAAAGAGATTACAGCTCAGCATTACTAATATAAATGACAATAAATTGATCGGATCTTTTGTTCTGTTATGTGTCTACAGTCAGGGTGCTTGCGGGTGTGTGGATGTAGACATGTAGCTAAATGGGCAGTGTGATTTCTGCCTCAGACGGTGGCCTGTTAGTAAAATGGAGCAGACACCAGTTGTCTTTGTAGTCTTTCAAATTGATTCTACCGAGCAGAGTACTGGCGCGATGGCTGAATCGGTCGAGAAGAGGCCTCACGTGCGGGAGATCGGGACTTCGGTTCCTGGTCAAGCCAAACCAATGACTTATAAAATTGATACTTGTCGCTTCCTAGCCTGGCGCTCTGCAATAATAGGATAAGGGCAAGGACTGGTTAGGTCAGTGTCAGGATATTGTGAATGAGTGGGATATAGGGTCATGGTGCTGGCAGCCTGATTTCCCAGTGGGGCAGCACTATAGCAGCACTATAAAGTCACGATGAGTACACACTGTCACAAGCCGGTACCCATCCTGATATGACCTTAGATGTTGCAGAATGTAAAACTCCAACAACCAACCATTCTGCGCAAGACTTATATGTCTGCGCATGTTGATAACCTTGGTTTTCATCTACAAATCTTCATCTGCATCATTTGCTCTGAAAAAGCTAATTATGAGAAGGTGGAGCCATTTTATATAAAATAATACTTCTTTAACAAAAAGGTTTATTAAAAATCTTTAAAATTAAATTGGCAGACAGATCTGATTGCAGTTAAGTTAGTTAATTCACAGCTGATGTGCCCGATAAGATACAGATGGGGAAACTTAGCCATGTGTTTTAATCATTTATTTGTGGATGCCAATGAAGAACGCAAACGGTGTGTTTTACTGCCTTACGCGGAATGAAATTTGCCTTTGATCTCGATCACTAAGTAAAATGGAGTCTCGCCATTATATATATGTATATATACATTGCTTACATACATGTATATAAATTGCATATATATATAGATTTGTATACATTGTCTATATATATACACAATGCCTATGTATGTGTATATACATTGCATTTATATATATATATTTGTATATACATTGCATCTCTACCTATATGTGTATGTACATTGCACATATATATTTGTATAATAGATTGCATATATATATGTATACTTGTATCTATATATACATTGCCTATATATGTGTATGTAAATTGCATATATATATTTGTATATAGATTGCATATATAATATGCATTGCCTATATATGTGTATATACATTTCATATATATATATTTGTATATATATTGCATATATATATATGTGTATATACTTTGCCTATATATGTTTATATACATTTCATATATATATTTGTATATATATTGCATATATATATGTGTATAGACATTGCCTATATATGTGTATATACATTGCCCCTATATGTGTATATATATACATTGCCTACATTATATACCCTCCACCCCCACACCTAGGTTGCCTCAGGTGTCCGGGGTTGTCAGTGTGTTTACAACCACATTCACACCATGTCATTTCTCGTCCTGTTGATTACATTGGTTTGTTTCCTTTTCTCTTCCTTCCCCTTATCCTTTTCTTTTTTCTGCCATAGCAATTGCTCCTCCCCAGCCTATATATGGTAAGGACTCACACCTCCTGCTCCTCTTGACACGTCGTGCACACATACACACCCCATCATGATGTTGGCTCTCTGTATAATAGATAACACTAACAACCATACCACACTATATCCAAAATAAACACCAAATGACCTCAGATTGAGAGGACAGTGGATTCTAAAATTTTCAAAATTTTTAATAAATGTAAAAAAATAAATAAAAAAAAGTTTCTAAGTTATATATTATTTTAATTCTAGAGATTCTAGCAGTTGTGTTGGGTACTTTTTCTTCCAGGTTTACTTTTGGTTTTGTGCGGTAGTACTTTTATAGACCCGTTAATTGTGTATTCTTGTACTATTTTTAGTTTATATGTAAAGTGGCTGCATTTTTAAATAGCTCATGTAATATTATTACTGTTATTTTGGGTTGTGCGACCTGAATGGTAAGAAACCTACAGGAATCTATGCATCACAACCTATCTAAACAGGAATAATCTATTAGCAGCACACAGGCTTAATGTAAATTATTTGCCAGAAAAATGTTAAGATAGGCCTATGTTTTGGTTATTTTTGGATGGGAATTGGTGGTAAGGTGTGTGCCCCTGCACTGTATCCCCACCTAGTGAGCACTAGTTGTACTACTCACCTATCCCACTGGTTGCACCTCACACCCTGGATGAGGGATGTGAATTATTGAGGTGAGTTCACTAATATAAGAAGGTAGTTTACTCATACTGCTCTACATGTATTGCACCAAACAGCTGTTAAAAAAAACCTAGTTCAACTGAAACACACTCAAAGCCAACAGTTGGTGATGGCTACCTCCGCCATACAACAGAAATCTAGATGTAATTACACCAAAACAGAACCACCAAGCACGTAGATTTACATGAATACCTCCTCTATAATATACACTAGCTTTAGTCGTATTAAGTTAGTTTGGATGCTTCTTACCTAATTTAAGTTAATTTAATATACTTGATTCAGTCTTGTACTCTTCTGTTGAGAGGGGTGAGGGGGTGAGGAATTAATCTAAATGAAATGCCTCAATGGAGCGGCTTCGTATCATGTTAAGTATCGCCTCTGATGGCACATGGGTTTCAGCAGCGCCAGCTACCCCTCAATAATTGTGAGGCAGTTCTGGTGAGTGAGTGTAATAATGCACTTGACCAGGCGCGATGGCCGAATCGGTAGAGCGCGGGTTTCACAGGCGGGAGATTGGGAGTTTGGTTCCCGGTCGGGTCAAACCAATGACTTATGAAATTGATAATTGTGGCTACCTAGCCTGGTGCTCAGCATTAATAGGATAGGGCAAGGACTGGTTAGCTCAGTGTCAGGATAATGTGACTGAGTGGGATATTGGTGCTGGCAGCCTGATTTCCCAGTGGGGCACCACTGTAACGTCACCATAAGCGTGCACTGTCACAAGTCGGTACCCGTCTTGATATGACCTTAGATGTTGCCCGGACGTAAAATTTCAACAACCAACCAACCAACCAATAATGCATGATGGGCAATGCTCAGTGCTGCCACCTGCTGGTTGCGGAGCACAAACCAGTTCTGGTACACACAGCATGGAACACACAGCCTTTACCCTTGTTGACCCTTGTTGACCTTGTCTGCGGAATGTCCAACGTCAGAGAAAGTTAATCCGCTGTGTAGTCAATGATAAACGGTTTACTAACTGATCCCTACATTCCGGCCATTCCCAACCCATCTAGCCATTGAGTAATATTGTATTGGTGGATATCTTTATGTGGTGTTTATTTATTCAACAATGAGATAAAGCTACCTGTAGGTCGATGCATCCTGTAACTAAGTAACCATAGTAGCTTATATTGACAATGAAAATTTACTTATACATACAGGGCTGGCCCTAGGGCTGCCGGCGCCCCGGACAAGCTGAACTTTGGCGCCTTTACAAGTATAATTTAACAGAATTTAACACTGGCGTGGCGCCCCTTAGCATGTGGCACCCCAGGCGATTCCTGAGTTGCCGGTACCTTCAGCCGGCCCTGTATACATAACATACACTAAGATACACAAACATGCTTGGGCATTTGACTAGTTTCACCTGTACGGCTGTAGCTTTTGACCGCTTAGCTTCATGGCAAGTAGTAAACAATAGCGATGTCGAAAACATAAACCTATCATCAACGTCAGATGTGACAACATGAGCCTCTAGTGAGGTGTATAGCTAAATATATCTACAGTCAGCTTTATGTCCTTCTTATGTTAATAACAGTAACGTCTTGTTTAGTCATGTTTCGTCCCAATAATGTAAACTTGTCATGACTCGTTTATTAAACACCCCCCACTCCCCTCCCCTCTCAGCCACAACCAAAACCCTCTCCCATCTCCAGGGAGCATTTTGTTTTGGAAATTTTGATTAGCAACAATTGCTAATCAATTTAGAAATTGATTAGCGATTTACATGACTTGTTATGCAATTTGCGATATGATACTGAACAAAATGTTCTCTGTGTAACACATACACACAGCCCAGCTAACAAAAAAAAGTCATACTGACGTCAGTATAACATGATTGAATGTTACAATAACGTTATAAAAAAACGCCATATAAACATTATTTTGAATGGAGTAAATAACATTATATTACGTTATTTTATAACATTATAGTGACGTTTTTAACTATGACGTTTTCGTTTAACATTAGTGCAACGTTTTTTAATGTTGATAGGACATTTTTTTATAGCATTAAAGAACCCTTTTATGACGACATAAAAATGTTGTATAAAGATAATAATAACACTGAACAACACATAAAATGAATATAGTCTCTTTGAGTTACAATCTTCCTCAAATTTGGCACAGTATTACAATAACCATTCAGTGAGACTAATACATATTATTTATGCTGTACTTGCTGTGACCGTTGATTTTGGTTGCCCTGTAGTGGCCCTCCCTTATGTGTAAGTTGGTTCACTTACTTTTCTTGAATGTCACTTAATTTAATGCAGGTTAGTTTCCCATTAAATGGTCATAATATGGTTGGCCCAGATCATCCCATCCTCGTCAAATTTGTAGTGAAGATCGCACCAATATCAACTAGATTAAGTTGGATTAGGTTTGGGTATACTTTATATCTCACATGTCTTTACAGTCTCTTTCAAGATGGCTACCCTCTGTCTCAGTCACAATAGACCCCAAAACATTACAATACATGTTATAATGTCAGTATAACATTACTATAACATTATTACATTACAATACATGGTATAACATCAGTATAACATTACTGTGACGTTATAATGCACCATAACCAAATACTAACATTAGCCTGACGTTACTTAGTGTTATGTGTTAGCTGGGAGAAAGCATTTTGTTTTGAAAATTTTGATTAGCAACAATTGCTAATGAGTTTGGAAATTGATTAGCGATCTAAATAACTTGTATCATGCATCGCGACATGATACCAAACAAAATGTTCCCTGATCTCCCATAAATGCTACACTCACCACCACTCCTTGCTACCTTACCTGCCTTGTCTCGTGTTGCTGCGTCTGTGTCTCGTTATGTGACGTGAGTGGTGTGGTGACGTCACAGCGCGGTCACGTGACTACATGTTGTGCTTGCTGCCTTGTTGCAGGGGACGCGTCCACCCTTCACAGCCTGCAGAACCTACAGAGCCTTGCTGCATTGGCCAGTGTCGCCGGTGGCTCAGGTACAACAATGCATCTCCAAGCAGCCTTTAGCACTTAACCAACAGCCTTGCTCAGTGCACACGCAGCCCCAGGGTCCGTACGGGGCCCGCAAAGTCTTCGAAAGTCTTGAAAAGTCTATGATTTCATTTGCTCTATTTGAAGGCCTTGAAAAGCCTTGAATTTAACCTATTTTGGATCATTTACGACGAGACAGAAGTGGTATAAATTGTTTTTATTCAAGCAGAAAGAACTTAAGGACAATCAAAACTCGACACTCCCAATTCCATTAAACTGTCCCTACTGATCGAAATTAGTCAGAAATCGCCATTCAGCATAAGCTAATCTGACACACCTACACACGATAAAATGCCTGAATTCCTATCAAAAACAGCCTTGAAAAGCCTTGAAGTAGCCTCGAATTCCATATCTTCACATGTGTACGGACCCTGCAGCCCTTATTCTAGTATCATTTACCCAGGTGCCTAGATTCCATATACACAGGTACGCAGCTGTGTACCACCTGCGATTACAATTCTAAAAGAATTAAAATACATGTTTTATAGCGTTTTATTTCATCACGTTTTATTCGATCACCTTTATTCCAATAGTATTTGATGCCAATAGCGGTTTATTCATTTGCTGAAGATTTCCTGCTCACCGCCTGAAAATCCTAAGCTAGCCCCCCTCATTTACCCCTCCTTCCTATACAGGTAGTAGAAAGACCCGATTGATGTGAAATGACTCTTATTGAATCCTTTCTCTGTGCTCTATTAAACTGTCACTGCTTTTGGTTTGTAAATGGAGGGAAACTTAATGTTTTTAATAGACATTGAATGGATGCATATTACTATTACTTCAACTTTGCATGAATGCTTGATTATTCTTTAAATTGTTGGTCATCTTCTTTATCGTGTAGGTTTGCTATGTTTCATCAGATGTTCCTGTATTATTCTTAACCCCCCCCCCCCCAACATTCTGTTGATTCTTCTTACGGGTAGGGTATGGTAGGGTGGGGGATACCCTTCTCGCTGTAGCATCCTCATGTAGAGGTCATAAGTGGAATACAGAAATGGTTACAGATGAACCTCGATCCAACGGACACCGATGCAACAGATTCCGGATCCAATGGACACCATCCGCTAGAGTGAATATCTGAATTTGTAGGAATTGTTTCTTTGGATGCATACTGGTCAAGCATTACGTATATCTTGGAGCCAGTGACAGTTGCTACAATCCACCACATCTGAAGAACTGTCTCGATTTCTATTAATTAAGAGCAGCTAACATGTCCAAAGCTTATTATAGCTGTATCCTATGCAGGTATAGCAATTCGTCGCTGCAACGGACAAACAGCTTTAACGGACAACTGCTCCCCCCTATTAGTCCGTTGGATCGAGGTTCATCTGTACATGCATGTTTATTGAAGATGTACACTGCCTATCATGGATAAGTCTGAATAGTCTTGTTTTCCCCAATAGACAGTTAGTTGACAGAAAGCCTGTGCCTACAGTTTTATCGAGCCAAGGTATTTTTAACCTCCCACACCACCTAGACAAGGTATGAGAGCAACTGGCCTTTGATGACGCTGTAAGTTATACACAATGGTGGAAATCCAAATTGGCAGAGGTGATAGCATGGGGAATCGAATCACTGACCTTCAGATTAGGAAGGAGTATGACCTAGAAAAAAGTCAGATACTCTAACCACTCTACCACAGAGAACACCACAATGTTGATGTAGGTGTTAGGTACTTGATATGCTAGTAAGCTGAAGTTATCCACGCACATTCAGACCTTCTGTTTATTTCACTCTCTGGTCCACCATAGTTGGCCTATTACTTTTGAGTTATCTAGCATCAAGGGTATTTTACTTAGTTTTTCTTCCGTTCAATATTGTGTGTATACCTACCTAGCCTGGTGTTGACAATTTATGGATGTTTAGATCTATATCCAAGACACTGCCAACTTTGCATGAAAGCTTAAACAGTTACTTCATTTGGAGTTGATTAAGCTAAGTGCATTAGAGTTGTCTTTAAAAAAAATATTAAATGTCTTTAATCAAGTAAATTGTATGTTTTTTGTCATCACCAGTTAGCGGTAATGTTCAATGAAATGTCACAATTAAAGAAAAAGATCACTTTAGTTTACGCAAGCATTATACTATCACTATCTCGAGGGGAGAAGATAAGACACATGAGAACAATTATTTAAAGTAATATCCTAGTAGTTCTAAAGGACAAAGGAAGAGGTGGGAAGTTAACATCAGGGAATGGACAGGTCTGAAGTTTGGCAAGTCCCAGAGGGCAGTGGAGAACAGGGAACTCTGGAGAAAAGTAGTTGCAAAGTCGTCTGTTGGGTCCCATCGGCCCTCGCGGTTAAGGGATTGATGATGATGATGATGAGATACCTAAAAAACACTCAAATACTGAAATTGCTATAGGTGGGTTAAACAAATATTTAAATTAAAAGTGTAGATTCGGCCTGGCATATCCCTCGTTTAATCAGTAAATATATTTGAATTGTGCCGCTTTCTTTGTGATGCATTATATCCATAAACCAAACATTCAATGACAGTTGATTGCAATTCGCTTAGAATGGCCATGTAACATTCTTTCTTGACCGTGGGTTAGTCTTTTTGTTCTTGCTCTCTTGATCTTCAGTTGGTATTTGTAGCCGATCCTTGATCCCTTCTTACACATTTTAGCCATTCTTGTGATCTGTCACAAATGGCAATTCATTCTCATTTACTTTTATGAGTCTACACTGTGCCTTTCTAATCCCTAATATTTGTTTAAAACATTTGACAGAAGTTCACCTGTTTGCATTGCTTATATATTACTTGTGTTTTTACGTGAAAAATGTTGATCTAACAGACCATAATATATATAATATCAGGGAGCATTTTGTTTTGAAAAGTTTGATTAGCAACAATTGCTAATCAATTTGGAAATTGATTAGCGATCTACATAACTTGTATCGCGACATGATACTGAACAAAATGTTCCCTAAATATGTATTATATATAAATGTGTAATCTTGATTGTATTTGCAACATAATATGTTTCCCTAGGTTTCACAATGTCTTACTTCGCCATATCCATGCTAAAAAGCCTTTGAAATCAATACAAAGCCTTGTGTTAATTAAAACAACTTTTAATATTAATATATGGAGTCTCACCTAACTTTGCCAACAGAATTTAGTTGTATCTTAAAGTTGCATAGTCCGATGGTTTTGAATTTCTGGATTTTTTCTGAGATAAATATATTAGATCGATCACTAAAATCTACTTTACATTAGTTAAAAATTACTTTTATTTTAAATGGTAAACTTTTGAGATATTTTGAGTGCAAACATGGAAAATTAGTTTTGGCAAGCTTGCCAAAACTCTGACACCATAGACTTCTGCAGTAACAGGTTCTGTTAAATTGACTCAGTATTGCCTTCTACGCAGAAACAAATGCTTAATACGTGCATCAGTATCTAAGTTAGATATGTCAAATCAAATCTAGATAATTGGTTTGGTTTTGAAAATTTTATATTTCATCGGACTATGCAGCTTTAAGGGAGCGGGATGTACCTGAGGCGGTAGAGTGTCCACCTGTCAAGGTGTCAGTCATCCTATCGGTTCTGCTCAATGGGACATTTGCAGTTTGGGATAATTTCTGTTCCAACCAGTGGTCCACGACTGGTTCATCAAATGCTATGATATGTGCTGTCCTGTCTGTGGGAAAGTGCATATAAAAGACCCCTTGCTGCTTATCGGAAAGAGTAGCCTATGTGGCGGCATCAAGTTTCCTCCAAAGAAATATGTCAGAATGAGCATTTGTTTGACGTCCAATAGCTGATGATAAAAATCAATGTGTTCTAAAGGCATCATTAAATAAAACAAGCGTTACTTCATGGTTTATCCGTATTGTGGTTTATCCATATTGTGGTTTTGGATAATATGGTTTATTCGTGGTACAGTTTATCTGTATTATGGTTTAGTTTGAATTCGATGCTGACTTTGATTGTGTCTTCTTTAAAAGAAATTAAGCAAAGCTTTTCTGAAATTGAAAACATTGAATCATTTCTTGCGATTCTGGCCATTTTCTGTCCACAATAGTACATTTAACTGAAATAATATATATATATAACTTATGTGAAAGTGATAATACAACTCATCTCCTGTTGGCAGATTTAGGAGACGATCAGCTAAATGCTTTGTGTGGCCATTATTGGTCCGTTGAGATGTCTTATAACTGTCTCATAACTGTCTTATCTGTAACTAAAAAAGATGTCAGAACTGTTGTTTTAAATATTACGTAAGGTACACCATGGTTCATTCTATCCCCTGGAAGTCTTTAAAGTGTCTATCTAGACTAAGATCCTCTTTTCAAATTTGTTGTTCCATTCGATACAAATTCATCATAAATTAAAGATGCACAAATTTGCTGGGAAAAGAACATTTCATAGCTTAGCAAGACTCTAATCAGGGTTCTTATTAACCAATCCATCATTTCATTTAAATTAAATTTATCATGACTTGATAGAAAGGGGGAGAAATATCTTTGACATCACCTATTAGAATTCTTTATTTTCAATCCCCTATTTCATTTTTTATGTACTATAAAAAATTACAAAATCTTTCAAATCACAAATCAGTTTCTTCATTTTTAATCCCATATTTCCTTTAATAAAAATTACTATTAAAAAGTACAAAAACCTTCAAGTCTTTAATTAAATCTTCACTTTCAATCCCTTATTTCCTTTAATAAAAATATATCATTAAAAATTATAACCAGTATAATTCATTTTGGCTTTTTTAAATGCATTATTGAAAATTATAATTAAAATCTTCTGGTGATTTTGGGTGTTTTGTTTTTTTGTGTTTTCTGTTCATTTATGTGACACTTCAAGCTAAATTGCTTTGACATTTGATCCCATAGATGCGATTTACATTATTTTTAGATTGCATTACTTTTGAAATCCTTCCCGGTTTAATATAAATGTGATAATCTAGTCCAGTCTGGCTGGAGTTAACCCATGCGTTGCCATCCTTACACTTACATGTACAGCTTCCTGTAGCTAGGCTACATTTGTTGACTGTTTGCTGTTCCTTGTGTTGGTGCCCGGCACCTTGTAGGTATCAACCCTCTGGGTAGTATGCAGAATCTAGCCACCCTCAACCAACTAGCCACTGCAGCCTCACCTACCTCCATGAACACAGGTGAGACTAACTACTAGACACAACCCAGCATTCATTCCCACCTGTCTGACTCTGAGTTGGCACCCGCAGAACACACAGTTTGTTGACCATTCGCGACAGAAATTTGTGTATATTTCTTTTAGCATTTCACATTGATTCAATGCGTAAAAACCTCAATTGATCCACCTCATGGATCAAGTCCTATTGAACCCTCACTACAGATCCCGACCCATGAAACCCTCACTACAAAACCTGCCTCATTGAACCGATGCTATAGAGCGAGACCCATGGAAACCTCACTATTGAACCTGACCCATGGAAGCCTCAGTACAAAAACTGTCCCTTGAACCCATCCTGTAGTGAGAGCCCCATGGAACCCTCACTACAAAGCCCGCCCCATTGAACCCACACCATAGAGCGAGCCTCATGGAACCCTCACTACAGAACCCAACCCATGGAACCCTCACTACAAAAACCGTCTCATTGAACCCACACCATAGAGTGAGCCCCATGGAACCCTCACTACAGAACCCGACCCATTGAACCCACACCATAGAGCTAGCCCCATGGAACCCTCACTACAGAACCCGACCCATTGAACCCACACCATAGAGCGAGCCCCATGGAACCCTCACTACAGAACTCGACCCATGGAACCCTTACAACAAAAACCGTCCCATTGAACCCCCACCATAGAGTGAGCCCCATGGAACCCTCACTACAGAACCCGACCCATTGAACCCACACCATAGAGCGAGCCTCATGGAACCCTCACTACAGAACTCGACCCATGGAACCCTCACTACAAAAACCGTCTCATTGAACCCACACCATAGAGCGAGCCCCATGGAACCCTCACTACAGAACCCGACCCATTGAACCCACACCATAGAGCGATCCTCATGGAACCCTCACTACAGAACTCGACCCATGGAACCCTTACAACAAAAACCGTCCCATTGAACCCCCACCATCGAGCGAGCCCCATGGAGCCCTCACTACAGAACCCGACCCATGGAACCCTCACTACAAAAAACGTCCCATTGAACCGACACCATAGACCGAGCCCCATGGAACCCTCACAACAGAACCCACCCCATTGAACCCACACCATAGAGCGAGGCACATGGAAGCCTCACGACAAAGCCTGACGAATTGAACCCACACATAGAGCGAGCCCCATTGCACCCTCACTACAAAACCTACCCCATTGAATCCATGCCATAGATCGTTCCCCATGGAACCCTCACTACAGAACCACTAAAAAACCTGCCCCATTGAACCCACACCATAGAGCGAGCCCCATGGAACCCTCACTACAAAACCTGGCCCATTGAATCCACACCATAGAGCAAGCCCCATGGAACCGTCACTACAAAACCTTCCCCATTGAACACATGCGATAGAGCCAGCCCCATGGGACTCTCATTACAAAACCTGACCCATTGAACTCTCCGTATAAAGCCAGCCCCATGGAATTTGCACTACGGGGTCCACACCACAGAATGCACTCTGTAGACAAGGTTGAAAGATGTCCACATTTCTAATGATTTCCCACGATTTTCGTTGAAAAAAAGCCTAAACCTGATAAGTCTAGAGGATTATGGCGAATAAGCATAGAGAATTATGGCGAATTTATTGGAAATAAAATTTCAGTCTTTTGTGTGTGTGGCCACTTTTATCCCTGTATGTGGAGTGTGTACTATTTAGCACCCTTCCATATGTCCCATCTATCCGGCCCCATGGAAACCATACATAGAACTCTCCCATACTATAGAGTTATCCCCATGGAACCCGCACTATAGAACTATCCCATACTATAGAGCCATCCTGATGGAACCCGCGCTATATAGCATGCCCCATTGAACTCGCACTACAAAGCCTACTCCATGAAACCCACACTATACACCCTGACCAACAGAGCCTAGGCTGTAAAGTATACCCCCCGTAGTACAGCATGAAAACCCACCTCGATTGCTGTATTTAAAGCAATATGGTGTACAAACTGTGTATATGCGATGCATCAACTCCACTATTAACGCTGTTTCATTCAGCGTCATTTTCTCATAACATCGTTAAGAAGAAAAATAAGACTTGCCAATGGATCAGGGGGTTATTTCAACATTCAAGGCCTATTTTTATTTGGTTTCACTTTGAGTTGTTTCCGTTAACGTCAATGGCTTTCAGGAACGTAACCATGACGTTAATGGAGGAGTTGGTGTAGTGCCTTCGACATTAGTATGATTTTAATATATATGACCATTACAGAGTGATAAAGGTGTTATCAAGATGCACTGCCAGGGTCCATTTATTATTTGTTATAAGAGTTATCATGACATTAGCAGACAAGCAGAGGCACAGAATAGCCAAACGTTTTGAGCAATCAAAACCTTTTGCCACATTTGAACCACCAAACTGCACTTGGTTACCAAACTGCACTTGGTTACCAAAATGCTATCAATAGAAACAAATAGTTTGTTTTCTGCCTTTCTAAGTATAGTGAAACCTGCATTTTGGTCTGTTTGCAATCTACAAACAGTTACAGGGCATAAACAAGAAGCAAGAAAACCTAAATTATTACTAAAACAAAATTGAAAAGATTCGAATCAAACTGGACTAGTGCTGCCCAGCGGTGAAAACACTGTCCATTATGAGCAGAATAAATATATTCATCACAAAGCAAAAAAAGCAATGCCTTTCACGCAATGATGGTTTACTTAGTTACATGGGCAGAATTGAATGATAAAAACAGTAATAACGTTATATGATGTAACACAGAATGGCAAGCCTCGTTTTCGATCTTACATGCAGGGATGAAAGATCTCCGCGATTTCGCGGATTTCCGGGATTTTTCCTGTAGGACCTCAATGCAATGCCACAGTACTATCAGTGTATACTAATAGTAAATACTTTGTTAAATGCCGCAGCACTATCAGCGTATACTACGTAGTACATGCTTCAAACGCCGAAGCATGGTTAGTGTATACTAATACGTGCTTCAAATGCTGCAGCACTATCACCGTATACCAATATCTATACGACCTGACTTCCGAGAATTTTCCACAATCCCCTGAGAATGCTGAACCTATGAGAGAATGTCCGCATTTCCGCTTTTTTTTTGCCGGAGATCACTTTCATCCCTGTATGAAGAAGGTCTAGTTTGTGCTCAATCAACAAAGAATTTCCCTAATTGATAACCTCCCGGTTACATGGGTAGCCAGATAAGACAACAATAACAAACAACAATTAAAAAGACTACACCTAATAATTTCTCCCCTGGAACTTTCACGTCACCAAATTCAAAGCCTAGGCCTACTTTATAAAATCGTGGTGAACAATATTAGTGAGCTTCCATTGACTGTGCGTGTCTTAAGTAATCATATTGTTTTCTAACTAAATCTAACTCGGACTAATGCTAGGTACACACCTACCGTTTTTCCGCACCCACCTACCGTATACGATCTAAAACTGCCCAAAAGTCGTGAGGTGTGCACTCCCCTAGCACACCTACCGATTGCGATTCCCGACTTTTAGGGCTAAAATTGCTTCCTTACGATTGCGATTCGCGATTCGAAAAATGAATCGGCCCGTTTTCAGTTTTAAGCGGGTCGGGTCGAGTCGCGAATTTTAGTGCGCGAATCGTAAACGGGAGATGTGTACTTGGCATAACATTGCTTTCGTCGTTTTGTTGATTTTTTTCCCCCCATTAGAAAGTTGATTAGTTTGCTTATTACATTTGGGGCCATTCAATGGTTAGTTGAATCGGGCAGCCTAGGTGTTTTAATGGTCTATGTTCTTGCCCCGGAATGAAAAACTCCCTTATTCGAGTCCAGTTACATATTCAGGTGCTCTTAGAACCAGTTGTGTCCACCTTATGAAAAGGCATTTAGATTCCATTGATGGTTGCTGGCCCTACCTTGTGGATGCATGTTGCTGGTTTAGTTCGGAACTTGTAATCAAAAAGCGCATACATTGACACCGTTCCGGCATGTCTTGCGCTTGTTAGCTGGTTGGATTTGGAAGGTGGGGGTGAGCATTTGTGGGGTGTGGGAGAAGCCAAGCATTCGCCTCACCGGGTGAAATATGAATATTTGGTGAAAATTTGAACATGGACCGGTTAGTTGAACCATGCATCCTGAGTTCCATAACCAGCCCTAGCGTTGTTGGCGCCCCAGGCAAGCTAAATTTCGGTGCTCTTACAAGTATAATTTTTAATTTAACACTGACGTGGCGCCGCCTAGCACATGGCGCCTTGGGTGACTTCCCAAGTTGCCGGTACCTTCAGCTGGCCCTGCTGGGTTCTCAAATGGTCGTGATGCGCACCCGCAAGTGAAGCAGTTCAGGCTCTTTTCGAACAAGCAAACACAAATGCGGTTATTTTCAGGCTTTCACCATGTGATTAGTCCTCTACAGCGCAAGAACTTCTTTTCTGGTATCTCAATCTAGATTGTTTGAGTGGGAAATCACTGCTTTAAATATTCTCCTAATAGTAGGTCTGGTTTCTCTCGTTTAAAGTGTGTGTCATACATGTATACACTATTTTGCTGTGTAGGCCCTAAATAGAGGGTGTTGTAAAATACACTTTTACTGTGTGTATAGAGTGTGTTAAATACACTACTACTGTGTATCTATGTATATATACAGTGTGTTGTAACTGCACTGTATTGCTGTGTGTACAGTGTGAAACGCACAATATTATTGTTTAAACATAGATAAAATTCCCATAAATTCCCCATATTGCTGTAACAGTTTGGTAAATACATTGCATTGTTGAGTATATACTGCAAATGCACCATATTGCTGTGTGTATACAGTGTGCTCTAAATATACTGTATTTCTGTGTGTATACCATGTTTGTTAAATACACTGTATTGCTGTGTATATATCATCTGTCGTAAATACACGGTATTGCTGTGTAGGCCTATATACTATGTCATAAATACACTGTATTACTTTGTATATACGATGAGTCATAAATACACTGTATTGCTGTGTACATATCATGCATTGTAAATACACTGTATTGTTGTGTACATACAGTGCATCATAAGTACACCATATTGCTGTGTATATACCATGTGTCATAAACATTGTATTGCTGTCACAAATACACTGTATTCTCATACTGTATGAAGCTCATAATGCCGTATGACTGTGGGTGTGTAGTATGCCGTATGTAGACCATCTCACTGAATACATGCAATCTGCCCTACATACACCATATATAGAGGGAGTGTACGTGACGGCCTTACTCAGCAGTCAGCCATCTTGGATTACGAGCACCCTCCCTAGCCATGTTGTGAATGCATGCAGATGCAGTAAAACAGAGTTTTCTTGTGTTATGGGAGCTTCTGGACAGTTTACATCCAATGTGTTTACTTGCAGCACTTTAGCAACAACTTCTGAGGCCAAACTGCTCAAAACAGTGACAAATAAACCAACAAATCAGTAAATAAGCACAGTGTAGGCAGTTGCAAGCCTTCTGTATGTAATCCAATGTGGCCACCGAAAGTTGTCTTGTGACGTAATTACACCCCCTCTATATGTCCAAACACGCAGTACCAGCTGTATGGTTCAGGTTTGTATTGTGCCATGTCCACAATATGCGAGCGGGGTTTTTTTGTTGACGTGTAACATGGTTGTTGCAGGGTCCGGCGGTACATCTTCCTCAGGTGGGCACCCCGCGTTCTGCCTCCTCATCCCCCATCCTTTCGAGCCTTCAGTTTCTCCTCCCGCTGATACCATCCAGAAGCATCTACTGACCAACTTAGCCCAACTCTGCTGACCTACTTAGCCCAACTCTGCTGACATACTTATCCCAACTCTGCTGACATACTTAGCCCAACTCTGCTGACCTACTTAGCCCAACTCTGCTGACCTACTTAGCCCAACTCTGCCGTCAGACAACACTGATGGTACTCTTGAAGGTGGCACAGTTTACACAGTGGCTTGAGATGTTTGGAATTGGGTTAAGCACATTAGCGAAGACTTCTGAGATAAATTGCCTTGCCACCCACCTTCACCCTCCCCTCGCCCCAGTGCTTTTCGAATTAAATTAATCCTTTAGTCACTGCGAATATACTATAAACCATGTTTGCAGTTCATGATGCTTCCATCGAACCCTTCGTTCTTTCGCATTTCGCCTTCCTTCCCTGCATTCAGATTTCTGTTCCCTGGGATTTTGTCATTCTCCTGAATGTGTCATTGTGCACAGCAACGCCAGCCACCACCATCCCCCCCACCCACCCTCCACATCTATTTACCACCGGATATAGCATGATATAACCCCGCCATGATGCCAGCATCCACGGCCCCTGCACACAGGCTGCAACTCATTTCATCCTCAACTTCCCAATAATCCACCTGAAAAGCATTCACCCTGTTATGTGTGGATCTTGGGTGGGCCAGGTCATGGTGTGTAACATCAATGTTGTACATTAATTAAACCAAACACCCTATAATACTAAGATGGCTCACTCAGCCTGTACTGTGTAATCAAAATGATCAAACCCACCACTTGGCAGGCTGGCTGTTCTCTTGGTTAAACAGGTGCTATATTATATGTATAAATGTATATTTGAATGTGAAAGATGTGTGATGATGGCAATGCTGATGATGATGCTGATGATGTGTAATTGTTCATAGCAATTTCATATTGATGCATATTCATACTTACCTATCTCATGTATAATATAATTGTATGTGTTTACATGTGAAACACCAACCAGCAGCCGGGCTGATCAAACCCACCACAAGGTGGCACTGCGAAATTGACATTACCATGGGAGAGATAGGGAGTGAGCCGTCTTAGTATTATAGGGTCTTTGATTAAACTGCCTGAATGTATTTTTAGCACAGTAAGGAGGACGTTACCATAGCCTGATAGCCAAGATTGAAATCACCATTGATTTTCCTCTCAGCAAGCTAATAACAAAATGATCTGGGACATTATTTTTATCTGGGTCATTTTTTGTGGTGAAAGTCTGACGAGTTGATATATTTTATATAATTTTCAGGGATGAAAGATCTCTGCGATTTCATGGATTTCCCCGATTAAAAAGAAAATCACCGATTAACGTTCACAAAATACCAATATATAGGACAGCAATTGGTTGGTCCGAATTCATTCTTATATGACCTCAAAATCTCACTAGAACATAAAACCCAAACAAGAAAGAGTTTGCCATGGGCGATAATACAATCACAATAAGGAAAATTGAAACCTGACTTCCGGCATTTTCCCACAATTCCCTGACAGTGACGGTGCTAATCCTATGGGAGAATATCCACATTTTCGCGGAAATTTGCTGTTGGTTCTGCCAGAACCCGCTAAGTGGCACTAAAAGTCTCAGCCTGATTTCCAAGTTTTTATGCCGAATACCACCATCATCCCTGATTTTTGAATGTGTGTGTCTCGTCTATTGTTATAATTCTTTTAGTGAACTCCATATGTGACTTTTGGCTGTTCATTGCCCACCCCTGATTGGTCAGCAGCAGAATGCCTTCGCACCCCCTCCTTTCTCCTCAGCCTCTCTTTGAGAATCGAGGGTGGCGGTAAGGGGTGGGGGGGGGGGGGCGTGTTTTGGCAACTAATAGTGTGCTGTTCAGTACTTGCAGTTAAAACATTAGGATTACCAAACTGCATTATATGCTTGTCTTTTTTTCTTTCTTTTTGTGGTTTTTTTCTTTTGTTGTTGTTGTCTTCTTTTATCTTAAAAGAAAAAGACCTGTAGTTTATTATTGTTTGGCCACTCAGTCTTTCCTGGCCCAATGCCAATGGCCATATCCTGCAGCATGGATCATCCCCCCCCCCCCTTTACCCCCTCCCCTCGCCCCTCCCCTTTACCCCCTCCCCTTTACCCCCTCCCCATTTACCCCTCCCCCTTTACCCCCTCCCACCTCGCCCCCACCCCCACCCCTACCCCGACCTCTATTTGTCTCTCTCCCTCTCTCATCTCTCCCTCTCTCATCTCTCCCTCTCTCATCTCTCCCTCTCACACTCTCCCTCTCTCCCCTCTCTCCCTCTCTCTCGCTCTCTCTCCCTGCCCCTCTCCGCCTCTCTCTCCCCCCCCTCTCCCTCCCCTTCCCTCTCCCTCCCTCCCTCCCTCCCCCTCTCCCTCCCCCTCTCCCCCCCCCCCCCATCCCTCTCCCCCGCCCTTCTTAGTCGCATGCATCACCTCTCATTGTTTGCCAAAACAAACTGACCGGCTTTCTGTCTTTTTGAAGCTGCTTTATTAGGGAAAACAGGACAACTAGGACTAGGTGAGCCCTGCGTGTTGTGAGCCCAGCTTGCCCTGGCCGGTAGCTGTAGCTGTAGCTGTACCTGCAGCTGTAGCTGTAGTTGCAGCTGTAGCTGTAGTTGCAGCTGTAGCTGTAGTTGCAGCTGTAGCTGTAGCTGTAGCTGCACCGCTGCTGGCGTTGGTTTGAAGTTCACCACTGACACCAGCACTGGTGCATCCTATTTGGATGCTTAAGAATTTTCTGATTTTAAAATATCATACAAGGTTTATTTGCACCAAAATATAATCGGAATTTGACTGAATAGTGTCTTTCTTTCAGATTCAACCCCCACCCCCACCCCCACCCAATCCTCCCCTTAAATTTCTTCTTTCTTTTTTTTGGAATCAGAGAAAATAATATCTTTCAGATTCAGACCCAAAATATAATACAATTGGAATCAGAGAAAATGATATTTTCCAGATTCAGACCAAAGAAATAATCAAATTGGAAGCAAACAAAATGGTATCTTTCAGATTCAAACCAAAGAAATAATATAATTGGAATCAGACAGAATGGTATCTTTCACATTCAGACCAAAGAAATAAATTGAAATCGGACTAGATACTATCTCTCAGATTCACCCCCGCTCCCCGATTAAAATTAAGACATAAAAAAGGAGAGGCACGAAAGAAAGCAACAACAAAAAATACACACAAATTTTTTTATTATTATTATTATTTATGAATAATTTGTAGCTTGGTTGTTGTGACTTTGAAACGGTCACCATTGCAACTGTTCTTATAGAACTAGAAACTGCATACGGAATGCACGTCCTGATAATGACCTGAGATGTTGCTATGACGTAAAACTCCAACAACCAACCAGGCATCGGGAATGTTGTGGTAGAAGCTGGTAGTGCCGAAGGTCCTTTGCTATTGTTGGTCATGTTTCTGCTGCCTCTTTATTGGTTTTGGTCAGAGTTTAGAGGTGGCGACTGCTGCTTTTATTTTGTTGTCTCTTGCCACCTGTAGTTTATGTTCTCTTTGAAGCTATATGAGACCTGTCCCAGATTGAACCTAAAGGCTCCGTCACATACAAGTTAGTGCGTGTAGTTGAACGTAGTGGAGGCTAACGGCTAACGTAGTTGAATGTACCGGCATCCATACTTCTCTGCTATGTTCAACTATGTTCAACAATGTTCAACTATGCTCAAATATGTTAGCCTCCACTAGGTTCAACTACGTCCACTAATGTGTATGTGACCCGGCCTTAAGAGTTAAGAGAGCAATTCATTATCAGTCTATGCTCTGCCATAATTATTTACTTCTTAGGTTGAAATTTCTGGGACCTGTATTTGTTTATGAATTTGCACAACTGTGTTTAGGATGAAATATCTATGCTTCTCAGTTCCTCAAATTGGCTAACTAGATGTATATTGTTATATACATATATATATATATTATATCTATTTATGTATATAAATATTTATTTATATATGTATATATCAGTATTGTCGCTCTTTGTGGTTTAAGATGTATATCGCCTGGTTTGGTTTGAAAAAGGTTTTCTTGTTTTTATCAATTATGGAAGTTGTCAATGGTCACCTAACTTCAAGGACTGTTATGAATTATGCATTTGCTGTGTTTAATCAATATTTCACGGCAGTATGTTCAAGGACTGTTATGAATTATGCATTTGCTGTGTTTAATCAATATTTCACTGCAACATGTTCAAGGACTGTTATGAATTATGCATTTGCTGTGATTAATCAATGTTTCATGGCAACATGTTCAAGGACCGTTATGAATTATGCATTTGCTGTGTTTAATCAATATTTCACGGCAACATGTTCAAGGACCATTATGAATTATGCATTTGCTGTGTTTAATCAATATTTCACGGGAACATGTTCAAGGACCGTTATGAATTATGCATTTGCTGTGTTTAATCAATTTCACAGCAATGTGTTCGAAGACTGTTATCAATTATGCATTTGCTGTGACCAATCAATATTTCTCGGCAATTTGTATCAATCTAACTTCCTTATTTTCTCCTCTCGCTTGAAGGAAGTGGCATGGATTACCAACACAACACAAGCAACAGTATATTCCAGCTAGCCCAACCAAGTAAGGATTCCTTCATCCCAGATAGTGTTTTATTTAGATGGTTATAGGAGGATGTAAGAAATGTAGCATATCTTGAAAATGTGTAATCTGTCCCCAGGTCTAAGCTGTTTAAATTAGCCTTTTATGGCAAATTAAATTGATCTATCTTGAAATGATTTTAACTAGGTTGTAAATAAAATGTCATTTTCTTGGTATTGCATAGTGCATTAGAATGGCTCCTTCTATTGAGCTCTTGTTAAATTAGTGGTTTAAAAAAAAAATTATTATAATAATTATTATCATTATTATTATAAATATATATTTATATTTGTTATTTTTCTAAATGTGTACTTTGTACTGCAGCGGTATATAAGTTGGGTCTGTAGAATCAAGTCTAGGTAGATGTTTTTGGTTTAGAAAATTATTGGTTTTCCTCAGACTATGCAGCTTCAGTTCCTTTCCCTCTTTTTTCTCAAGAGTATTTTTTAATACAAATCTTTGCGATGAACGAATTTTTTGTATATTAAAAAAATATTATTTTTAAAAAAAGAATCTTTTTCAAATTTAGATCAAGCGACCACGAACTCGACAGGTTCGAACAACTCGATGGGCGGGCTGACGGGCCTGCAGAACAGCTTGCCGAATGTGGGGGCGGTGGCACCAAACATTGGCAGCAATGGCATTGGGAACGCGTCGATGGCTGGCAGCAATGACGCGTTGAGCCAGGCCTACTCGGGGATCCAGCAATACGCAGGTTTGTCTGGTTTACTCGGTCAAGGTAATTCAAACTTTCAAATTTTTCAGATTTGCATTGACTGGTGTTTTTTTGGTGTGTTGACGATCCTGATGCTGGTGCTGCTCTTCCTTCCCAGTCCTGATATGAATGACCTTAGATGTTGCTAGGACGTAAAACAACAAACAAATCAAACAAGCTGTTCCTTCCCCGTGTTCAGTGTATGTGGTTATGGTTGGTCCCCCCCCCCCCTCTTTTTTCTCTTTCCTCCTCCAACCACCACCACCACCACCACCACCACCATCATTCAGCCTGCCTGCCTCCTCAACATACCCACCCCCTCTCGTCCTGATATGACCTTAGATGTTGCCAGGATGTTGCTCGAACAAACAACCAACCTCAATATCCCACCCCCACACTCTACAAGCCGAAGCCCACTTTTAGAGACGAACTCATTGACACCTGAACACACACACACATATACACACACATACACATATACAGCCCCCCCCCCTCTCACACACACAGACACACAGGCGCCAATAACTACATTTAAATTACGTGTCAATATCAATCCAAACAATACGTCGCATAGCATCACTTCATGCATTGAAAAACACCTGCAACATATACCAGACCCGATGGCCGAATGAGTTAGAGCGTCCATCTCACATGTTTGGTAGATCGTGGGGTTGTGGTTTCGAACCCTGGTTGAGTCAAACCAATTACTTAAAAATTGATACTTGTTGCTTCCTAGCCAGGCACTCGGCATTATTAGGAGAGGGCAAGGAGCAGTGGAATGAGGAAGACCGATCGTCCGCGATTGAAATTTCCCCTGCTTAAACAACTAATGTGCAAAAGAAAAAACCATCATGCTGGATGGTTTTTTCTTGGAAGATTTATACTGTCTATCATGGATAAGTCTGAATAGACTTGGTTTCACCATTAGACAGTTTGTCAATAGAAAGCCTGAGTCTACACTTTTACCGACCCAAGGGATTTTTAACCTCCCACACCACATAGACATGGTATGAGAGTAACTGGCCTTTGATGTCGTTGTAAGTTATACACAGCGGTGGAAATCCAAATTGGCAGAGGTGAGGACACGGGGGAATCGAACCACCGACCTTCGGATTAGGAGTCCGACCTAGAAAAAAGTAAGACATTCTAACCACCCCGCCACAGAGAACATTTTGATGGGACCAAGTAGTCCTCACTCGATAGCCGCATTGGCCACTCTTGGCTGGCTCATACATTTTTACTCAATGGAGAAAGAATCCCCCTCCGTGAGTGCATTGGGTGTCATCAGTGACCACTAACACTCAGAGATGTTCTGCTGGAATGTGTGAATTTCATGGTTGTGCATCAACACTGTTTGAATGTAGATAACATACAAGATATCTTTACCAAGGTAAAACACAAATTCCTATAAAAGACAATTGGGCTATTTTGCCTCCTGTAATTTTGGCTATTATTTGTGAGTTAGATTTCACTGTCAGTTGACACAAATCTAACCACTTCGAAATTGCATCAGAGATGGGTTTTTTACTATCATTTACAATGAAAAAAACTTCTCTTCTTTATTCTTTTAGAAACAGAATCGGAAAAACACTTTTCTAAAGGAAATTATTAAAAAGAAATTAATTTAAGACTTATTAATTTCTTTAAAAAAAAAAAATTCTTGAAAGTTCCACATTTCCACATGAATTTTTAGTACATCTTACCCTGTGCACTGCTGAGTTTTGAGCATTAGCGCGTGCAGGGTCAAATGTCACCCACCCACCCACCCACCCACGCAAACAGAACACAGGTTCCCACACACTAACTCAGTAACTGGCTGTTTCTATTGCAGTGTTTGCCCGTGATGCGTCACTGTTGACTTCTATTGACCTCTTGACCCCCCCTCCCACCGTTGACCCCTGCGGCGTTGCCCTCACCCACTCGATGTTACCCTGTAGGGCGGCGAGGAGCCAGCAGCCGTACATCTGGGTCGCAGCTTTCTGGGAGATGTTCAGTGCAAACACTGCATAACGCCAGTCGCTTTAAAAAAATATTTAAGAAAATTTCAAAATGTAATAGAAAAACCTACATTATGGGTGTACCGAGTTCCGCTGGTTCCTGAGGTAAGACTGAAGCTGCGACCCAGGAAGCCCGGGGTCGCAGTTTGAGCGCTCTGCCAGTTTCAGCTGACTGCATACACTCAAACTCAAGGCATTGTCAATGGTCGTGAGCAATCTTCATACAAAAAATTTAGAAACAGTGAAATATCTCTAAAACCACACCACCTATTAACAAATCGCTTCGTACACATATAGAAAACATCTTTACCATTAAGATTATATTAAATTGATAAGGTTAGGGTTCTTGATTTCTATTAATTTTGAATAAAACTAATGTTTTTCACTGCGCGTACCATCCAACTCAAGACATTGACAATGGCCGTGAGCAATCTTCATACAGAAAATACAGGAAAAGTGAAATATCTCTAAAACGTCACCACCTAGAAACAAATCATTTGGTACACATATAGAAAACATCTTTACCGAAAACATTATATTAAATTTATAAGGTTAATGACGATGCTGTCAGATTTTGACGCATGCGCATGAAACTGACAGTCAGCTCAAACTGCGAGACCGGTCACAGCTTCAGCTTGCACAACTTTAACATATGTATGCTTCAAGGCCAAAATGATTTTCTATGTGACCAAATACAAACACACATGACCGGACAAAGTGAACACAATGGCATCACTTAGAAGGAATATTTATGTAAATATATATATACAGTACAAGCCCATTAAACCAAGCTCAGTTAAACCAAACGATCGGTTAATCGAAACTTTTTTCGGCGGCCCGGCAAAATACTTTCATTTATCATATAAAAAAAGTTGGTGCAACCAAAGTTGGTTAATCCAAATTATCGGTGAATCCAGACAAAATTGTCGGGCCCCAAGCCACTTCTGGTACAGTTAAACCAAACTTTCATGTGGTTATACGGTCATCTGAGACTCCACCGACTTTTTTATATGATAAATGGTAGTATTTTGCCCAGCCGATGAAAAAAGTTTTGATTAACCGATCGTTTGGTTTAACTGAGCTTGGTTTAATGGGGTTATACTGTATATACATAAAAAACAATAATCAAAGTGTCCACATACATTGTATATTACATTCATAATGCACCTGCGTTTTTGCCAAAGCCAAGTCAAAGTCGAAGCCAAAGCTCGGTTAAACCAATGATCAGTTAATCCAAACAAATTTCTAGGGTCCCTTCAAGTTTGTTTTAACGGGGTTATACCGTATATATATACATACAGCGTTCGAAATAAGGCTTGTCTGCTTGTCAGCGCCAAGTAAAAGTAGGCACAGACAAGCAGAATATGGCTTGAGCTTTTCCATTGGACAAGTGAAAATATTGGTCTGAAAAACATGTGTCCAAATACATACACTGCTCCTTATATGATGTATGTCTGTGAACAAACAGCCCAGCCAGTTCATGTGTAGCACCATTACATGCAAGTCTTCCCACTCCTACCCTGTGCCATTAAACAACAATTCACAACAGAAACCAGTAAGGGTTGCCAACATTTTAATATCGGAATATGAAAAACCGGAAGATTTTAAGGGATGTTATATTGGGGGGTCTGCGGGTATTCCCCCAGAAAAATGTTTAATTCTTGGATGCTCTGTGGTGCATTCTGGACACAATAATCCATACGATTTATATAATGTTAGAAAATGAAAAACCGGAATATCGGTGTATGGTGATGTTGGGTACATAAAATATTGTACAACTTACAGTGAAACCATAAGGGTTGGCAACCCTGTATACTCCCCCCCCCCCCTATTGTCTGAGCTGTTAACTAATCACCGTTAGCTTAGGCCAAATAAAACAAAAGAATTGTTGATCGTCATTTTGATCACGTGAATCAGGGTCGGCCGGCCGGCGTTTATTTATTTGATTTTTTTTCCAGTATTTTTTTAACATGATTTCAATGGAATTACATAAACATCAATGTCAGTGCATGCACATGGTGTGACTGTGTTTACCGCTGTCCATACATAGTTACGTATAACGTCTGAAAGTTGAATTGCTGCTGGCCCGACACAATTTTAACAATTAAAAAGAAATCAAAATCAACAAAAAATCAGGGGTGGGAGATTTTTCAGGCACGGGTGGGTATGATCACCAATTCTTTTTTTTGTATGTGGCCTAAGTAAGAAAGTAACGATGAACACCCACTGAAGTGACTGCATGTATGCTGTGCTGCTGGTGAAACATTGGCTGTGCTGAGCAGATTATCCCTAATGTATAGAAACCCAGCTCACCAATGCATGCTCCCTGGGAGCCACCGTTCAGTGTGTCATACATGTGAATATATAAGGGTGATTCTCTAAAACTGAGCACAAAAGTGTGACATGGAAACCAAAAGTGAAAATCTTCCAAATAATAGCAAAGATCCTTCCAAATAATAGCCTAATCCAATTTCCTATGAAGGTTTGCATGTTGTGTATATGTCAGAGTTGAAAAAAAATGAGTTTCACTTTTTGAATTAGATCTGATACAAATTGAGCAATACATTGATATCACTTGTGTAACATGAAACTCAAAGACACACCCAGAACCTCATTTTAACATATACCACATAGTCAAACAAGATTGTTTTGATTACTGTTAAGCAGACAAGGTTATGACTTACAAGAAAAATGTTGAAAAATAAGTTGAAAAAAGGTTTGGCTACATGTATGGTGTCAATGTGTAAATTTTCACATTTTCACTCTAGCGCAAAATCATACAAATATAATTTTGATATCTTTTGTGGGATAAATTCAATAAATGTAGAACTGCTAACATACCTAATAGACAGAGGCTACAATAATTATTTGACTTGCTATGAATAAAACAAAGACTTAATTATCAGCATTGTAATGTGGAGCCCAAATATGTGGTTCCCAGTTTTGGAGAATAACCCATAACCATATATACACATGCACACCCCCTCCCTATACCCCTCACGATCCCTCCATATATATGTGTCACTTTGAGATTTGTATATGATGTCTAACCAAATGTACCTTATTTCCGTGATTAAGTACATCCCTATAATTTGATTTTGTTGTTGATAAATATTTTATTCATCTGAACACATATTTTGTCATCACTGAGGCACTGGTCTTCCAATTAATAGGCCTATCCTCCCTGCATAAGTAGAGATAAGTGGCTTTTTTTTTTTTTTTAAAGGTATGGGCCTAGTTTCCATATATATATGCAGCTACGCAGTTGTGTACCACCAGAGATTACAAATATCTATAGAAAAAAAGTTATATATCTATAATATATATATATATAATATATATATAATATATATATATAGTTCTATGTTTTATAGCATTCTATTCCGTTGCGTTTTATTCAAATACCGTTTTATTCTGTCATTGAAAAAGTCTGCATACCCCCTGAAAATCCCAAGCTAGACATGTTTCTCCACAAATAAGCCCTCATTCACACTTCGGTCTTAACTGAGGACACTTGGCAGGTGTTTGAAATTAATAAGCCACCCTCCCCGTAGAACTATTATTTTCCACAAATGAGACCCAGAGATAAAAAAATAATAATTTTAAAAGTGGAAATGCTCAATCACGGAAATAGGGTATGAGCGGTAACTGCAAAATGTATTATCCTTTATTGAATTGCATTGAGTGTGAAAAAATGTAAATATATGGTACACCTACAAGTGTATTTGCTTGCAATGTAGCAATGTGTGGCTTATTACGCTAATGAGAACTAGACAGAATGGTACTGCCAACTTGCCATTAAGAATAAAGCCCAAAAGCTAATAGCAGCCCGACCATCTGTTGTTCGGTTCAATTTTAATAAAATATCACATCGGAAATCCCGCTTCTCATCTGATCGCCGATGTTAAACGACGTTGAGCCTTGTCAGTAGTTGGATGGGTGCTCGCTGGGGAATCACACGCAGGTGCCGGAAACATCCTGATACAGGTCTACTAAATCAGTCGAAGATAGGTTGACGCTGTTCGGGCTGTGTGGCGGATAGTTACAGCGTTGTGCTTTGTGTTGCAGCCTCTTTCCCCAACGCCTTCACTTCACAGACTACCGCCCAGCTTCAGCAGGCAGCCGCCAACTCAGCCGCCGGCAAGCAGAGTGAAGGTAACCACGAAGTGCAGCTAGCCCCAGCTGAGGGGGGTAGGCGTAGAGTATGACACGCTCACTGAGGCCATTGTTCTTATCCCTTACCCACCGAGCCCCACCGAGTCCAGCCCCACCCTACCCATCCTCACCCCACCTCACTCCACTCAGCCCCACCCAGCCCCACTCAGCTTCACCCTGCCCCATCCAGCCCCACCCTGCTTCACCCAGCCCCGCCCTGCTCCACCCTGCTCCACCCAGCCCCATACAGGCCCGCCCCACCCAACCTAGCCCCACCCAGCCCAATACAGACCCACCCAGCCCCATACAGACCCACCCCAGACCCATACAGACCCACGCCAGCCCCATACAGACCCACCCCAGCACCATACAGACCCACCCCAGCACCCCAGCCATGCCCACATGTCCTCCCTAAAAGCTAAATATTTGACAACTCAAACCAAACCAAAATCAAATCATTACAATGGTATTGTATGGGCGATCGCTTGGGACCAAATGAAGTGGTCGATATAGGGGAGTAGTCAATCTGTGGAGGAGGTTGGTTAGAGAGGTTTTACTGTAATTTCATAGAGAGTATGCTACTTTTGCTATCCTAAGCTCTCTGTAATACAAAAGGTTTCAAAAGTAATGATATTTTTCTATGCATAGCTTTCTTAAATCACTATGAGATGGCTGAATGAGCGGAGCACTTGCTTCCCATGTGAGAGGTTGTGGGTTCCATCCACAGCAGAGACAAACAGAAGACTTAAAGAACTGACATTCATCATTACCTAGCCTGGTGCTCGACATTAGTGGGAGAAGGCAAGGAAGACTTGACTAGGGATGGTCAATTGTCTGTAGCTGAAATTGTCCATGTCTAACTCAACCCAAATGGGAAAAGAACAAAATTGTTAAATGTAGTAATAGGTCAGACAGCTTCCCCCCCCCCCTCCCACATTGCTCCTTAAGCCAATCAGAGACCCACCCACCCACATCAATGTGTCATACCTTATTGTAGCCCCCTAACGCTGGACAAGTACAACTACCTCTGAGATCTATTATCATAGAACAATAAGTGAAACTGAAATAATAATAATAATCATAATAATAATAACAATTTTCGTGAAATTTTAACCTAAATTTGATCCAAGTAATATCATGACATATTTGTCTTACAAAAGATTATCTATATTGCGATCATTTCGTAAATGTAACAAAGTCCTCCTTGAATGATACTATATATAACAATGTTGTTATTAAAGAGGTACAACCTGTAGTATATAATGAGAGTGCAGTACCTTAGTCGTCTGTAAATGCAACAAAGCCATCCTTGAACGATACTATATATATAACAATGTTGTCATTAAAGAGGTACAACCTGTAGTATATAATGACAGCGCAGTTCCTTAGTCTGTAAATGTAACAAAGCCATCCTTGAATGATACTATATATAACAATGTTGTCATTAAAGAGGTACAACCTGTAGTATATAATGAGAGTGCAGTACCTTAGTCGTCTGTAAATGTAACAAAGCCATCCTTGAACGATACTATATATATAACAATGTTGTCATTAAAGAGGTACAACCTGTAGTATATAATGACAGCGCAGTTCCTTAGTAGTCTGTAAATGTAACAAAGCCATCCTTGAACGATACTATATATATAACAATGTTGTCATTAAAGAGGTACAACCTGTAGTATATAATGAGAGTGCAGTACCTTAGTAGTCTGTAAATGTAACAAGCCATCCTTGAACGATACTATATATAACAATGTTGTCATTGAAGAGGTACAACCTGTAGTATATAATGAGGGTGCAGTACCTTAATAGTCTGTAAATGTAACAAGCCATCCTTGAACAATACTATATATATAACAATGTCATTAAAGAGGTACAACCTGTAGTATATAATGACAGCGCAGTTCCTTAGTCTGTAAATGTAACGAAGTCCTCCTTGAACGATACTATATATAACAATGTTGTCATTAAAGAGGTACAACCTGTAGTATATAATGAGAGTGCAGTACCTTAGTAGTCTGTAAATGTAACAAGCCATCCTTGAACGATACTATATATAACAATGTCATTAAAGAGGTACAACCTGTAGTATATAATGACAGCGCAGTTCCTTAGTCTGTAAATGTAACAAAACCCTCCTTGAACAATACACCATATACCAATGTTGTTATTAAACCTTGTCAAAAATGCAGGTCTTCTATTTTCTAGGTCTCTCCTTTTCCAATACTTCAGGTCCAGACGGCGCCAACCTCTTCATTTACCACTTGCCACAAGAGTTTGGCGACCACGACCTCATGCAAATGTTCATGCCATTTGGCACAGTCGTGTCTGCTAAGGTCTTCATTGATAAACAGACTAATCTTAGCAAGTGCTTTGGTAAGTGTGCTAAGTGTGTGTGCTGCTGTAGATGTTGTATGAAGTAGCCATCATCTTTATATTGCAGGTGATCTGCTCACAGAAATAAATTCGCATGTTAACACTCTTAATATCTCCAAAGTTAGTAAATCATCATCAATGCTACTCTGGCCTAAAGTAGAGTAGGTTATAAATTGTCAACCTCGTGTATTTGATGTAAAAATATGAAAAGATTTTCAAAAACAACATATTATGCAAATTTATTAGTGCTGGCTTACTATGTGAAGTGTATGATTAATTGCTGTGAAAACACCGACATGGCTAATTGTGGTTATGTAATGGGCTTCGATCTGATCCTCTCCCCAGGTTTTGTAAGATACGACAACCCATTGTCAGCACATGCTGCTATCCAGAGTATGGCTATGTAATGTGCATTGTTTCACTTCTCTCCCCAGGTTTTGTAAGATACAACAACCCGTTGTCAGCACAGGCTGCCATCCAGATTATTGTGGTTATGTAATGGGCTTCTCTCCTCTGCCCAGGTTTTGTAAGATACAACAACCCGTTGTCAGCACATGCTGCTATCCAGATTATGGCTATGTAATGTACATTGTTTCACTTCTCTCCCCATGTTTTGTAAGATACAACAACCCGTTGTCAGCACAGGCTGCCATCCAGATTATTGTGGTTATGTAATGGGCTTCTCTCCTCTACCCAGGTTTTGTAAGATACAACAACCCGTTGTCAGCACAGGCTGCCATCCAGATTATTGTGGTTATGTAATGGGCTTCTCTCCTCTCCCCAGGTTTTGTAAGTTACGACAACCCATTGTCAGCACAGGCTGCCATCCAGGCAATGAACGGGTTCCAGATCGGAATGAAACGGCTTAAGGTGCAGCTGAAGCGGCCCAAAAGTGACAGCAAACCTTATTAGCGTGGGCAATGCTAACAGGTAGGTTACCCATCTCCATCACCCTCAGGTCACCGGGAAGCGACTGTAATAAACACCGCTTCATTCACACACACACATAATGCAATGTCAAGCATTTATTGAAACCACAAGCAATTGCCTCGCCTTAGACCTTATTCCCGCGAACAAACCAGAAACAAGACTGGTGAGACAATCACAAAATAGTGAGATGTCTATGGCCATGTGAGTAGTGTGTCTGGTTTACATGGTGTTAAGCCCCTGATATTCAAACAAATATTTCCATGGCTTTATAACTGGGTGCTACTACTGTAGCTTAAGGAATCATTGAGTTGGGGGCGATTAAATTATTTCGGAGGTTAGGTAAATTATTTGTAATTTCAGAAATAAATTTAAATTAAATACTATTTCAATGGTCGGTGCCTGTACTCTGGTTGATTCCACAAAGCAAAGCAACTAATTTTCCATCCACCACTACAGTACACTTCAATATTTATCTCTTCAGTTACGCATATTACAAAATACCATTGTGCTATGGATATGTGACCAATGGTTGTGCAAGCCTCGTTTTGGATCATGCGTGAATAAGGTCTATTTGGGAGCAGCTTGCGACTTACTTCTAAGTTTTATTCAACACTGTCGCTAATACTGATAGATGTTTCGCAGTTATATTTTAATTATTTAATTTTAATCGCATCTTTATATTATCCTAACACAAATCCTGAATTGCGCTTTTTCGCTGAGGTAATTGGTGTGATGTGTGTTGACGGCATTCTCACTTATTATAAGCCGCTTCCTGGTGTCCAGCGCTATATTCGTGCATGTGCAAAAACTCATCCAGGTGCGTTGAGAAACTGGGGTGAAATAGACAGATGTATTTTTAACGCAGGTGCCCAGTTCATGAAAGCCTACAGCTGACAGGGTTTCCACACGCCTTTACCGGAAGCCGCTTCTTAATGAATCGCGTCTGCCATAACCCGCAGAGTATGGTGGAATAAATTAGCTTCAAGGAATCCATTTTGAAATTCAAGATTTTCAAGTCTGCAGAGTTGGTTTGATTAACTTGCTAGGCTTGTTTTCTGAACTTGGCACTGAAGTATATCTTTTTTGTGTAATTGTCTTGAGAAATTAATATGTATGCCCCCTACCCGACCCGACCCCCAGATTGTTAACCACCCAGGTCCTTGACTTTATGTGTGACTGTTCATGTTTTGTGTTTGTTTTTGTTTATTTGTTGTGCACCTGAACCCCCTCCTCTCTCTCTCTCTCTACTTTTACTACCTCACGCCGACATGCAATGTGTAACACAATCCTATCCTTCTAAACCCTCTTCTCATTGCTATTTTAGATAAGGCAGTGAAAGACATCTACACACTTGTGTTATCATTAACCAGTGGTTCTTTCATTAGTTATCTAATTTCATGCTTTGCTATCAAATTGATTTAACAAAATAAAAGTATATGTATGTTAATGTTTTTTTGCTAATCTAAATTGAAAAATAAATTTTGTTGTTTTGCTATTCTACATTTTTAATAAATAATTTTAATGTTTTGCTATTTTAAATTAAAAAACGATTTTTTAATGTTTTTGTTAATCTAATTTAAATTTAGAGAATATTGTGCCTTGACATGATACCATTCCACGTCATGCCTCTTCCAAGACTAGCATGGCAACCTTGTGCTTGTCTAAACTAACCAGGCCATGAAACCAATATTTCTCAGTGCACAATCTCAGCGTGGTTAGGTACAAAACCCATTCATTCCTTCTTTACCAAATTTGTTTCTTTCCACAACCAGTATGTTGTAACCCCCACCCCCAGCCCGATCCCCACCTAGCCTTGTGTGTCCTCCCAACTACTAGCCACCATGGATGTTTTCTATTCTATTTTCCTTTCTTATTTATTTTATTTCTGTATGTGTAGCCTGTGTCTGTACCCCATGTATGTAATGCGTGATGCCTGGTTGACTAGTTCACTCCCTTGGGTTTCTATTTTTTTTGTATCTAGTTGTCTCTGCTGCCTGTGTGTTGTGCTATTTCTCTCACCGCTCTGCCTTTCCTCTTCACATGGACCTCTTCGCTCATCAATGTAGCGATGTAGTCAATGGGGCCCCCAAAGTACCAGTCCTCACTGCTGCAGTAGCTTAGCCGACAAACTGATTCTTCTTGGCTTGAGATACCAATCCACTGTTGTCTGGGGTAGAACAAAAAGAAATAGCAAGCGATGCATCTTTGACATGTCGCGAAATGCGACTAATATGGAACTGGTGATGACTCTGTGTGAGGAAGATCCTGTATCAATCAGCCTAGCCGATATCTCATGAAATCACTCACTGACTGAATAGGCCCAGGGACATTGAGCTAACAAACCATAATGATGATAACTGATAGGGCTGGGTAAACAATAGGCTGCCATATAAACTGCATCTATTCACTATGCATTAGTTTTGAATGTAATTATATATATATATATATATATAAATTCTACAGGCGCTTTATGCCTGTATCAAATAAATACCTTATTGCAATATACCTGTCCTTATATGGCCTTAGATGTTGCTAGGACTTAAAACAACAAACAAACAAATATCGCAATATACAGATCATATATATAATATATATATAATCTACAGGCCCTTTATGCCTGTATCAAATGAATACCTCATCCTGACCAAGATAATAGTTGACAGTAACAGCTATGTGGCTTCATTTTTCTTTTCTTTTCCTTTATTTTCTCAATTTTAAGATGCTAAAAGATTTCAGGTTATGTTAGCTATAATACTGTTGCACTTTCCACAAGCCGAAAACACCTCACCTTTTAGGAGAACACCCTGATCTTCAGAAGGCACAGTTGTATGCATGTCACTAGGAGTCACACTGCACACAATTTAAATTAATGTTTCACTCTTGCTTCTGCTGCCCCTGTCAATGGTAATGTGACTGCGATGAGACTGTGAGAAAGCGATGATTTAGTCTGGTCAAAATGAGGGAGCAAATCGTGGAAGATGGGCGGGAGGGTGGGTGGGTGGATGCAGCTAGGAGGTGTGGGGGGGGGGGGGGTGAGCTAAAAGAGGAGAGAAGGGGGATTCCCACAATTATGACATTATTCAGGTCACGACTCAGTAATGGTCATCTTATTCTGCCGGTAAAAGGATAGCATATTGTTTAGAGCTTCGACTTCTCGTGGGGGAGGTCACGGGTACGATCCCCGGGCGAGTCAAACCAAAGACTGAACAAAAATCTAATCTTTCCTGACGCTTAGCATTATTCAGATAGCACAATGACTGGTTGGCTCAGTGTCAGGATAATGTGACTGAGTATAATATTATATCATTGTGCAGGTGGCGCTGTATCCCAGTGTGGCAGCACTATAAAGGTATATAAGATCATATGAATTATGCAGAGCATGACCGCACAGATTCATGGGGGAGTTGGGGGGGGGGGTCAATATTATAAAGTCACCAAGAATTCAGTCACAAATTAGCACCCATCCTGATATAACCTCATCAGATGTTGCTAGGCCGTATAACACCAATCGACCAATCTTTGCAGGGTGATCCTTCCTCTCTGACGCCTGCCACTTCACTCTCCACCCACATCGTGGCGAGTGCAGCAGCTCCCAGCACAGCCGTGCTTTTGTCAGTGGTGGTGTGTGCCCATCCAATCATGCACCCTGACCCTTGACCCCTGACCCCTCCCCTCCCCGCCCCAGTTCCATTGTGGCATGAATTCTTCTCCCAAAGAAGCGAGTGTGTGGTCGATGGGCGTGTGTCTTGCAGCATGAGGATGAGGAGCGGCGGGCATGTTGTTTCTTTTCTGTGTGTGTAGCTGCATAAGTAGCCACTCCAGGCATCTTCACCCCCCCCCCCAACACACACCCCCACCAACCCCCAACCCCTCACCCTCCACCCACAAATTCTCGAACGCTTTTCTTGCTACACTTTTTAGAGTGCTCACAACTGCATCAATCAGACTGGCAGAGCAACTTGTATTTCGTAGCGTTTCACACTTTTAGTGGTTAATGGTTAAACTTGAGGAAATGAAAATTTGAAAAGGACAAAAAAAGATTATGAATCTTGTGTCCTAAATGGCTAAAAAAAAAAAAAAAAGTGTATTTTGACCACGATCCAGATAAGTGTTGTGGGTTTGTTTTTAAAAAATATTTAAAAAATTAAAATTAAAATGCAAAACAAAAAAACCCAGCTAATTGTCTCCTCAGTACAGAACTAATAATGTACATTACACCAGCAAGTAACACAGTATCAAGGGGTGCGGGTGGGTGGGTGGGTGGGTGGGAGGAGGTGTGACCATGGTTACCACCGCCCACCAACCACCACAGTATCAAGGGGTGTGGGAGGAGGTGTAACCATGGTTACCACCGCCCACCACAATATTAAGGAGGGAGAAGGAGGTGTAACTATGGTTACCACCGCCCACCACAGTATTAAGGGGGGGGGGGGGGGGGGGAGAAGGTGTAAACCCATGGTTACCACCACCCACCACCAACCACCCACAACCACCCCGAATAAATAACGACTGTAAACAATTATATCACAATAGCCGTATAAACCCCCACAATGCCAACAACAACAACAACAATTGCTGATAATTCCTGTGTAAAGTTTGTTCCCCTTCACTGGGTTTAAGCAGAAACAAGGGAGTGAGTGAGTGACCAGCCACCACCAACCAACCACCGCTCACTTGTACTACATGTATGTTTTTTTCTGCTGCTGGAATACCTTTAATTTTCTCCCCTTTTTTTGGCTTATCTTCTCCATAGATAACGCGTGGCGTGTTCCCTAATGTTAGCGTGCGTCCTTGTCCTCCGCAACTTCTTCTGTCGCGTCACCGTCGTGTTGCGTCCTTCGTCCTAGGGCCACAAACCCCATTCACCTCGGGCTGCCGCCTCGACGCGCCAGTCTTTCCCGCTACCGGCGCCTGGGAGATACTTTCAGTCAGCAGGATGTAGTTTTAAAAAAAGAATTTAAACCAACAACAAAAAGTTGCAATACCTACCTACCTATCT
Organism: Branchipolynoe longqiensis; assembly: GCA_030323885.1. NCBI lineage: Eukaryota > Metazoa > Annelida > Polychaeta > Phyllodocida > Polynoidae > Branchipolynoe > Branchipolynoe longqiensis. The sequence goes on from CM059189.1 coordinate 91,942,047, forward strand.
ATGCCTACCTATACCGTCAAAGGTTTTGTGTACTTTTTGTTCCTTTCTTTTTTCTCTTGGGTGTATTTTTTTTTATATGTGCTGTTCTTATTTTTTGTTTGTTTAGGTTCTTTGTTTTTTTTAAGGTTTTTTTTTTTATGATGATGATGATGATGATGGTGATTTAAAAGTTATCTAAAATTATATTTGAAGGTTATTCTTGTGAGAAGTGTGTAGTGTATTATAGACAATTGTGTGGGCTGATTGAGTGATTGGGTCAATTATTTTTCTTTTTTTTAAATAAATTTAATTTAAAAAAGAGGGATGGGTAGATTAGAAGTAACCCAAAAAGAGAATAATAAATAAAAGGGTGAATTATACTTTGTCTTGTGAGGGGGATTTTTGCAGCTGCAGCTGAACTGGTGTTGGCCCATGCCGTTTGGGAACTACATGTGTCTGTTTTGCCACTCACCAGTTAAGTTATGAATATATCACGAATCTTGCCACATGAGTGGATTACGAAGTTGTGAGTGTTGTCTCTATGTATTCATATTTGAAAGTATCTTTCAGGAAATAGGCGTACAATGTTACTTTTTGAGAAGCAGTCCTATTAAAGAGGTACTAAGGCTACGTAATGCCTCGACATCGTTATTGTAAAACTACCGTGGAGATAGTTTAGTTGGGTTCTTTTCCAAGATGTGTTTTAATCTGTAGACCCAAAACAAGATGGCATGTAAACAGTTTTTATTTTTTTTTAGTTCCCCTAAGGCTCATGTGTTGTAGTTTTGTTTGCAGTGTTCAAAGTTGTTAACGTTGCTTTCTTGTTGTATTACATGTGTGATTTGACGAAGAGAGGAAAGCGAACCGAATTCTATTAATTGTTTTATCCCTGTAAGAACGTACACCATATGACACAGCTAGTTTATCAATATCATTATTACATAATATTACATCTATTATTACTACTACTACAACTACTGGTGTTCTGCGACCGAAACTGTAAACACGTGTGGAATAGTGCTTTGTTCTATGGGGCATTGCAAGAAAATTGTGTAATTTCATTGGAAGTCAGACGGAGTTGGGACGTGCAAGACTGAGTTAATTCATGGTCATGTGGCTTCAATCGTGGGCCATGCTACGTTAAGTACAAGTGTTTATATCGCCCTGTCAAGTCTTGAGAAATCTATGTTTCAAGGTGGGTTGAGCCATTCGCTACAGTGCTTGCTGTAGCGATTTACTGTAGTAGTTTGCTGTTGCAGCTGTTGTGGTTCACCATTGCAGTTTGCTGTAGCAGCTTGCTCTCACTGTAGAAGTAGCGCTGTTGTATTTCACTGTTGCAGTTTGCTGTTGCACTTTGCTGTAGTGATTTGCTGTTACAGTTCACTGTTGCAGTTCACTGTAGTGGGGCACTGCAATTTGCTGTAGTGATTTGCTGTTACAGTTCACTGTTACAGTTAACTGTTGCAGTTCACTGTTGCAGTTCACTGTTGCAGTTCACTGTTGCAGTTCACTGTTATGGTTCACTGTAGCAGTTCACTGTTGCAGTTCACTGTTGCAGTTCACTGTTGCAGTTCACTGTTACAGTTAACTGTTGAGGTTCACTGTTGCAGTTCACTGTTATGGTTAACTGTAGCAGTTCACTGTTGCAGTTCATTGTTACAGTTCACTGTTGCAGTTCACTGTTGCAGTTCACTGTTTCAGTTCACTGTAGCGGGTCGCTGTTTCAGCTTGCTGTAGTAGTTCACTGTTACAGTTCACTGTAGCGGGTCACTGTTTCAGCTTGCTGTTGCAGTTCACTGTTACAGTTCACTGTTTCAGTTCACTGTAGCGGGTCACTGTTTCAGCTTGCTGTAGTAGTTCACTGTTAGTTATCTGTTACAGTTCACTGTTACAGTTCACTGTTGCAGCTTGATGTAATAGATCACTGTTGCAGCGTGCTGCAGCGAGTCGCTGTTGCAGCTTGCTGTAGCGAGTCACTGTTGCAGCTTACTGTAGTGGTTCATTGTTGCAGGTTGCTGTTGCAGTTTCAATCAGCTGTTGGAGTTGCTGTAGCGAGTCGCTGTAGCAAGCCACTGTATCGGATGTTTCCTTGACCCATTCTCTGGCAGCTCCCCCGTATTGTCACTCCGAAGTGTTTGTCACACAGTACTCTGATACAGTCATAGCCTTGTTGTTACCACTGGGCCAGGCTCAGTTGTTATCGTCTACATATCCTGCAGAGTTTTACAGAAGGAATGGTAAGCGAAAAGGGTCTTTAAGGATTGTCACCCAATGGGGAATGTCTCCGCACAATACTATGACTATAAGCCGCGTAGTCCGTCAGCCATCGTTAAGGAGTTTGAAATTTATGTTGAAAGCGGGTTCAATGTAAAAAGAGAGAAAGGGGGAAAAAAAACCTTGTGACAAACTATATATATATATGTGAAAAGAAGAAACCAGGTTAAAAATCCTCAATGTAAAGTTCTCTGATTTAACAATAACAATGATAATGGATTTTATTTACATACATCTAAGTATGTAGTGGATATCATGGCGTTACTAATGTGGATGCAGTCTTGTTCTGGGGTGTGACCGAAAGGTATGCGCAAGATGGGGGGGGGAGGGGGATGTAATGCAACGAATGCCCAGTGTGTGTCAATCATGTGAATGCCTGTCCATCAAATCTGTCTTGTCAGCGGGCAGCAGGGCCCGGCCCCCATGTCTTACGCAACCGGAAGTAGGGACTGAGCAGTGCCAAAATTCCTCATCTAGAGAAACCCACAATGTTATGTTGCAGGGACAGTAACCACACTTCGTTACTACCACATCGGTGCTTCAGGTGTATTTACTTTGTTAACGTTTTTTTTTATGAAGAGTATTGTTTGTCTGTCTGTCTAAAAGAGTCATAAGAAATGACAGTGAGAGGAGGCCAGGTGCTCAGATCTCAAAACTACGTAGCTCCCTGGTCTGCTGCTGCGACCCATTCTGCTTCTCATGATCATGTTCAGTCCGCCGGTTGGTGGAGGAATGACTTGCACTGCCGCCGCTAGGTGGACGGATGCCGTGGCTGGAACGCTGCTGTCAACTCTTGTCTGTCTGTCTGTCTGCGTGCCTGCCAGTCTGTCTGTCTGTCTGTCACTGTCAACCTGCAAGCAGCACTGACTGCTGCTGGTCCCCAGGCACTGTGTGCTGGACGGCTCCGGTCGCTGGGTCCTGACAGTCTGGCCCTGTGTGAGGGTAGGTGACCAATCACCCACTGGTGTGTTCAACCCGGCTCTGTGGCCTCTCCTTGCAAGCATAGCGTCTGAAAGCAATAAGGCCACCGTGTATGTTATACCCATAACGGGTAGTTATTAAGTATGTCGACTCCATTGCTTTTAATGAGGACAGCAAAGAGCTCTTTAATGAATGAATGGCCCATCCTGGAAAACTAAACAAAAACAAAAATAACTGAACAAAAGTGCGTGTTCGGGGTGGGAAAGGGGTCAGGAGGTGGACATTTGACAATTTGTTCCGATAACTGACTGAGCTGTGATACTGTGATATTGCTCCACTGATGATTGAGTGAAGGAATAAGAAAGGGGGAGGGGGACAGACAAAAAAAGGATACAAAGTTACCATGACAATTAAATCAGGAATGTCCCAACTCTTGTCTGTTGGTTCGGGAACTCAGGGATTCATGTTTGTAAATCCGTGCATTGCACCCGGCCCTCAGGACTCACCTACCGCCACCAAGTGGTGCTGTTGGAGTTGGACCCCCCCTCCATTTCCAACCCTTCTCCGTGGTGAGGGGAGGGGATGGGAGCCCCCCTTCACCAGTGGATTCATTCAACCAGAACTATTTAAAGTTGCATAGTCCGATGAAAACATCAAGTTTTCAAAACCAAAACAATTATCTAGATTTGATTCCACATATCTAGCTTAGACACCGGTGAACTTATTAAATGTAATAGAACCATTTACTGCTATAGCCTATGCTGTCAGATTTTCGGTGTGCTTGCCAAAACTAATTTTACATTTTCAATTCAAACATCTCAAAAGTTATCTGTTTAAAATAGAAGTCACTTCAAACAAAAGTAAGGTAGATTATAACTATCAATTTAATATATTCATCTCAGAGAAATTACTAAATAACTGAAAACCATCGGACTATGCAACTTAAATTACGCTAATTAGGCCATTATGATGAGAAGCCGAGTTGCTTGCTGGGGGTCGGGGGGTGGGGTGAGGGGGATGGTCTTGCTACATACTTTCAATGGAGCGCTGGCCTGCTTAGCCTCACTGCTTCCGAGGTCGGCGACAGAGACAGAAGATGGTGGGCTGCGACTTAAAATTGCACCCAACCAGTTTAGATCGGACATGTCTAAGCCCAGTGGGACACTGCAGAATCACAAGTGGGAGGGGGGAGGTGGGAGGGGGAGGGGAGGGTCAAGAGAAAAATCAAAACAAGCTTTAAAGTTGTTTAACCAAAAGGGGGTGTTCAAGGTGACCCTTCAGGTAATAGACATTCTTTTAGCATTAACTTCTAGCAGCTGCGGAGGGGAGAGGAGCACATGTGAAGAAAGGACTTTATATGAAGATGATGATTATAATGATAAGAAAGTGCTTTTTTCTGAAAAAAAAGAAAGAAAGAGAAAAAGAATAGAACCATTAACAGCAAATGGTGACCGATGGATGCGACATTAAGTAAGGTGAGATGTGATTGGTGTGTCATGCTATAATTATAGAAACCTGGTGCATCATGCTGTAACTATGGAAACCTACATGTTTTTCTTGCCTATGGCTGGTAACGTGGCCGGGGCCGACAGCCTTCGTCCGGCTAGATAGATCTAGTCACAAAGACTCCGGGGGTCATTGATCCTGCCCAGCGTCGGCCATCCTATCAGATCTGCCCTTTTGTACTAGTGACCTTGACCTCATTTGACCCCCCGCCCCATGCCCCAATCCCTTCGGGTCATGCCATCACATGGCCAGGTCATGGGCTAACCATGCTGGTTTGCCCATTGTTATAGGTTTTTGGGGTGGGGTTGCGAGAGCAGATTTTGGACTCTTTTAGACAGGCACCCCTCCCTTCTATATCCTTTTTTTCTTTTAGTAACAACTCAGTAACCTTGTCAGGAAAGCCTTATAACGATGTAGAATAAGTCATGTATGGGGTGATACTTTATCCAAGAAGTGGGCAACTCCTGTGTAACTAATCTGTAGAGCCAGGTCCCCTGATGTGTAATACTACTACCACTATTACTACCAACCTTTCTAACTCGAGTAGGTATACTAATAACAAAACAATAACAGGCTGTGTAAAAAAATATGTATAAAAATATAAAATACAAAAATAATGTACTGTCAGAGGATCTGTAGGGTATGTAAGATGATGACGCTTGATTCTGTTGGGTTTTTAAAATTTTGTTTTTATTTTGTTTATTTTTCTCAAAGCCAAAATGTAGTGAGGATTTCTGCAGGCAATTTAAGGTTTGTCCTTGTATGTTGTTGCCATGCCGTCTCGCATTGGTCGTTCGATAAATAAATGTCACGCGAGAATCTCGCCTTTCAGACAGCAGCACCGTCTGGTGTGAACGCCACACACTATACTACTTCAGACTAATTGTTGTATATGGTAAATAATACTACCTCTTGCATCATCATATCCAATGCTAGCTAATTGATAATAACTAATCGAATGAGGCAGCTACAGTGTAGCCGTCATTATAGCAATGTGCCCCCATTAACATTCATAACACATGCTAACACTACATGTTTAAGAAGGAAAGGCAACAAGTAAATAGAAAAGAGGGTTGAGGGAGGATAGGTTTACATTGGTTAGGCAGTAGCTTTCGGTTGGGATAATCGTAGAGCGCATGCACATTGTACGCAGCGTAACCAGCCTTTTTCACTTCTTGTATCCTAGCTTGCTGCTGAATATGGACGGTTGAACACTTTTGTTTGATGGGTACTTACTGAACCAGAATGGTTGATTATTTTATTCCTGAGCACTAGTCACTTACTGTTTGGATTATAAACTAATCATGTTACAATCAAATTACACTATGTAGGATCCGTTTTGCATATTGTATAGTTATCATTATTAAAAGGTTCAATTGAGACATATTATAGCGTATGCTCGTAGAAAGCGCGTAAATTTGTAGAACCCCAACCCCCCTACCCCTTACCCCCATTGCTTATGGTTTTCTTGGAGCGGAAATTAAAAAAGGCTTCACCGTGTGCATGTGTGTAGAGTGGAAAGGGGTGCGGGTTCATCAGCCGTGTGTATACCTGTTTCCGTCATGCAATCATTCACACAGTATTCACGGTTGGAGGGTGGTTGAGCACAGCCCACTCGCTCCATATTGCAGGTAACAGGGTGACGCTGATTGGTCGGTTCTATAGTTAGTATGGGGCCGAGCCACCAGGCGGTGTTGTGTGCGGGAACAATATCCGACTCGATAGGTGGCGCCACTGCAGCGTGAGCGTCCTGTGCCGTACTGTCGTAAACTTTTAACTTTGAACCAAGTCTCCCTGACGAGCTCTTCTCCTTCACACAAATGGATGGTCAAACTGTATAAATTACTCTTGATAGTCAGACCCAGTAGGTCAGTCTGCTTGCCATGGTTTATTCTTAACACTATAGGATGACTTTTTTTTTTTTTTTTTTAACCAGCTTTTCTTTTTCCACTTTTAGTTTTTTTTCCATTTTGAATAGACAGATGCATGTTTAATAGTACATACGTCTGATAGGGGGGACATTTGTATACACAAGACATGCCTCCCGGTTGATAGGGGGAAATTTGTATAAACAAGACAAATGCCTGCCGGATGACTTTAGACAATTACTATTGAGTGGCACCGAGAAAGATGAATTCACAGGAGACAAACAAAAATTATATATATAATTATATATATATATATATCTATATCCTTTTTTTTCATACAAGCCTGGCCATGATTATTACCTTGTGCATAATTGTTATCACCCCTTTTATTGTGAGGGGTCAGTGAATGTGTTTTTCCTTTTCTTTTATTCAATCACTGATTGTCGTTGTTAGGTCTGTCCAACTTTTACGATACTGGGATTTGTGTGCGTGGTATATTCACTGTGCGTGTTCACTGTACGCGCGTACAACTCGTGGCGTGTGTGGTAACAATTATTATTATTACAATAATGGCTGTAGCCTTGTCTGTGTGTGTGTATATGTATGCGTATATACATCTTGAGCACCAGCCAGCTATGAAAGACCCACTCGGTACTGGTTATACGTTACTCTTATGGTGTCACCAAAATAAAAATGAAAAATGATTGAAAAAAAAATCTAAAAGAAAAAAAAGAAAAAAAATATGTGTTAAAAAAAATGTCCCTTAGATGAGGCTAGGTTATTATTGTCAGTCTGTGGCGTTCTGGCGAGTATGTACACTTCATTAGGGCAATGCTGCGACCATGATGAGTATCGCAGGGAGGGGAAAGCATCAGGCGATGCCGGCCCCTGCGTGCTGCTGAGTTGGGACAGGTGGTTGTCGCTGCCCACCCCACCACTCACATCACGCCAAGTTTACTGTTCAAACCTGCGCCGTCAACAATTGACTGATCCGTGTCCGTACTCCCCCCGACAAGTGTTGCCTCTGTCCCTCGTCCAGCGCTCAGACTGCGCACTATGTTAACCTATGTGAGAAGGCTGTCCGGACCCCTTCTGCAGTATTGTACAAGTTAGTTTCTTAGTGTGCATTGTTTTGTGGGTTGCCATTGTAAAGAGAAAACAAAAATGGAAAAAATAAAAATTACTATTCTTAAGCTTTGTCTTATTTGTTATCATTGAGTAGAATTAGTTCAGTATTAAATGATCAATGTAGATTACACTACATCAATGGATGTTTTTGCCATACATGGTGATAGCTATTTTTGGTTGGGTGATAATAATAAAATTGTTTGTGTTACAAATAAACCACTATAGATCTGCAATAATTAAGTCTAGAACCATGGTGTGAAATAAATACCTTGGAAGAATAGAATTTAAAATGTAAAACTACAAATTTGTCTCTGAATGGAAAGTTGCAGAATATCTTTCCATTTTTTCTTAATATGGAAAAGAAATTAAATAAAGTCGATTAAAGAATAGAAAGAAGTAAGCGCCAAAAGTGTTTGGGTTGTTGTGAGCTGTTAACTGCAGACACAATATAATCCAAACAAATTATATTAACTTTCACCTGAGCATTACACACTAGTGAAAGCGCTGCATTCCAGCAAGGAAAAGGGGCAAGCACCAATTAGTTCACTGTCAGGATAATGCGACTGAGTGGGATATCAGGTCATGATGCCGGTAACCTGGTTGAACAGTCACCATGAGTGCGCACTGTCACAAGTCGGTACCCGTGTTAATATGACTAGATGTTACTAGGACGTAAAACCCAAAGAAACTAGCATGCGTATAGTAGAGAGGGCATGTATGTGAGAGCTGGACAAATACAGACCACCACCACTAGATGGCAGCAATGTGCGAGCTGGTTAAGTGGGGTGTCGACTACCACCACTAGGGGGCAGCTGTAGAGATGGATGTAAACTCCCACCATGGGGTGGGTGAGGCCACCCCATTTATTGTTTGTTTGTTGTGGTTTTGCATCCTAGCAACATCTAAGGTTATATCAGGATCCGTACAGTCGTGTGCCCTGGTACACTCATTGTAACTTGATAGTGCCTGCTAGACCAGGCCGCCGGTACCATGACTGGATATCCCACTCACTCGTATTATTGTGATACTGAGCTAACCAGTCCTTGCCATATTCTATAAATACCAACAAGAGTCAATGCTTATCATTATATCATTATTGATCTCATTCTGTGACATCTAACTGATGTGGTGGTCGAATTGTTAAGAATGCAGGCTTCCTGTGCAACCAGTCAAGAGTTTCAATCTAGGCTGAGTCAAACCAGTGACTTACAACACTGTCACTACCGAGCCTGGCACTCCGGATCACTAGGACAGGGCAAGGACTGGTTGGCTGAGCATCAGTAAGTGGGGAAATTGGTCATGGGGCTGGCAGCCTAGTCTCTCGGTGGGGCAGCACTAAAAAGTCACCATAAGTGTGTACCTTCACAATACAGTCTGGATCCTGATATGACCCTAGATTTGTTAGTTTGTTGTTGTTTTACGTCCTAGCAACATCTAAGGTCATATCAGTATGGGTATCGACTGGTGACACTGCGCACTCACGACGACTTTATAGTGTTGCCCCACTGGTAGACCAGGCCACCAGCACCATGACCTGATATGCCACTCAGTCACATTATCCTGACACTGAGCAGAGCAGTCCTTGCCTTATCCTAATAATGCTGAGCGCCTGGCTAGGAAGCGACAAGTATCAATTTTTAAGTGATTAGTTTGACTCGACCAGGGTTCGAACCCACGATCTACCAACATGGGAGACGGACCCTCTAACCCATTCGGCCATCACTTCTGGTATATGTCCTTAGATGTTGCGAGGATGTAAAACGGCAACAAACAGCTATAGAGTATAATGCGATACATATGTGCATGTAAATACGGGATATATAAAATTATGTATAGACACAAATATATACAAGCTTGACAGTCACACTCCTTTCAGAATTCCTTTGGAGGGTCACTTGGGACTTCAGCCCATATCAATAAGGGTGAGGATAGGTCACCAGTCACCCAGTGGGGTCTTCAACCCGGCACCAGGAACTCTCCATGCAAGCAACACCTTCTGAAAGCAATAAGGCCACCATGTATGTTATACCCATAGTAGGCAGTTATCAAGTATGTCGACTGCATTGCTTTTAATGAAGACAGCGAAGAGCTCTTTAATGAATGAGTGGCCCATCCTGGAAGACTAAACAAAAACAAACAAAAAATAACCGAACAAAAGTGTGTGTTTGGGTCGGAAAAGGGGTCAGGAGGTGCACATTTGGCAATTTGTTCCGATGACAAGCTAACTGAGCTGTGTTACTGTCATAATGCTCCACTGATGATTGAGAGAATGAATAAGAAAGGTGGGGAGTGGACAGACAAAAGAGGGATACAAAGTTACCAATATAATTATGTCCCAACTGTTGTTTGTTGGTCCTGAAACTCAGGGATTCATGTCTGTAAATCCATGCATCGCACGAGGCCCTCGGGACTCTCACCTACTACCCCCAGGTGGCCCCGTTGGAGTTGGGCGCACCCTTCCCACTCCCCTCTCCATTCCAACCTACTTCCCTACTTCCCTACTACATCCCTTCTCCGTGGTGGGTCGGAGGGGATTGGGGACCCCTCACCAGTGGGTTCATTCAATGGGAACTACTTAGCGATACATAGTCTGATGAAAACATTGAGTTTTCAAAACCAAAACAATTATCTAGATTTGATGACCTAGCTTAGATACTGGTGAACTTATTAAATTTAATAGAACCTTTTACTGCTGTAGCCCATGCTATCTGATTTTCAGCGTGCTTGCCAAAACTAACTTTACATTTTCAATTCAAACATCTCAGAAGTTATCCATTTAAAATAGAAGTTACTTCAAACCAAAGTATGGTAGATAGATTATAACTATCAATTTAATATATTTATCTCAGAATATATTTTTTTTAAACTGAAAACCACCGGACTATACAACTTAAATGATGCTAATTAGGCCATCGTGATGAGAAGCTGAGTTGCTTGCTGGGAGGTCAGTGGGTAGAAGGAGACGGGGGAGGATGGTCTGGCCTTGGCACATACTTTCAATGGAGCGCTGGCCTGCTTAGCCTCACTGCTTCCGAGATCGGTGACGGGGACAGAAGATGGTGGGCTGCGACTTAAAATTGCACCCAACCAGGTTAGATCGGACATGTCCAAGTCCAGCGGGACACTACAGAATCAAAAGTGGGTGAATGGACGGGGGCAGGGGAGGGGAGGGTCGAGAGAAAAAATCAAAAAAGCTTCGAGTTGTTCAACCAAAAGGGGTGTTCAGCGTGACCTTTCAGGTTTTACACATTTCTTTAGCATTAACTTCTAGCGGCTGCAGAGTAGGTGGGAGAGGAACACATGTGAAGAAAGGACTTTATAGGACAATGATGAAGATGATGATGATGATAATGATGATGATAATCAATTCTGTTATTTTTCTGGAAAAAAAGAAAGAAAGAGAAAAAGAATAGAGCCATTCAACAGCAAATGGAAGACCGACGGATGCGATATTAAGTAAGGCCTGATGTGATCGTCATGCTTTAACTATGGAAACCTACATGTTTTTCTTGCCTATGGCTGGTACCATTGCCATGGCTGGCAATCTTCGTCCAGCTAGGTCGATCTAGTCACAGAGACTCCAGGAGTCATTAATCCTGCCCGGCGTCGGCCATCCTATAAGATCTGTCCTTTTGTACTAGTGACCTTGACCTCATTTGATGCCCCCATGCCCTGATCCCCAGGGGACATGCGATCATATGGCCAGGTCATGGGCTAACCGTTCCTGGTTTGCCCTTGGATTTTAATAACAACTCAGTAGCCTTGTCAGGAGAGCCTTATAACCATGTGGAATAAGTCATGTATTGGGCGACACTTTATCCGAGAAGCGGGCAACTCCTGTGTAACTAGCGGTAGAGCCAGATCCCCTGATGTGTAATACTACGACCGCTATTACTACCAATCTTTCTAACTCAAGTAGGTATACTAATAACAGAACTATAACAGGCTGTGTAAAAAAATATGTATAAAAGATATAAAATACTGAAAAACTGTACCATGAGAGGATCTGTGGGGTATGTAAGACAATGATGCTTGATTCTGTTGGGTTTTTTAAATTGTGTTTTTATTTCATTTATTTTTCTCAAAGCCGAAATGTAGTGAGGATTTCTGCAGCTAAGGTTTGTCCTTGTATGTTGTCGCCATGCCCTCTTGCATTGGTCGTTCTATAAATAAATGTCACGCGAGAATCTCGCCTTTCAGACAGCAGCACTGTCTGCTGTGAACGCCACACACTATACTACTTCAGACTAATTGTTGTATATGGTAAATAATACTACCTCTTGTATCATCATATCCAATGCTAGCTAATTGATAATAACTAATCAAATGAGGCAGCTACAGTGTAGTCGTCATTATACCAATGTGCCCCCGTTAACATTCGTAACACATGCATTAGCACTACATGTTTAAGAAGGAAAGGCAACAAGTAAATAGAAAAGAGGGTTGAGGGAGGATAGGTTTACATTGGTTAGGCAGTAGCTTTCGGTTGGGATAATCGTAGAGCGCATGCACATTGTACGCAGCGTAACCAGCCTTTTTCACTTCTTGTATCCTAGCTTGCTGCTGAATATGGATGGTTGAACACTTTTGTTTGATGGGTACTTACTGAACCAGAATGGTTGATTATTTTATTCCTGAGCACTAGTCACTTACTGTTTGGATTATAAACTAATCATGTTGCAATCAAATTACACTATGTAGGATCCGTTTCCCATATTGTATAGTTATCATTTTTACAAGTTCACTCAAAACATATTAAAGTGTATGCTTGTAGAAAGCGCAGAAATTTGTGGAACCCATTGCGCCCATTGCTTATGGTTTTCTTGGAGCGGAAATTAAAAAAGGCTTTGTGTGTGGTAATAATTATTATTATTACAATAATGTCTGTAGCCATGTCTGTGTTTGTGTATATGTAGGTGTATATACATCTCGAGCACCAGCCAGCTATGAAAGACCCACTCGGCACTGGTTATATGTTACTCTTATGGTGTCACCAAAATAAAAAATTAATTTATAAAAATCTAAAAGAAAAAAAAGAAGAAAATGTCCCTTAGATGAGGCAAGGTTATTATTGTCAGTCTGTGGCATTCTGGTGAGTATGTACACTTCATTGGAGCAATGCTGCGACCATGATGTCAGGGAGGGGAAAGCATCAGGCGATGCCGGCCCCTGCGTGCTGCTGAGTTGGGACAGGTGGCTGTCGCTGCCCACCCCACCACTCACCTCCTGCCAAGTTTACTGTTCAAACCTGTGCCATCAACAATTGACTGATCCGTGTCCATACTCCCACCCCAACAAGTGTTGCCTCTGTCCCTCATCCAGGGCTCAGACTGTGCACTACGTTAACCTATGTGAGAAGGCTGTCCGGACCCTTCTGCAGTATTGTTCAAGTAAGTTTCTTAGTGTGCATTGTTTTGTGGGTGGTCATTGTAAAGAGAAAACAAAAATGGAAAAAATAAAAATTACTATTCTTAAGCTTGGTCTTGTTTGTTGTCATTGAGTAGAAGTAGTTTAGTATTAAATGATCGATGGAGATTACATTACATAAATGGATGTGTTTTTGCCATACATGGTGATAGCTATTTGTGGTTGGGTGATAATAGTGAAATTGTTTGTGTGTTACAAATAAACCAGTATAAACCCGCAATAATTAAGTCTAGAACCGTGGTGTGAAATAAGTATCTTGGTGGAACTATAGAATTTAAAATGTAAAAACTATAAATTTGTCTCTGAATGGAAAGTTGCAGAATATCTTTGCTTTTTACTTAATGGGGAAAAGAAGTTCAATAATGTCGATTAAATAATGCTAAAATTAAAGAATTGAAAGAAGTATGCACAAACAGTGTTTGGATGTATATGACCTGTTAAATGCTACAACCGGGTGGGTGAGGAGACACCATTTATTGTCTGCTTGTTGGGGTTTTACACCCTGGCAACATCTAAGCTCATATCAGGATTCATACTGTCTTGTGCCAGGGTGCACTAATGGCAACTTGATGCTTGTCGCTACCTAGCCTGGCACTCCGCATCACTAGGATAGGGCAAGGACTGGCTAGCTCAATATTAGTATAATGTCCCAGTGGGGCAGCACTATAAAGTCACCATAAGTGTGTACTGTCAGAATAGGGCGTGGATCCTGATATGACCTTAGATGTTGCCAGGATGTAAAACTTTAACAAGCAGCTATAATGCAATGCATGTATGCATGTACATGCAGGATATATATATATATATATATATATATATATATATATATATATGCATATATATATACAAATATATTACACAAGCTTAACAGCACACTCCATGCATAATTCCTTTAGAGGGCTATTTGGGCCTTCAGCCCATATCACTAAGGGTTTAGAATTTTGTTAAAGAAGATTTTAATGAGTAAACAATTTATTGGAGTAAAGAATACAAGCTATAAAATATAACTATCACAATCAATTTGAGATTATTGTAAAGCAGCAGTGTCTTTTTTCTGAACACAGGTTCTTTTTCTGAACACACATATTCACTATGCAGTATGACACCGTTAAAGCAAGCTCGGTTAAACCAAACGATTGGTTAATCCAAACTTTTTTCAGTGGCCAGGCAAAAAACTACAATTTATCATATAAAAAAGTTGGTTACACCAAAGTCGGTTAATCTAAATTATCGGTTAATCCAAACAAAATTGTCGGACATCAGGCCACTTCCGGTACAGTTAAACCAAACTTTCATGTGGTTATAAGGTCATCGGAGACCCCACTGCCTTTTACACCAAGCCTACATTGACTAGTTCTTTTGTTTAACTGGTTTTATTCCTCTGAATAACATGTTGTCGGTGCTGATATACTTGTCTTCCAGCCCTAAAGCTAGCATTCCTTACATGTGGCATGCGGCATGCGAATGTCGTATATGCGGTGTAGATATATGCCAACCCCCAACATTTGTTGGGGATTTTCCTCCAAATTTGTGAAGGAACAGTATTGTTTTCTATGACAAATGCAGCAGCATTCACATTCGCATGCCACACCGATGGCTACATGGACCGATTCAGTTGCCGCATTTGCATTTGCATTTGCATTCGCATTCGCATTTGCATTCGCATTTGCATTCAGAGGCATGGAATCACCCCCATTCACTTAGATGCTTTTCCATTTTTTGTCGCATTCGCATGCCGCATACCGCGTGTAAGGAATGTAGCCTTTATGACAAATGCCATTACACACTAAACAAATTTATAGATAGGATAATCACTTATCAATGTATACAAAGGCGGAGGGGCTCACCTCGATTATTGTTTGAATTATTACTGCCCAGTAGATTATTCGCGTGTACAACGAAAATTAAGTTGGTTTGGCCTAATATGGCCTGATGGGATCGATCCCTCCGCCTGCTACTGTAGCGCCACCGCGTGTTCGTGCCCTGCGCCCCTCTATTCAGCCAGTTCACACCGGGTGTTCAAGCTTTGTAACCGGTTAGGCAGTTAGCCTAGCCAGAGACTAGTATTAAACTGATCAACCCATACCCATGTTGTTCCTTGTCTTCCAGAGCGTAGCCTAACTTTATAACACTATAAATGGACAATTACAAGTAAATAGACAAAGCATTGATATGAATGGTGGGGACAGAATGAAATAAGAGGGAAAAAGATGTTGTTTGTTTGTTTGTTGTTGTTTTATGTCCTAGCAACATCTAAGGTCATATCAGGACGGGTACCGACTTGTGATAGTGCGCACTCATGGCGACTTTATAGTGCTGTCTCACTGGGAAACGAGGCCACCAGCATCATGACCTGGTATCCCACTCAGTCACATTATCCTGACACTGAGCACACCAGTCCTTGCCCTGTCCTAATAATGCCGAGCTCCTGGCTAGGAAGCGACAAGTATCAATTTTTAAGTCATTGGTTTGACTCGACCAGGGTTCGAACCCACGACCCTACGATCTACCTGCACGGGAGACGGACGCTCTAACTCATTCGGCCATCCTGTCTGGTCGAGGAAAAAAGAAGTGATGGGGAGGGGTAGCTATGTTAGACTAGCATGGCACGAATTAGTGGGGGGGGGGGGGGGCATAACTGAAGACATAATGCACCCACGCTTTTACCAAAGCCAAGTAAAAGTCGAAGCCAAAGCTCGGTTAAACCAATGATCGGCTAATCCAAACAAATTTCTAGGGTCCCTTCAAGTTTGGTTTAACGGGGTTATACTGTATTATATATTATATATATATATATATATATATATATATATATATACATGCAGGTTATTTAATAATAATCAAGCGCTACAAAAATGTTCCTACCATCAAATATTTCAAGCATAGCAGCCAGTAAATGCATAGCAGCAAGCATAGCAGCCAGTCAATGAGAAAACAATTAATACCGCACAGTCAGTTGAGCGGATCAAATTTTCAAAACCAAGATATTTAGATTTGATTCTCCATATCCAATTTAGATATTGATTTACTGTTTTTTTCTTTGAAAAGACAATACATTCTTTAATTAAGTGGTGGAAATTTCATTCATGGATAATTGTTCTTCCTTATTTCACTGCTCCTTTGTTTTCTTGAAGATTGCAGACTTATACCAGAGAGCGTGTATATACACGCTCTCTGCTTATACTGCCTATCATGGATAAGTCTGAATAGACTTGTTTTCACTATTAGAAAACCCGGGCCAAGGGATTTTTAACCTCCCACACCACATAGTCATGACATGAGAGCAACTGGCCTTTGATGATGCTGTAAGTTATACACAGTGGTGGAAATCCAAATTGGCAGAGGTGGAGGCATGGGGAATTGAACCACCGACCTTCAGATTAGAAGTCTGACCTAGAAAAATGTCAGACACTCTAACCACTTCACCACAGAGAACACCGCAGAGAATCCTTGCCCATTCATAGTAATGCAGTGTGCCAGTCTATATAGCAAGGGTACCACTTTAGTCAGTCATTGTTTTGACTTAATAAGCATTTGCTGCTGTGGAGAATGGTAACTACTAAGACAATTTAATAGAACTTATTATGACTGCTGAAGCCCATGGTGTCAGAATTTCGTCCTACACACCAAAATAATTTGGTATTTTTGTCACCTAAAATGTCTCCAAAGTTAGGGGCTTCATACTGAAAATACCTTCAAACTAAAGTAGGGTAGATTATATTGATCAACCTAATCTCCAAGCAAAATAGCAGAAACTCAAAAGCATTGGACTCTGCAAATTGAAGTGAATGTCTAGAATAAAAGCATCCCTTCTATTAAATTGTCTTGGTATTTACCATTCTCCAAAGGAAAGTTTGCTTTATTTAAGGACGCCTGTAGCAAACTTTCCTTTGTAGATACATGCATACACACATACATACACACATATATACACACATACACATATACATACACACATATAATACACACATATACATACACACCTACATACACACATACATACATACACACCTACATACATACATAAACACATACATACACACATACACATATACATACACACATATACATGCAGACATCCATACACACCTACATACACACATAACATATACATACACATATAATACATATATACATACATACCTATACATACACACATACATACATACACACATATACATACACATATAATACACATATACATACACATACATACACACATACATACACACATATGCATATACATACATACACATATAATACACACATACACACATACATACACACATACATACACATATACATACATACACACATATAATAACACATACATACACACATATATATACACACATACATACACACATACATACACACATATGCATATACATACATACACATATAAGATACACACATACATACACATATACATACATACACACATATAATAACATACATACACACACATATATACACACATACATACACACATACATACACACATACATACATACGCACATATGCATATACATACATACACATATAAGACACACATACATACCCACATATACATACACACATACATACACATATACATACATACACATATAATACACACATACATAAACACATATACATACACATACATACACACATACATATACACATACACATGCATACACATATAATACACACATACATACACACATATACATAGATACATACACACATCCATACACACATTCACACATACACAGACATACACATATAATACACACATACATACACACATATATAAACACATACATACACACATACACATATACATACACATACATACATACACATATAATACACATATACATACACATACAATACACACATACATATATACACACATATACATACACACATACATACATACACATACACATATAATACACACATACACACATACATACACATATACATACACATATACATACACACATATGTGCCAACATACACATACATACACAAATACATACACACATGCATACACACATACACACATGCATACACACATATATGCACACATATACATATACATACATACACATATAATACACACATGTAGTATATGGATGACACTCGAACACCTTGACGTCCAGTCTGTAAGTGTCTTTATTTACTTCCAACGTATGACGTCACCCCTCGAGTCCACAGCTATACACACTGTACGTATACCTTACACATACATGCATATACATACACATATTCATACATGCATACATACACACCTACATACATGCAAACATACATACACACATACATACACACATGCATACACACATACATACATGCATGCATTTCACACATGCATACACACATACATACACACATACACATAGACATACAGAAACATACACATATAATACACACATATACATACACATATACATACACACATACATACATATGCACCTACATACACATACATACACACATACATTCATACACACATACATTTCACACATGCATAAACACATACAGACACACATACACACATATACATACACATACATACATACACATGTAATACACACATACATACACACATATACATACACATACACACATATACATACACATACATACATACACAAATATACACACACATACATACATATGCACCTACATACACATACATACACACATACATACATGCATACACACATACATTTCACACATCCATACACACATACATGCATACATACACATATACATACACACATACATACACATATAATACACACATACATACTCACATACATACATACACATATACATTTCACACATGCATACACACATGCATACACACATACAAACACACATACGCATATACATACATACACATATAATACACACATACATACACACATATACATAAACATATACATACACACATACATACACACCTACATACACATACACACATACATACACACATACATACAGACCAGATGGGATGACCGAATGAGTTAGAGCGTCCGTCTCCCGTGTTGGTAGATCATGGGTTCGTGGGTTCGAACCCTGGTCGAGTCAAACCAATGACTTAAAAATTGATACTTGTTGCTTCCTAGCCTGGCGCCCGGCATTATTAGGATAGGGCAAGGACTGGTTAGCTCAGTGTCAGGATAATGTGGCTGAGTGGGATATCAGGTCATGGTGCTGGCAGCCTGGTCTCCTAGTGGGGCAGCACTATAAAGTCGCCATGAGTGCACACTGTCATAAGTTGGTACCCGCCCTAATATGACCTTAGATGTTGCTCGGACATGAAACAACAACAAACACACATACATACATACACACATACATACATACATACATGCATACACACATACATACACACATACATACATTCATGCATACACACATACATTTCACACATACATACTCACATACATACACACACATGCACACATACAATGATTCATACACACATACATACACGCGATCCATACATAGAGAACAAGTGAGAGCGTGAGCAGCAGAGTCCTGAGTGAAACAGCGCCTTGATAAACCATCTCCTCTTTCCATAACAAAGCTGTCTCCATCTAGGCCCGACTGTGAGTGGCCATCAGTGGAAGAAGGGAGGGCTGCCCTGTGGGGAGGTGTGTGTACATGCGTGTGCGTGGAGAAGAGGTGGGTGGTGGAGGTTGGCTTCCCTGTGGGGAGGTGTGTGCGCATGTGTGTGTGTGCGTGGAGAGGAGGTGGGTGGTGGAGGGGCTGGCCGCCCTGTGGGGAGGTGTGTGTGCGTGCATGTTCGTGGAGAGGAGGTGGGTGGTGGAGGGGCTGGCCACCCTGTGGGGAGGTGTGTGTGCGTGCGTGTGCGTGGAGAGGAGGTGGGTGGGAGAGGGGCTGGCTTCCCTGTGGGGAGGTGTGCATGCTTGGAGAGGAGGTGGGTGGTGGAGGGGCTGGCTTCCCTGTGGGGAGGTGTGTGTGCGTGCGTGTGCGTGTGCGTGGAGAGGAGGTGGGTGGTGGAGGGGCTGGCCGCCCTGTGGGGAGGTATGTGTGTGTGTATGCATGTCTGGAGAGGAGGTGGGTGGTATAGGAGTTGGCCGCCTGATGTCGCCCCTCCCAGTCTGCCTCCAGACGATAACAGGAGGCACAAAACGACGTTAGTGCGGCGTCCATTGGTTGGACCCCGCCTTGGTCACATGACAGCAGGGTGACATGACCCAGCCGGTCAGTTCGGGCCTCAGCCGGAAGCGGAAGTCATCGTTCAGCAGGGAAAGGCATGCGCCGTACATTAACTCTCAGTGGCAGGCAGACCCGGGTAAGGGGTTGTCTCAGCGACAACACACACACATATATATATATATATATATATATATATATATATATATATACACACACACACACACACACACACACACACACAGGAAAACCTCTCTAGCCGACTACCTCCACAGATCGACCAATCCCCTATATCAATCTCTTTATTTGGGTCCCAAACGATCGCCCATACAATACCATTGTAACGATTTAAAAACTCCCTAAACCGACGACCTCCCTAAATGGACGATTTAAAGTTGGTCCCATGTTCATATATATATATATATCTATCTATCTATCTATATATATATATATATATATATATATATATATATATATATATACCAGATGAGATAGCTGAATGAGTTGAACGTCCATCTCCCGTTTTGGTAGATTGTGGGATTCGAAGCCACGGGTTTGAACCCCGGTCAAGTCAAACCAACGACGTACAAATTTATACTTGTCTCTTCCTAGCCAGGTGCTCAGCATTATTAGGATATGGCAAGGGCTTGTTGGCTCAGTGTCAGGATAATGTGACTGAGTAGGATATCAGGTCATGGTACTTGCGGCCTCGTCTCCCAGTGGGGCAGCACTATAAAGTCGCCATGAGTGTGCACTTTCACAAGTCGGTACACGTGCTGATATGACCTTAGATGTTTCCAAGATCTAAAACTCTAACAACCAACTAACCTATATAATATATATTGAAAGTTTTTATCCGCATAATAAATTATGTAGTATATATATCAAATCGATCGCCTTGTCCTCGTTTTGTTGGTAATGCACCAAAGCTGTACTATATATTATGCAAAGAGGCAGAGTATACAGTCATACGGTCAATATAAATATTATATTGTTGTTATTGTTCCATTTGAGTTTTGATGATTTGTTTGTTTGTTGTTTTATATCCTATGTTTTATGTCCTAGCAACATCTAAGGTCATATCAGGATGGGCACCGACTTGTAGCAGTGTGCACTCATGGTAACTTAATAGTGCTGCCCCATTGGGAGACCAGGCTGCCGGCACAATGAACTGATATCCTACACCGTCACATCATCCTGATACTGTGCTAACCAGTCATTGTCGTATCCTATTAATGCCGAGCGCCAGGCTAGGTAGCGATAAGTATCAATTTTATACGTCATCGGTTTGACTCGCCTGGCATTCAAACTCCTGACCTTCCACATGGGAATCCTGCACTCTACGTATTCACCCACCGCTTCCTTGTCGGCTTATGATGAGGTCCGTTGGAACTGAACCTGAGAAAGAGTCACCGCCATGTTTCCATGAAGACAAGGTGAGTGCTCTGAATAGTCAGTTGAAGATGGTCGAATCAAAACTGATAAAACTTTAAAAGTTGCAGTCCCATGGTCCTGAATTTCTGTCATTTTCTAAGATAAATATATTAGGCTAACAGTTATAATCTACCTTCGTTTTGCTAGAAGTAACTTTTAATTTAAATGGCTAACTTTTGAGATATTTAAAGTGAAAATGTGTACGGTTAATTTTGGCAAGCATGCTAAAACTCTGACACCATAGGTTTCCGCAATAACACATTCTAATAAATTGACCCAGTGTTCCATTCTATGGGGCAACAAATGCTTAATAAGTAATAAGTTACTGAAACCCCACTCACACCTACCCGGATCAGGGGCTGGACGAGCCCTGGACTGTGATCTGGCACAGTCCGTGGCGATCCGCCGTGATCCATGGCTCATCCTTGGCTGGTCCTTGGTAATCCTTGGTGATCCGTGGCTGGTCCGTGGCTGGTCCGGCCTCGTCCGGGGTCCGCCCCTGATGTTTTAAAATGTTTAAAACATCCGGGGTGGTCCGGCGCATTTTGCGATCCGGGATCGATCCGGCATTGTCCGGGATGATCCGGGGGTAATCCGGGGGGGGGGGTCCGGCTCAGTCCGGCGCGATCCAGCCTATGGTCCGGGGCTAGTCCGTGGCTCATCCGGGTAGGTGTGACCGCAAGGCCAAAAATGACCAAAATAGCGATTTTATCCGGGGCTGTCCGGGACAGTCCGGGCGACTGGTCCTGGGCTGGTCCGGCTAAAAATCCGGGGCTCGTCCGGGTAGGTATCAACTGCCGAGTTGGTTTGTTGTTGGAGTTGTACGTCCTGATAACAGGACAGGTACCGACTCATGACACTGACAGTGCACACTCATGGCAACTTTATAGTGCTGCCCCACTGGGAAATTAGGCCCCTGGCTCCATGACCCGATATCCCACGCAGTCACATTGTCCTGACACTGAGCTAACCCATCCTTGGCCTATCCTATTAATGCCTAGCGCCAGGCTAGGAAGCAACACGGTGGTGGGGCTTAAGTTAGATATGTACAATCAAATCTAGATAATTGTTTTTTGGTTTTGGTTTTGAAAATTTGAAGCTTTTACCGGACTATGCAGCTTTAATAATAGCAAATCGACATCTCCACATGCAGCGTCATCACCGAACGTGGACATGTATAGATTCATACGTCAGAGCTTACCGGCGACGCGCAGATAAGGCATGCTGACGTCAGCAACAAACATGGATGACGGGCCGGGTAATTGGGTGATCGGTTTCCACAGAGGTTCGGATGCAGATTCGGCGAGGTGGAGGTGGACGTGGGGGTGGGGCTGGGGGTTGGTTGGTTGTTGGAGTTTTACGTCCTGGCAACATCTAAGGTCATATCAGCATGGGTACCGACTTGTGACAGTGCACACTCATGGCAACTTTTATAGTGCTGCCCCACTGGGAAACCAGGCCACCAGCACCATGACCTTGATATCCCACTCAGTCACATTGTCCTGACACTGAGCCAACCAGTCCTTGCCCTATCCTAATAATGCCGAGCGCCTGGCTAGGAAGTGACAAATATCAATTTTAACGTCACTGGTTTGACTCGACCATGAGTTCGAATCCCACGATCTACCAAAACGGGAGACGGACGCTCAACTCATTCAGCCATCCCGTCTGATCGTACTGAGAGGTTGGGATGCAGATTCGGGGGGGGGGGGGGGGTGGAGGGGTGGGGGGGGGGTGTTTTGTTTGTGACTGGTTTTGGTTGGTTTATTCTTCATTACTATGTCAAGGTTTTTGTTTGTTGTTATTTTATTGTAGCGACCACCAGTAGACAGCACTCTATTTATAGCACAGTATTTCCTAGATGTAGAGCTGGATCGATACCCTATTCCTAACACATACACTGTTAATTGAAAGACAATATTTGCAAGAATCTTTTTTTATCAATCATAATAATATTGTTGCTGCTATTAGGATTTAATTCAATATTGGTAATATGTAAATAAGTTATCATGGAATTATGTTATATAATAGATATACATGTTTATATATTCACTTACTGCTTCTTATACTCATAGATATATGTAGGTACATATATATATATAGACATAATATTTCTCTTGTGTGACTGGGAGTGGTGGCCCAATCGGTAGAGCGCGGGCATCGTGTACGGGAGATCGGGAGTTCGGTTTTGGGTAGAGTCAAACCAATGACTTATAAAATTGATACTTGTCGCTTCCTAGCCTGCCCCTTGGCATTAATAGGATATGGTAAGGACTAGTTAGCTCAGTGTCAGGATAATGTGACTGAGTGGGATATTGGGCCATGGTGCCAGTGGCCTGATTTCCCAGTGGGGCTGCACTATAATGTCACCATGTGTGCACACTGTCACAAGTCGGTACCCATCCGGATATAATCTTCGATGTTGCCAGGATGTAAGACCCCAACAAAAACAAACAAACCCACTCTGACTATTACATTATACCTACTGTCTTCAGGGACCATTGTGATCGACGAACCCCTCCCTTGTACGAACAATTCTTCAATATCCGACTGGACGCGGTGGCCGAGTCTGTAGAGCGCAGGCCTCCCATGCGGGAGATCGAAAGTCTGATTCCGGGTCGAGTCAAACCAATAACTTACTCAATTGATACTTGTCACTTCCTAGCTTGGCGCTCGGCATTAATAGGATAGAGCAAGGACTGGTTAGCTCAGTGTCAGGACAATGTGACTGAGTGGGATATTATATTATGGTGCTGGTGGCCTGATTTCCCAATGAGGCAGCACTATAAAGTCACCAAGAGTGCGCACTGTCACAAGTCGGTACTGGTCTTGATATGACCTTAGATGTATCCAGGACTCAAAACTACAACAACCAACCACCCAATCATTAACTAAACTGTAATTGGTCCCATTTCAATGTTTCTCCAATGACAAGACACTTTCCATGTGAATGAATGGACAACATTAGTCCTTTGAAGACAGACAGGTACTGGTGGACTGACGTAATCGGGGCTGGGGTATCGAGACTGTTTCCTGGCAAGTCTCTGATACACCCCTCGTCAGTCCAAGCCCTGCCGAGTTGGTTTGTTGTTGGAGTTGTGCGTCCTGATAACAGGACAGGTACCGACTCATGACACTGACAGTGCACACTCATGGCAACTTTATAGTGCTGCCCCACTGGGAAATTAGGCCGCTGGCTCCATGACCCGATATCCCACGCAGTCACATTGTCCTGACACTGAGCTAACCCATCCTTGGCCTATCCTATTAATGCCTAGCGCCAGGCTAGGAAGCAACAAGTATCAATTTTATAAGTCATTCGCTCGACTCGACCCGGAACCGAATTCCCCATCTCCAGCACGCGAAACCCTAGTCTAATCGACACGGTGTACACTTGAGTGGAGAGAGCGGTGTAGTGTAGGTATTGGCGCCTGTCTATAGGCGATGTGCTTACCATCCCCCAGGGGGCCTGATTACCATTAAACACGCGGACAGTGGTCTCTTTGTAGGGCCCGCCGGCTACAAGCCACGAGCTACCCGACACCCATTGTGGGCTGGCAGCGGGCTACAGCCTAGCTAGCACAATGTAGATCCACCCACCCACCCTTCACAAATCCTTCATGGGAAGCCGTTCAGGGGGTGAAAAGCTAACAAACTAACTGACAATTTAGCGAATATTCTCACTTGAATTTGCTATGGATATTAAAACTTCTTTTTTTAAGAGAGCAATTATGTAATGTACAATATTGTTGTGCAATTATATTTAATAATTATCATTTCACAATAATATGCATATATATGTGTAAAATATATATATTATTGTGAAATGATATATATTAAAAAATATAATTGCACAATAACATGGTACATTAAAAAATTGGTACCTTAGAAAAAGTTTATATCTACACATATATACATATATATTTCTGATGTATATCTGTGATATATAATTAATTATTTGTCTCTTGGAGTTTCACATCCTAGCACGCTCGGGCAACTTCATAGTGCTGCATCACTAGGTTGGTTGGTTGTTGGAGTTTTGCGTCCTGGCACCATCTTAGTTCATATCAGGACGGGTACCGACTTGTGACAGTGCATACTCACAGTGACTTTATAGTGCTGCCCCACTGGGAGATCAGGCACCATGAGCCCCAATATCCCACTAAGTCACATTATCATGATACTGAGCTAGCCAGTCATTGCCCTACCCTAGTAATGTCAAGCACTAGGCTAGGTAGAGACAAGTATCAATTTTAAAAGTCATAAGTTTGACTCGGTTTGGAATCGAACTACCAACCTTCTACATGGGAAGCTACCGTGAACGGTTACAATGCACGGTAAATGAAGAGCTCTTTTCCAAAACGCGATAAGCGCCAATCCAAAAAATTAGTTTGCAATGCCAATGCCAAGTTAGTAAATCGTGTTATGGAAGCTTTCTTCGAACATATATATATATATATATATATATATATATATATATATATATATATATATATTTATATACGAAGAGCTCTTTATATATTATGAAGAGCTCTTTTCCAAAAATCTATCTACAAACTTGATATTGGCATTACAAACCCTTTTTGGGATTTAGATTTTTTTTTTAAAGAGCTTTTCATATGTAAATGCAACAGAGTGAGTTACTCGAAATAGCGAGAGAATAAAGAAAAGATATAGGGATGTGCACTCTTTCCTTTTAATTTAGGTATATTTTAATGGTGATTTCCTTGTAAAAGACTCATGGAATGGAGCGCGTGTTGATAAGCATGGCACACCGGAAGTTCAGGCCTACAAAAGGCACATCTGGTGACTTACACCCCCTATTCATGATGTAGGTCGACGATTTGTCGGCTGCGAGAACATTAAAGCTGCATTGTCCGATGAAAATATCAAATTTCCAAAACTAAAGCAGTTATCTAGATTGTATTCTACATATCTCAGTTAGATAGACCTACGGTGCATTAATATTTGTCGGCAACATAGTAGAAGGGAATACTGAGGCAATTTAATAGAATCTGTTACTGCAGAAGCCTACGGTGTCAGAGTTTTGGCGTGCTTACCAAAATTAATTTGGCGTGTTTGCACTTAAGATATCTCAATTGTTTGCCATTTAAAATAAAAGTTACTTCAAGGCAAAATAAAGTAGATTATAACAACTTAGCGTAATATCCTCAGAAAATGACAGAAACTCAAAAGCATCGGACTATGCAACTTTAATAGAAGCTGTTACTGCAGAGACCTATGGTGCCAGAGTTTTAGCGTGCTTGACAAAATTTATTTTGCATGTTTGCACTTCAATGGTGTTCACTGTGG
Source organism: Branchipolynoe longqiensis (assembly GCA_030323885.1). Classification (NCBI taxonomy): domain Eukaryota; kingdom Metazoa; phylum Annelida; class Polychaeta; order Phyllodocida; family Polynoidae; genus Branchipolynoe; species Branchipolynoe longqiensis. The sequence goes on from CM059189.1 coordinate 91,969,076, forward strand.
CAGAGTGGTTAGAGTGTCTGACTTTTTTCTAGGTCGTACTCCTAATCTAAAGGTTGGTGGTTCAATTCCCCATGCCTCCCCCCCCCCCCTCCCACCTCTGCTAATTTGGATTTCCACTGCTGTGTATAACTTACAGCATCATCAAAGGCCGGTTGCTCTCATACCGTTTATATGTGGTGTGGGACGTTAAAAATCCCTTGGGTCGGTAAATGTGTAGGCTCGGGCTTTCTATCAACAAACTGTATAATGGTGAAAACAAGTCTATTCAGACTTGTCCATGATAGGCAGTATAAATCTTCAAGAAAAAAAAAGGATCTCAAAAGTTAGCCATTTACAATAAAAGTTACTTTAATGCAACATAAAGTATATTACAGTACAATCCCGTTAAACCAAACTTGAAGGGACCCTAGAAATCTGTTTGGATTAACCAATCATTGGTTTAACCGAGCTTTGGCTTTGACTTTGACTTGGCTTTGACAAAAACGTGGGTGCATTATGAATTACTAAGCGTATATTGCAGATGTAACACATAAACAACTCACACAACGCCTCTGTATGCAGATGTAAGAGGACCATTGCAGCTGATTGCATAATCAGCGAATTGCATAAGCACCCCCATGAAGGTTTTGCACGCTAACACTTATCCAAACAAGCATGGTATAAGAGTAGGTGGGGTCTCAGATGACCATATAACCAAATGAAAGAGGTGGTGGGATCTCAGATGACTATATACCCACATGAATGTTTGGTTTAACTGTACCGGAAGTGGCCTAGGACCGCCAAATTGTTTGGATTAACCGACTTTGGTTTAACCAAATTTTTTATATGATAAATGGTAGTATTTTGCCGGGCCGCCAAAAAAAGTTTGGATTAACCGATCGTTTGGTTTAACCGAGCTTGGTTTAACGGGGTTATACTGTATAACAATTTAGCCTCATATATTTATCTCAGAAAATGACAGAAACTCAAAACCATCGGACTATGCTACTTTAAGTTATCCGGAGGCACACCCGACGTCTATGTGTCCATAATCCCAACACACAGCCGTCACCGTCGCGCATGACGGATGTGACGTCGTTCGCGACAACATTGGTTATTTGTAGAAGCAGACGACAACCACCCGCTTTCGGTTTCCCGCCATTCTCCGCAAGCACCATAAACATTAGCCAACCGACAACGCGTCTCCTCTAGGGGGCGCGCCACACAAGTGGTCGATCTGATGTAAATGGTTGAATTTAAGGACCCCAGGCCTCGTGTCTCCGGAGAGCGGGAACGCCGTGCGCATGTGCCGCCCCAAGACACGACCGGAAATTGAGTCATCATAAGCGATCATTTCAGTGGAGTGAGCAGACGACAGCTCGGGGGACGCGCGCACCGGAGCCCCGGGCTCCCGCAACCCGGCACCCGGCCCCCGCCACCCGGCACCCGCCACTCCAACATCCGGGCCTCTCAATAGGCCCACGTCACAGATAATTTGCATATACGGTTATTGTTTCAGCGTTGTCTACGGGCAGACGACAGGGAGGCAACGATGGAGGCACAACAACCTGCGGGGACCAGTGTGTGGGAATAACGCAAGGAACGCGGCTTCATTCGATTAGACCTCCTACACATTTAGCTGTGTTAAAATATTGTCTCTCTACTATTAATGCAAGGAACACAGCTTCATTTGATTAGGCTTGCTACACAGTTGGTTGTGTTCAAATAGCGTGTCTACTCTTAACACAAGGAATGCAGATTTATTTGATTAGACCAGCTACACATGTGACTGTGTTAAAATATTGTCTGTCTTCTCTCAACGCAAGGAATGCAGCATACACATTTGACTGTGTTGAAATGATGCCTGTCTACTTTCAGCACAAGGAATGCAGCTTCATTCGATTAGGCCAGCTATGCATTTGACTGTGTTCAAATAATGCCTGTCTACTCTCAACGAAAGGAATGCAGCTTTATTGGATTAGGTTTGCTACACATTTGACTATGTTCAAATACCATCTGTCTACGCTTAACGCAAGGAATGTAGCTTCATTCAATTAGGCTTGCTACATATTTGACTGTGTTCAAATACTGTCTGTCTACTCTTAACGCAAGGAATTCAACTTAATTTGATTAGGCTTACTACACATTTGACTGTGTTCAAATATCGTCTGTCTACTCTTAATGCAAGGAATGTAGCTTCCTTCAATTAGGCTTGCTACACATTTGACTGTGTTCAAATACCGTCTGTCTACTCTTAACGCAAGGAATGTAGCTTCATTCGATTAGGCTTGCTACACATTTGACTGTGCTCAAATACCATCTGTCTACTCTTAACGCAAGCAATGTAGCTTCATTCAATTAGGCTTGCTACATATTTGACTGTGTTCAAATACTGTCTGTCTACTCTTAATGCAAGGAATTCAACTTAATTTGATTAGGCTTACTACACATTTGACTGTGTTCAAATATCATCTGTCTACTATTAATGCAAGGAATGTAGCTTCCTTCGATTAGGTTTGCTACAATATCGGCTATGTACTCGTACATTTAGACGGAAGACTATTCACCGCCGGGGGAAATTGTGATAAGGACAATACGCTGTAGCAGCAGTTATTGCCATCTGAAGACCTGAAAATTGCTCATGGGAATTACTACCCTGAATATAAGGAGACTTAATAACTTTGGTACGCAAACTGCGCATTGTCTAGATTACCATCACTCGAATCACCATCTATACTCTATCATATCAAACAGCACAAGTATTTTATAAACCACAGGTGAGTAATTGATCAATTAATTAACCAATTAATTAATCGACTCGTGTCGCCATCCAACCCTCAGAAACTCTCTGCCACTGTCAAGGTCCACTGTTCGAAGCCTACGCCTCCTCTACATATCGACTTCCTCTCTCCTACACGCTACTGACTGACTGCAGCAGCCATTGTAGTATCAGTCGTCCAATTTATTTGTTTGTTGGGGTTTTTCGTCCTAACAACATCTAAGGTCACACCTGTGCACACCCCTCTCCTACACTCTACTGACTGACTACAGCAGCCCTTATACTTATAGTATCAGTCGTCCATTTTCCTTGTTTGTTGGTTTTTTTTTCGCCCCCATCAACATCTAAGGACACCCATGACAATGACGCCCCTTCCCGGCGGTGTTGGCGGTGCTCGCAGCCCCTCACGGCTGACCCTTCTCATCCTGCTCGGCCTCCTCGCCTGCGCTCAGATCGACGGCAAATTCCAGAAGAAACTCCCCAAAGCGGGGCCGAACGCCGACTTGGTGGACACGACGAGCACCAGCAAAGTGCCGGGCGGCCCCGCGCTGAAAAAGGTCGGCTTGAAGAAGGGCGGCCCCGGCTCCAAGGACAGCTACTGCCGGCGGCCCGGGCCGCACAGCTGCGGCTGCGGCTGCGGGATCCCCGGGATGCCTGGGCCGATAGGACCCCCTGCACCGTCAGGAGTGCAAGGCGTGCAGGGGGTCCAGGGGGTCCAGGGGCTGGCCGGGAGCTCCGGTCTCCCTGGGATGGATGGCACTGCCGGAGAGAAAGGTGGGTTTCGATTCATTTAGTTTTAATTATAGGTCAAAGGTTTCGATTGGATTGTTTCTGATATTGATAGTGTTATACTGTTTTTGTTGTCGTTGCTTTGTTCTTGTTCCTAAATTTTAAAGTTGCATAGTCCTCCCCAGGAATGGATGGATGGCAGTGCTGGTGAGAAAGGTGGGTTTCGATTCACTCAGCCTTAATTAGGTCAAATGTTTCGATTGGATTGTTTCCGATAGTGATACACTTGTCTTTGTTGTTGCTTTGTTTTTGCTCCTAAATTTGATAAGTAGCCCAGTCCGATGGTTTCGAACTTCCGATCTTTCGCATGGGAAGCATGTCCGATCCCCAAGTTAGCCGGGTTGGGCAAGAAGGAAAGTTGCCCTCCTCCCACCAAAAGAAACCCAGTATGCAACCTCCCGGAAATGACTGGATTTGGTATTTCATAGCCTTTAGATTAAAACAATGCCCTGGGGTAAGGTGGCAATACACCTAGAAGTAGAACACTGTACCATCAACACTCATCCATTCCAAGGATTTATCTGCCAAACCAAACAAAGATTTCGAGTTACGGCTATGCTAATAAGTAATATCATTAAGTGCTTTGGTTTCGAAAATGTAATTCTTTCATCGGACTATAGCCCTGTTTACACGGGCGATTTAAAACGTTTCATATGAAACGACTTGCCTAGATCGACTCACATTTCCCATGTAGACGCGATGCTGTGGCGTTTTAGGGCTGAATCGCTTCATATGAAACAGTTCATCTATACCACCTCGCTAGGTGGTTTATTTGAAGCGATTCAGCTGGTTCCCGGGCGGCGATAGTATAAAATAGTAGTGCGTGCCGGCAACAGGGGGAGCAGTAACTAATCGCTGGTGCCCGGCAGTGTTAGGGCCCGATTAGGCCGAAATCTAGTGAATGCGATCATATTTAACAGAATTACATACTCAAATAATGAAATTTAATTAAATTAACCTTAAATTCCAAGCGATATTAACGTAGCAGCTACATCTGCGTCGAATCGACTTGTGTAAACTAAACAAATAGCAGTGCTTGCCGGCTACAGGCGGACCTAAGGCTGCTTGTTCCCGGCGACAAAACACTTTCAAACTCTGTCCGTGTAAACACGCCTCTAAAACGCTTCATATAAATCGCTTTGTCTAGAACGTTTCACAATTCCCCGTGTAAACACGGCTTATGTAGCTTTAAGTTTAAATAGGCTTAGCAGTAGTGGAGAATTGCAAGAGGGAATACCAGAAGTCAGATTTAATCTTTTTTTCTTTGAGCAAGAGACGATTTTTATCCATGTATTTTGAATTTAGAGAGGAAGGAACCAGTGGTCCACAACTGGTTCATCAAAGACTGTGGTATGTGCTGTCCTGTCTGGGGGAAAGTGCATATAACCCTTTGCTGCTTATCGGAAAGAGTAGCCTATGTGGCGGCAGCATGCCTCCTGCAGAGAAATATATCAGAATGACCATATGTTTGACGTCCAATAGCCAATGATAAAATCAATGTGCTCTAGAGGCGTCGTTAAATAAAACAAACTTTCGCATATCGATAGAATTCTCCACACACACACATACACAAATGTGTCAATTCTGAATAGCTACAATGCCTTCTAGAGAAGGCGGTAGAAAGTGAGTCCTAGTAGCTGATAGTGGTTGGTTGTTGGAGTTTTACGTCCTGGCAACATCTAACGTCATATGAGGACGGCCCAGTAGCTGAAGGCAGGATCCGAGAGGCGAGTTAGTTACCTGAACCTAGTACTACCTGCTGGTACCGGCAGGCTTCTTACACTGATTACTCTTCTGTCTTAACACTGAGGTCACACAATCAGTGCCTGTCAGTGGTGTTTGAAATTAGTAATCAGGAAAACGCTCCACACTTAAAAGCCAGCCCTGTAAATAATGGACCGGGCACGGTGGCTGAATCTGTAGAGCTTGGGCCTCGCGTGGGGGAGATCCCGAGTTCAGTTCCATCAGTCGATTCAAAATCAATGACTTATATAACTGATACTTGTCGTTTATTAGCCTGGCACTCAGCATTAATAGGATAGGGCAAGGACTGGTTAGCTCAGTGTCAGGATAATGTGACTGAGTGGGATATTGGGGTTAGGGTGCTGGAGGCCTGATTTCCCAGTGGGGCAGCACTATAAAATCGCCATGAGTGCACACTGTCACAAGTCGGTACCCGTCCTGATATGACCTTAGATGTTGCCAGGACGTAAACCTCCAACAATCAACCAACCATGTAAATAACGGTGCCGGAGAGGCTTCAATTAAAAGTGGGAAAATGGCCATCAAATGGCCGTTAACGATGGCTACCCTGGAGGGAGAGGCGCAATCTTTGATTATTTTCACAAATGGACGGGGGGGGGGAGGGGGGGAACATCTTTCCATTACCTTCCTGTCTGACCTCCGCTCCTTTAATTTATAGCTGGTTGGTTGGTTGTTGGGGTGTTACGTCCTGGCAACATCTAAGGTCATATCAGGATGGGTACCGCCGATTTGTGACAAAGCACACTTATGGTAACTTTATGGTGCTGCCCCGCTGGGAGACCAAGCCACCAGTACCATGAACTGATACCCTACTCAGTCATATTAATTCATAGTGAATAATTATGTAATCTATGCAGTTTAGTTTGTTTGTTTGTTGTTGTTTTACGTCCTAGCAACATCTAAGGTCATATCAGGATGATATACTAGAGTGGTATCAGGTGGTGTCTGTTGAGTTGAGTGGAATTATATTTAACCGGCAACTTCGAAGCAAGTCTTCAAGATTTTGTTTTAGAAAGCACCAATTACTTAGAACCCCAGCTGATCAGGGGGGAACATTGTTTAGCAATATAACAACAAATATATATACATAAATTCCCATATATATAATGATATATATACATCTATTTATGTATATATATAGTTAAATACACATACTCATATATTCACATATATATAATTATATATACATCTATTTATGTGTATATATAGCTAAATGCACATACTCGTATACACATACACATATATGTATATATATATATATATATATATATATATATATATATATATATATATATATAAATGTGTGTATATAGATATACTTTAAAGTTGCATAATCCGATGGTTTTGAATTTCTGCCATTTTGTTCAGACAAATATATTATGTGAATAATTGTAATCTACTTTACTTCATCTTGAAACAATTTTGCTTTTATCTTGAAGAGTTAACTTTGGAAATATTTGAAGTGAAAACATGCAAAATAATCTTGGCGTGCACGTTAAAATGGTGGACCTCATAGGCTTCAGCACTGACATTAAATTGATTTAATATTCCTTCAATCAGGGATGAAAGATCTCCGCGATTTCGCGATTCCGGATTTTCAGTACTATCATATCTGCTGTCACGATTCGGATTCTGGCAGCCTACGGCACTAATCTCTGTCCATGTGAATCGTTCTCTTGCTATTTCCGCCATTTTGCTTAGTGACGAACCGTCATGCCAGATGTGCACTTCGCGTGAAACGTTAAGACTGCCTGTAGACGTGACCCATTTGAACTCTGTCCGTGTAACGCGACACAAAATGCTTCATAAAACGCTTGTCGTCGTTAACTGCCAGTTTAAACACAGCTAAAGACTGCTTTCATTACTTGACTGCCGCTCTCCATTTAGCTCTCTGCTGTGAGTGTATACTAATACGTTGCCGCTCTCCATTTAGCTCTCTGCTATAAGTGTATACTAATACGTTGCTCCCATCCTGATATGACCTTAGATGTTGCCAGGATGTAAAACTCCAACAACCAACCAACCAATACGTTGTTTCAAGCTGCAGCACCATCAGCATATACTAATATGTGGTGCAAACGCCGCAGCACTAGCAGGGTATACTACTAATGCCTTCAAACGCCGCAGCAGGGTCAGCTTATTTATACTAGTACTACTAATACCTGCTTCAAACAGCGCAGCACTATCAGTGTATACTACTAATATGTGCTTCTAATACCGCAGCACTATCAGCGTATACCGATATGTGGTGCAAATGATGCAGCACCACTAGCATATACTACTAATACATGCTTCAAATATGTATGAAACCCGACTTCTGGGAATTTTCAGCGATTCCCTGACAATGCTAAGCCTATGAGAGAATATCAGCATTTCCGCTTTTTTCCCCGGAGACCACTTTCATCCCTGTTCAATGCAGTCTTACATATATCTAATGAGTGTGCCACTCTAAATTGGATATATATAATAAACTCAAGTGTTTTGCTTTCGGAAAGTTGATGGTTTCATTGTTCAGTACAACCCCGTTAAACCAAGCTCGGTTAAACCAAACGATCGGTTAAGCCAAACTTTTTTCGGCGGCCCGGCAAAATACTACCATTTATCATATAAAAAAGTTGGTTAAACCAAAGTCGGTTAATTCAAATTATCGGTTAATCCAAACAAAATTGTTGGTCCCCAGGCCACTTCCGGTACATTAAACCAAACTTCCATGTGGTTATAAGGTCATCTGGGACCCCACTAACTTTTTTATATGATAAATGGTAGTATTTTGCCGGGCCACTGAAAAAAAGTTTGGATTAACCAATCGTTTGGTTTAACCGAGCTTGGTTTAATGGGGTTATACTTTATTATACATATAAAACAATAATCAAAGTGTCCACATATATTGTATATTACATTCATAATGCACCCACGTTTTTGCCAAAGCCAAGTCAAAGTCGAAGCCAAAGCTCGGTTAAACCAATGATCGGTTAATCCAAACAAATTTCTAGGGTCCCTTCAAGTTTGGTTTAACGGGGCTATACTGTACTAATGCAACTGTACTATATTTGTGAATAGTGTATGCGCGACTACAACAAGCGACTACAACAAGCATATGGCACTAAATTGACAATCCATATACTACTCACGGGAGAAATTTAAAATGCATCATTCTAAGATTCCTTACACGCGGTATGCGGTATGCGGCATGCGGCATGCGGTATGCGGTATGCGAATGGGAAGATTCCTTCTACGCGGTATGCGGCATGCGGCATGCGGCACACGACTGGCTATATTTAAAAAATAAAAAATAAACAAGTATACTCCATACTGCACTGTATATGGCCTAATATGCCATCTATATCTATGTAACTCTTGGTACGTCACATGGAGGTTCTTACCTTTATAATTACCAAATTATAGATAAGTATTCATATTTTTGTGGCTCTGGTAGCCTTTTTACCAACCAGAACCCCCACCACCACCACCACTACCATATGTTTCCACTCAGAAGCCTTGTGGGTGACCGTTCCGTAATGCTCAGTCGCCTCTCCTACTGTTAGACTAATGGAGACATCAGACTCAGGTTTCTATTCACACCCTGCGTGCTGCATACCGCATGCCGCACCGATCGCTACAGGGACCGATCGAGTTGTCGCATTCGCATTCGCATTCGCATTCGCATACCGCGTGTAAGGGTTGTAGCCCATTGAGTTCAAGGCGTTTCGATTTTTTGCCGCATTCGCATTCGCATACCGCATGCCGCATACCGCGTGTAAGGAATCTTAGCTTTATGCAGTGCCTGGCTTCAGCGAACCCTGCCATGTGCCAGACAACTATTCAATGTACAAACAGTGTGTGTCTTTGTGTTGTTGCTAGGATACAAAACCCTAATAAACAAACATGTTTCCACAAGTGATCCATGAACTACTGATCTATGAGTCAGCATTTCCTATAGAAATCCTTGACATCCTACTTATAGTACTATACTACCCGGGTTTAATGCACTTGATTTAATTCCCATTCAAACCAATGGTCCAGTTTCTGCAGCCGAATGGTTAGAACATGACACTATATATCAGTTGGTTGGTCGGTCAGGATGCGTTCATCCTATCGGGAATATTCATGACTGTTCATCGCCAATGTTTGCAATCCCCCACCTGTTGAATTACTATTATGAATTAGTAATGATTGACATCCTTCTTACGCTAATGAACTGCCTTACATTGTCAAACCATTGAGTTTGAGGTCGTCCTCTACGTCGTTTGTCATCTATCATCCCAGTCATCATGGTTTTCTCCATACTGTCATGTTCCCTTCTAGCAACGTGACCAAAGTATCGCAGTTGCACACTCTAAACCTGTGAAATTACGCTTCTAGGTTTCACAACTTCTTCTAAACCACTTGCGTTAGTTCAATGCTCATGCCATGATTATATTCCAAGCATTCTTCTCCATGCCCACAGTTCGAAGCTTTCAATCCTTCTATTTTCCTTGGCTTTCAAAGTCCGAGACTCGCAACCATATAAGAGAATGGGGAATACAAGGATCTTCATAATTTGTGCTACCTTTCACATTTCTGTTTTAGTCCTTGATTGTCTCAAATTGTAGAGGGGGTGTTCCAGTCTGTGGCTATGTGGGTAGGCTAAAGTGAAAAACAATACAGACGGAGAGAAAGAGAGAAAGTAAAGCAAAAGTAAGAGTGTGATGGCCCTGTCACACTACGACGTTTCTCACGAACGCGCTTCAGCGCATGGCGACGTGTTGACATTTTGGGCGAAACGTCAGGACCCGTCGTCACCCGTCGTGATGCGTTAACGGGGCGTTATCAACGCGTTAGTGGCGCGTCGGTACACGTCGGTACACATTGAGCACGCCAAACGTTTTGACCAACACATTGGCGCGCGTCGGGGCGCATCAAGGTTTTGTGCATGCACAAAACTTTGGACGCGCGGCGACGTGCGCCAACGGGTTGGAGGGGACGTTACGAACGGGTGTGGACGCGCTGCGGGCGCCTCCTAACGTGTTGCTGGCGGGTATATATGCGTTGACACGCTACTAACATGACACCAACGCGCTACTCCCACGCCGTTGGCGCGCCGGCGGAGCGCCGACAACGCGCCGATAACACGCTGATGGCATGCTGGGAACCCACTGGCGGGACGTTGAGTTGTTGTTCCGCCGCGCGTCGAAACGCGTTGGCCGCGCGCCAAAAACACGCCACTAACACGCTACAACCCGTCAAACTTTCTCCCAAACCGCCGAAAAGTTTGACGTTTCTCGACGCGTTGATAATATTTTGCGCGTTGGCGGCACGCTGGACCAAACGTCGTAGTGTGACAGGGCCTTAAGAGAGAGTCCAAGCCCCTCTGGTTTATTATATATAGTACATGAATTCTTGGTATAGGATCATGCCATTCACTTCAACCAATTGGGACGCAGCATTCACAGTTCCTCCAATAGGGACTCAGCATTTCTGGTTACCATGACCACCAGTGATCTGCCCACCACCAGAGCTGGTTGACCTGTGGCCACCACCAACCTTGACCCCTGTGTGCATTGACCCTTACCTCAGCAGAGAGCCATGCCCTGAGTGCACTCACACCCAGACCTGCCAATCATCCCTATGTCTATAATTACCTGCCCTCAAGCATGGGCCAAGCCATATATATATGAGACTGTCTCAAAAGGTGCTAAGCAATATGGGACAAAACTTTGTCCATTGTAGCGATCAACATACTATCTGCTTAAACATACTATCTGATCAACATACTAAACTGATTTATTTTTTACATGGTGTTTCATAATCCCCATAGAATACATATTGATTTGAAGCAAATGTCCTTGTGTTTTCAGTGTAACCGTGTCTGTGCGGTTTTGTGTCAATCATTACAATGGACAAAAAAAAGAAGAGTTATCACCTTTTGAGACAGGCTCATATACACAACATACATATACACACACTCTTGGCCAGCCACACAGAATAATAATAGAGGATTTCCATTTCCCCCGTCTGTTGATTATCAAAATATTTGAGAAAATGCTACACAGTAGAACCTCTCTAACTGACAACCTCCACAGATCGACCACTCCCCTATATCGATTGCTTTATTTTGGTCACAAACGATTGTTATGTATATGTCATGTATCTAGAAAATACCATTGTAACAATAAAAAAAAAGCTCCCTAAACCGACCACCTCCCTAAATGGACCATTTATAGTCGGTCCCATGGTCGGTCGATTAGTAATAGGTTTTACTGTCTCTTGTAGACTTCAAGCAGCCTTTGAGCATCATCTTCCCCTCTCACCAGGATGCTGTGTTTGATTCACTGCGCTGTGTTTGATTCACTCAGGGCGGCGGGGATTCAAGGGAACCAAGGGAGAGGTCGGTCCGCCCGGCCGGATCGCCATGATGCCGACGCCGGAGCGCCCCAGGGTGGCCTGGTCTGTAACTATGGACGAGGACATGACGAGGACAGCCGAGTACCGCGTTGTCAAGTACAACATAGTTCTCACTAACTACGGTATGCACTTTTCTCCACAAACCACTAAGGCCAAACTAAACAAATTAAATTGGTGAACGTCCTTTTGAAATAGAAATCAGGGTCGGGCGGGTGGATTTATAGTTTTAGTTTTTGACGTAGACGTAATATGCAACCAGATGCAATGACTGAATGAACATCCGCCTCCAGTACTGGTAGGTCATGGAATTCGAACTACTGGGTTCGAACCCTAGCAGAGTCAAACCAATGATTAAAAATTGATATGAAAGTTGAATTGCTGCTAGCCCGAGGCATTTTTAACAGTTAAAAAAAAAAAAAAATTAAATCAGGGGCGGGTGATTTTTCTGGAACGGGCGGGGGCAATCACCAATTCTTTTTTAATTTGGCCTTAGTGACAAACCTTACTTTCCTATATAAAGGACCCCTTGCTGCTTATTGAAAAGAGTAGCCTATGTGGCAGCAGCGTGTTTCCTCCAAAGAAATATGTCAGAATGACCATAGATATTTTACACCCAATACTACGCAATAGCCGATGATATGAAAATCAATGTCCTCTAGAGGTATCGTTAAATAAGACAAGCTTGACTTTTATGTGTTGGTTTGCAATATGCTGCGTGTTCTCTCTCAGGCTCTGGGTTCGATCCCGACACGGGCATGTTTGCGTGCCCAATTAACGGCACCTATGTGGTGGGATTCAGTGGAGTCAGCTTCCACGGCCAGGACATTCTACTCCACCTCATCCGCAATGGTCAGCGCATCCTCTCCGCCTTCGACAACTCAGGGTAGGCCACACAACAGCCATGTCTGTTTTACCATTTTTATTATTGTCAAATATTGATAGTTACTATAGTTAAATACAGATAACTAGTACCAAAAAGGGTGGATGAGATAGACACTGGTTTTATTATTAATATTTTTGAATTTAGGATAGCATATCTGATCTTATAAGATACTCATTTAATATAATATTTATGTATGAGACTCCCCTACAAAATGACAAGGAGACCAGCAGATTGGGTTGGTTCGTTTATTCGACTCAGGGCTGAGCGATAAATGCCCTACCTAATTCAAAAAGCAAAAAACGAGAGGCCACTGACGATTCAAATAGCTCGAGAAGCGTCGAACGCCGCTGGGCCTGGTAGGTCCACAGCAAAGTGGCTGGATAACGGCGGTTCAGTGATATTAACTCGAGTTGAATTGACTAATAAATAATTAAATAATTCTCCGAGCGTGTGTATGTATATAATAGATTATATATAATATATATAATACATAATATACACAATATACATAATATATAGATATAATAGATCTAGATATACTTGACAAAATAGATATACTGGATATAATGGAGTCCACTTGTATTGTCTACCTGTTGCCACCTGCTTATATAGTGCTATTAATTAACCAGCTAGTTAACTAAATATAAGACGACCGCTGGTGATGATATATATTGGTCTATTATTATCATATTATGTACTTGTGCGAGCACCGTCCTGATATGACCTTAGATGTTGCTAGAGCGTAAAACAATAAACAAAACCATGTGCGAGCAAGCGCACCGATATGCTCCGGCCTTTGGGAGGAGAGGTTCTTAGGTTAAAGCACTCACTTTCTTAATTGCTCACACTACTGGTTTGGAGCGCCTTGGGCACCAGCAGCTCACTGCCCCCAACACGGAGGTGGGCTCAAGGGAGGTCAGATGTGCCTGTGCTCCCCTAATATCTTCCTCACTTGCGCAGAATTATGACTTAATAAAGCCGAGAGGCCTTTTAAACTGGGTCCAGCCAGAGACAGCTAACTGCATTCAACCAAGCTAATTGCATTCTCGTCCCATCTCTCCTGTCTGTTGGAAAGTGCATATAAAATACCCATTGCTGCTTATCGGAAAGAGTAGCCTATGTGGCGGCAGCGGGTTTCCTCCAAAGACATATATCAGAATGACCATATGCTTGATATCCAATAGCCAGTGATAAAAATCAATGTGCTCTGAAGGCGTTGTTAAATTAAACAAGCTTTACTTTGTCTTCTCATCTCATGAAGTAATAGTTTAGTGTACGGATCAGATCATTGGTACTGAAAGTGTTACACTATAGCCATACAACAAAAGTACATGCTCTGTGTTGTGTGGAATATCTCCTGAGGAATGAGTTATAATTTGGAACAAGAAAGTTTGTATTTTGACTTTGTACTATTCACATGTTGCAAAATAAGGGTAAAAACATGCATCATTAATGGTCACACATGAAAATCGGACACAGCAGGTTATGTACAGAAGTGCAAATTTGCTACGTTAATGAGCTGGCAAAAACAAAAAAAACACTGAACGATACAAGAATCTGTCAGTAAAACAAACACCTTTTTAACTCATTGATGTGGAAATTTAATTTTTATTGTCAATCTTTTTGGCAAGAGCTTTGTACACATATGCTCTTGGCAAGTATAACATTCGGAGACAATAGGTTATGTACAGAAGTGAAAACTTGCTACTGTCGTGGGAGTGATGAAAATGGGAAATACTGCGCCTAGAGCGGGACTCGAACCCGCATCTCTTTGCATTCCGGGCCAGTGTGCTAACCATTACACCACCTAGGCTCCCTGATATCAAGACACTCCCCACGCCTACCTGTCTATGTGGTTACTTGCCTGAGAGGTCAGTGCAGACCACTACACTCGTCCCCCTGGAATTGTAAGTCTTGTAATGCTTACAATTACATACAAACAGGCAATGCACTAACACATACATACACAGGGTAGGTTCAACAACCATACAGCGCAAAGCTTGTACAGGATCCTGGTCACGGCAACCAGTGTCGTGGGGGTGATGAAAATGGGAAATACTGCGCCTAGAGCGGGACTCGAACCCGCATCTCTTTGCATTCCGGGCCAGTGTGCTAACCATTACACCACCTAGGCTCCCTGATATCAAGACACTCCCCACGCCTACCTGTCTATGTGGTTACTTGCCTGAGAGGTCAGTGCAGACCACTACACTACGTTAATAAGCTGGCTAAAGAACAACACACTGAACGATACAAGAATCTGTCAGTAAAACAAACACTTTTTTAACTCATTAATGTAAAAATTTAATTGTTACTGAGTGGCCTTATAATAGAAAGACGGCTTGAAAAGAATGAGTGATGACGTGTAGCAAATGAGTGCTATTCTTAGCTCATTTTAAAACAAAGTTTTGTTCCTAGCTACAATACACGATTTCCGTGACACATGCGCAGACCCTAATCCAGACTGGACTTGTGGGTCACAGCATCTGTGGAGAGGCAATTGAGGCTCTGTTAACACTGGCTTCATATTGAGCAACTGAGTCTTTTCAGCACAAATGTGGATTTATAGAGAAAACATACTTACCATTTTTTAATCAATTTTGATAATTATAGTTGTGTCCTATTGATTGATTGATTGATTGAAAAGTCGATCATCAGTGTAAAACAACACAGTGATACGCTGTCGACCCACAACACGAGTGTCGTTGCCTATCACCAGGTGTCGTACTAGTTGCGGAAATCAGGTATTGTGCAGTACTGCGGCCATAATGTCTGCTTTCTCAAGGCTACTGAATATCACCTATTAGCAGGGGGCATGTCCAAATTTTGAAACTATGGACCATTTAGTGGTTAGATGAATATTAAATGGGCAGGTACTGAATGGACCCATGATCAGAGCCTTACACTTAAATAGCTAAATACTCGTTCCATTTGCTCCCAGGTGCACATGCTGCGGTAAGACGTCGGGGAAGTGTGCTGGTTCCGGGTCCAACGTGGGCATCCTGTCCCTGGTCGAGGGCGACCAGCTGTGGATCGAACTTCCCGACGAGCACGGCGTGCACAACGCCCCCTACCACAACTACGGCAGCTTCTACGGCTTCCTGCTCTACTACGGCTAGCCGCCATGACGTCACGCCACCTGCCGCCCAGTGCCGCCACCTGGCCGCCACAGCTGAAACCATCGGTCACCGCATCAGGTTCAGACCTCGAGGCAACAACGCGAATGTGGTCTACGAGGTCTCCGTTTATCGGGCACTGGTTGTAGACATTTAAGACATTTTTTATTCACAATTTCTATACATTATTCCACAAAGATGTACTATTCTGTTGACACTAGACGATGTAGGAACAGTGTAATCATTAATGGTTGTCTTCCCACCGCCCCTTATAAACAAAATAATCCATAAAACAAAATTATGAGCCCTGGAACTAATATACAAATAACCTACAGACTGCTCTTTAAGGAAACAAACACATGTTTAGAAAAAAGATACTCTTATCTCCGCGTATCAATCATTCACACTGGTTGTGTCATTCAGCTTTATTTGTTTTGTGTATCTTATTATTATTATTATTATTTTTATGTAAAACATGAGGTCCTCAATTTTGTATTAACTATTGATTGTATTTGTAGTACAACTGCAAATTTGTAACTGAAATTAACAGGATACAGGCCAAGGCCAAAGCCTAATACAATGGCGTGTTCAAACTTGATATATAGTAAATTATGCATATATGTACGGTAGTTATGTATTATATATATATGTATAATATATATATATATATATATGTATACCTGTGTATATGTATATGAAATGGGCGAGCCTGGGTGAACGGTTAAATGCATAGGCCTATATATATGGGTCAGGATCACGAAAAGAGGCCAATTGGGGAAAGTTGTCGGCGTCGAGCATGGATGTTGGCGTCGATCGGTATAATTATAATTTAGCATTGACAGAGGTGTTGGAAAGTCCTTAAATTTATCCTGAATGTAAAGGTTGAGAAAATACAATGACCTTATTTGTTTCTAGGATAATTTAATATAAAACAAAGAAATGCACTAGACTTTAAGAATTGCGATGCCGTCATCTGTTAAAGTTGTCGGCGTCGATCATTGGATGTCGGCATTGATCGGTATAATTATAGTTTAGCATTGACAGAGGTGTTGGAAAGTCCTTAAATTCATCCTGAATGTAAAGGTCGGGAAAATACAACAACCTTATTTGTTTCTAAGATAATTTAATATGAACCAAAGAAATGCACTACACTTTTAAGAATTGCGACGCCGACATCTTCAATTGACCACAGATTGGCCCGTTTTCGTGAGGCTGACTCATATATATATATATAATACCGTATATGTCCCAATAGACGAGCACTGCGTGAGTGCAGACACATGGATGCGCGTCTATTCAAAGAATTTCATGGATTTGTTTTTGTCGTGCCTCTGAAATAAAGTGGGATTGTCTTATTTTATGTGCATTCAGTCTGAATATGATGGTAAATTTTGATTTGTTTTTGTCGTGCCTCTGAAATAAAGTGGGATTCTCTTATTTTATGTACATTCAGTCTGAATATGATCGTAAATTTGTGCGTGCTTACAATCTTCAAATGGGGTGTGTGCTGCTTCTATTGGGTAGCGTGCTTCTATTGGGACATACACAGTATATATATTTATATACATACCTCCCAGTTAGCACTACCCAGTTTAACGCCAATTTGTTATTTCCAAACATAGCAGCCAATAGGAATATGGCAACCACCTCTCTCCACCATCCATACATGGGAGATCCAACCAGAGCAATATATGGGAATCAAACCTGGGTTCTTTCCACTGCTCTCGTCCATGCAGACACAGGGGCCATCTAACTATAGAGTGGGTGTAATGACGTCATGAGGCAACTTTCGGTGGCCATATTGGATTACATACAGAAGGGTTGCACCTCTGTACATTGTGCTTATTTACCTATTTGTTGGTTTATTTGTCACTGTTTTGAGCAGTTTGGCTTCAGAAGTTGCTGAAAGTAAGCACATTGGATGTAAACTTCCCAGAACAGCTCAGAACACAAGGAAAATGATGTTACTGCATTAGCATACATTCACAACAGGGCTAGGCAAGGGTGCTCGTAATCCAAGATGGCTGATTGCTGACCTCTGACCACTAAGTTTATAACACAATCCATTGAAGTCAATTTACCTACTCAACCATTGTATTCACAATTCCGTCACATTACAATTGTATACATTAATTTTGTGTTATCCTGACAATGCTGGCTTTTTATTGTCCTATATTTCTCTGAATATTTGACAAAGGTGCATATCTATTTATACTATGTTATAATGACCCTGCATAGTGCTGATTCGGTTAGAATTGTATCTTTTAGGAACATATATAGAACGATAAACGGGGTGTTACTGTATGCATAGGACCCCCTATATATTATAATCATACTTGTAATTATATATATGATTATATATATATCATTATGTACAGTCACTATTCACTAGTCAAGCTATTCAATTTGATTGGAGTATTGAATATTGTTGTTTCGCAGCGTTCAATCCTTTTCCTGCTGGTAATGTCTCACCTTATAAAAGGATGGTTTGTTGTTGAGCGAATCTCGTGCAATAACTAAGGACGTATATGTCTAGAGGAATAATCTGGGCAAAAATTGAATTTCTTATATAGAAATACAATTTACCAGAATTGTTATCTAGAGGAATAGCATAAGCCACATCTAGGTTCTCGGATTTATGAATGGCCTAATCTGGTGAATCACACGATATATAGTCTAGTTGTTTTAAATAATTGTGGGGTTTTTCTTCTTCATGAACACAAAGTTACTGTTTTGTAACTAACAAACAGATTTTTTTTTAAACACCACCACACTTAATAAACTTACTTACTGACTTATCCTCTTCTGTTTATATATTCAGGCATAATAGCCTGTTAACAGATTTGGCATGTCTATATATGACCTGTCATAATTATAGTGGTCATGTGGCGAGGACTGACTATACTGATACTGCGTCGAAAATTGATCAAATCTGTTATTTCAATGCATTTAGTGATGGAGCTTCGATTATTTCGAATGGAATATATGTTACTATAACTTTGGCTAAAAACATGTCAGGATTGTATTATGGTATTTAGTGTGCAGTCATAATATCCACTATTTATAATTTCTATAATCTGACATTTAGAAACAATAAACTTACTAGAAAGAAAAAAAAGAAAAATATTGGTTAAGAAGCGGTATTCTCCTGTCGAATGAGGCTGGGTTGGAAACCATGTAAGTGTAGTAATGAATGTGTTTCAGGTGATGCCTACCTGGTTCACATAAGGATGTATGTTCTCTACTTTATCTGTTTATTGTTGTTGCTAGGACGTAAAACAACAACAAACAAACAAACTCTACTTTAACCACAATTTGTCTATGTTCAATGTCAGTTGAGCCTCGTCTAACAGGATGTGGTGGAATTATCTACTTATGTTTTGTGAATTATGTTAGAGTGATCTTTAATAAAAAAGATAGATATTTACCCTTAAGGCTCAGTCAATTGAATTTAACTTAATCTGCACTGTAATACACAAAACGGGTGGCTGAATGAGTTGAGCACCCACCTCCCATTTTGGTGTGTCGTGGGATTGGAACCCCCGGCTTTGAACCCTGGGCGAGTCAAACCAGTGACTTACAAATTTATACTTGTCACTTCCTAGCCTGGCGTTTGGCATTACTAGGATAGGGCAAGGAGTAGTGGAAGGAGGAAGAGCAATTGTCCACGATTGAAAATTCACCTGCTTAATCAACTAATGCACAACAACAAAGTTATGTCATTTACATTCCAGCGTCTTAATACAGGTATTCCATGTTTGTGTTCGCTGTTCCATCAAGAACTGATTCCACGATCCAATTTACAAACACGCAGTCACAGCTTCGTCTTACACGCCAGAGGTTAAAGGTTGGTGCCCCCCTCCCAGTGCTATCCTTCACTATAGACCTTTCACTTTAAACTCACTTTTGTATATATAGACCTATCTCACGTGACGTCCGTATAGATAATTAGGTCTGTGTACGCGCAGCTTGGCTGCAGGACAGCACAGGGTCACACTGCAAACTCAATGGCTGTGAGCAATCTTCATACAGAAAAAGTGAAATATCTTTAAAACCACACCACCTAGAAACAAACCGCTTGGCACACATAGAGAAAACATATTGAATGAAAAGTATTAAATTTATACTGTTAGGGTTCTGCATTTCTATTAATTTGGAATAAAATTGACGTATTGCACTGCGCGTATCGGAAAACTCAATGCATTGTCAATGGCCGCAGTAGGCTGCTACTGCTTCTTGTTTTGTAGCTGCTACCCCGACGAAGTCGGTGGTATTTGTTCGTACACCATGCGCAAATGTTCACTTCCAGTGCCGTGCAATACCGTGAAGCTGCAATCCTGGCCCGAGTTCCACCTTTGACATGGGCGGCCGTCCGTGTCGTGGTTGAACTCCGGGTGTACGGCTGGTATGTGGCGGCGGTGCTGGGTTCACTCCGGTAGTTGTTGTTGTCCTGGCGGGTCTGGGGGTGTGGGGGTGGGTGGAGGGGGGCGGGGGGAGTAGTGACGGTGGCGGTTGTTGGACCGTTGTTGGGCCTGGGCACTCCTCGTGCCTGTTAGACAAGCGTCACATTGAGTGTCCTTTATGGCCGTTGCGTCCTTCCATCCTCTGGGGAGCCGTCCGTCGTCGATCATGTTGAAGACGCGCTCTGACCAGGCCAGGCACGTCTCCCAATCCCACTCGCCTGCCATATTCACAATACTTTCGGAATGTTCATTCAGGGGTTCAGCCCATGAACGCGGGGCCGACGGATCCTTAGCCAATCTGTGTATGGCGGACAGATATTCGTGGCCCGCACTCTCGCCAAGGCCAACACTACCCTTTCTGTCCCCACGAATGAGAAAGTGCTGTGGTAGAAGAGGCTTCCTACCTCTACGCTTCTTGCCATATGAGTCATTGGAGTCAAGGATGTCACTGATGACCTCCCGGTGTCTGGAGTCGTCTTCATCAGATGAGGAGGATCAGAGTCTGTCCTTGCAGCGTCGGTTTTTGTGGCGGTGCTTCTAGTCCCGGCTGCGGTTCTTTTTTGAGTCATGGCGCCCGTTGGCTGGGCGCCATGGGCGGCGCTCCTCACTTGAAGATGAGTGCTTCTTGTGGCGTGAAGATGTGTGGTGTTCGCTTCGTGACATAGACGTCGACGTTACGGACGATTCTCTGCTGGACGAGAGCCTCCTCTTCTTTTTTTGTAGTCTCCATCGCTGCCATCCTATCCAGCATCGTCTTGCTGCGCCAGTGTGTCCGCCAATGATTGCTGTAGTAAGGTGATCTGGTGTCCTGTGACACCGATGTCTGGAGAGGCGGCTGTAGTGGTGCGGCGTGACTGGGCCCGGGATGGTGTTGGCAGGGCGACGACGGACCTGGGCCAGCCTCGCTGGCGAGGTGGGGCTGGTGCGACGTCATTTGCGCTGTCTGGGGCGGCAGCTGCTGCAGGCTCTGCAGCGTAGTGTTGGCGTTTGGCGGCGCGTGGCATGGTGGTGAACAAGCCGTGAAACTGAGAGGCGTCTTGTGGAGTGAGAAGTAAGCTGGTAGTTGTTGTCCGTCCGGTGTCTGAAGGCGATGTATTTTGGCTTTTAATGGAATTCAAATCTTTTCAAAACTAATTACTCAAAATAGGTTAAATTCAAGGCTTTTCAATGCCTCGAAATGGGGGAATTAAAGTACAAGACTTTCCACACCCCGTACAGACACTGGAATCAGATGTGGTATTTCAGCTTTCAAAATGTAATGCTTACTTCGGACTATGCAACTTTAATAGCCGGAAAGGGCTGGGTTTCACTGCACACTTAGGTAGAGAAACCAACACTTATAACACCAATAAGAAGCCTGTCTGTGGAACCCAATTTTATTTCCTTGTTTACGTTAAGTAATTTCAAACAAGCACGCCTGAAATGCTTACAAATGGGATTATAACAGGCCATTCTTAAACAAACTTTAAAACTAAATCGATATTTCTTTTTACAATAAGTTCCAGTTGATACGATGGTTTACATTTTAATTCACCGTTTTTCTCTTGATTTAATTGCAGAACATACGTTAAAAACCATTTAACTTTTTACTTAAGAGATCTTATGTAAAAATCAACTTGGACTACATAATTATATCATAAAAATGTATTAATCTTAAATCTGACAGTGCAAGTTTTTTTTTATTGATTGAATTAATCATGTAACTTACATTTGACATTATTTATTTAACATATTTCATCGAATCAATTATGCAACTGACATCATTATTTCATGTTTCAGATACATTTACTCAGAATCAAATTTGATAAATGTATGCATGTCTAATCTGTAACTATTTGATCGAATTTTGTGAAGTTCTTAGCGTGACAGGACATTATTCATTGTAACAATTTATAACAATTACATTGCGTAAGGAATCAGATCGTTAGATCGCTTACGATTAATTCAAATTCAACCCAAGCCATTCTCATTAAATGGCACACAACACGGTATATCCAAAAATATACTGTGTTCATAGATAATCTAGTAAGCCTTTCCAGTTCCATAGTCCGATGGTTTTGAGTTTCTGCCAAACTTTTGTTTGATAAATATATTAGGTTGATCATTATAATCAACTCTACTTTAATTTGAAGAAATTTTGAAGGAATTTATTTTAAAGGGTTAACTTTGGAGGTCGTTGAATAGAAAATATCCAAACAATAAAATACTGGCGAAAATATGAAAACAGGGTTTATTAAATTCACTTAGTATTCCTCATATACAGTAATAAATGCTTAATAAGTGCACCAGTGTCTAAGTTGGATATGTAGGCTCAAATCTACAAATCTACATGATTGCTTTTCATTTCGAACATTTTATACTTTCATCGGACTATGCAGCTGTAGCCAACTGAAACAAAAACATAAGTTAGAATCATTGCAATTGCATATTTCTTTAACAAACACACAAAAAATAAGCGAAAGAGAGAAGATACGTGACCATGAGTTAGATGAGCATCCATTTTGAGAATACTGCCGTGACATTCTTGTAGACCGACCAAATTTTAACTTCTTTTTTTCCCCCCAGCACAACAACAGTCAAATTAGTCAATAACAACACCAGTCAAATTAGTCAATAATAATGATTAGAACCGTCGTAGCAAACTTAACTTCTAACAACTAAGAGTCAATGTACGTATCACACCGTTGATTGTACATAATAACAAAATTCAATAACTTTGTACACATTTCAAGGCTATTTTCAAATTAGCTGAAAACTAGTTTAAAATTCCAATCAGGTTTCAGTCTCAACTCATTTTATATACCCCCCCCCCCTTTTTTCCCTATGCATTACAGAAAAGCTCCTCCTCATCCAATGATCACATGTTGTTTTGTGTTTTGTTGGGGGGAAAAGGAAAAAGTATATACAGTATATATGTATATATATATAAGTTAAAGAAGAAAAAAGAGTTCCCATTTCTAATTGTAATGTAATGCTCACAAACCTTGAGGCTAGCCGAATCACTAGTCACCTAGTAATTTGCATTGTCAATATATTCACATAAATAATATTAACTGACGAGTTAGAATTCAAGGCTTCCATTTCACAGAATTAGAATCAATGAAATCCACTGTCGTTACTGTTTAGGATACAAATGAAATCAAAGTCGACATATAAAATACACATATAACTGATAATCATGTGATCTAATTTACACACAAGGGTTCATATTGAAAATGTGCCTAACATTAATGCTACTTACCAATTTCACGCAATCTGACCGTACACCCCCATCATACCAAACTAGTTCTCAAACCGTCCGACCCCGTTCTAAAACGGGCTGTGGTCGGGGTAGAACGTGGCTGCAAGACATTTTTGCGCATGCTCAAAGTTCTGGAGCACCATTCCGTTCTAGCCCGTCCATTCCATTCCTAAACAGAATGTGAAAAGTTGCTACTACGTCCATTCCGTTTGCACACAGTTTGAGCCGTTCAGCACCATTTTCAAGAACGTAATGAGAACTAGTTTGGTGTAAAGGGGGTATTATCTGACAACTTCCAGAAATCCACATCCACCATCACCACCACAGATATTTATTACTGTAAAACCCTTAAGAGAGGCGGAACCTAACTATTCATACAAATACATTCAAGCTGTCAAAACCATTAATAGGAAAGTTTGCTTTATTTAACGACGCTTCTAGAGCATAGTGATTTTCATTACCGGCTATTGGATGTCAAATCAAAACCATTAATAGGAGCCATAACCCCATTTTGATGGGTGTGCACATGGGAGCTACATTACCACTGTATTAAGTGATCGGAGTGCATTGAACTGTGGTAAGCATCAGCTAAGTCTGAATTATAAACTGTGAGGAACCCTTTCCCGAAGTTCACCTGAAATTATAGATCAATCAGAACACCTGCTTAATCAACTGATGTACAACAACAAATTTTATATCAATTTTTTTTTTTATAAAAGAACGTTATATAACATTTTTTTTTATAAACAAAAAAGTCACACGCCAATTCGGCATAATTTTCTCCAATTCTAAAACCAAACAAAAAACAGCTAATATAAAGCATGGCTCATATTAGGGGTGGCTTACGACAATAGTGTAAATGGGGGAGCACCATCAGTAACATTGTCAGTAGCATACACGATCATTGGGTATACAAATGGTCGGTTAGTGTATGACTAAAGGTCTGATGAATATGCAGCCTTTGTTGCCCAAAAATACCTCGGCTAGAAAAAAACCTTTATTCGCTGAATAAAATGATCATTTACCAAAAAAAGAAAAGAAAAAGTATTTGATCTTCACGGCTTGTGAGGGTTGACTGATAGACTGGTTGGTTGGTTGATTGATTATAGCCTAATGCCGTGTCAGCAGCAAAGAGCCATATTCACAGCGAAAGATTAGTGGCATTTATTCTTTCACAAAACAACAAATGTCTTGCTCACATTTATGTCTACATTGAAATTTACATGAAAATCTGAAAGTCGGATTTATGTCAGATGACTGCATAAATGTGAGGTTGTGGAAGTAGAGTGTGCACATGCGTGAATACGGGAAAGGGTCTATAAAATATATATATATATGAACCAGTGCAAGGTCAACAGGGTTAAAGCTTAGAATATAAACATCTAACGCTGATATATATCACAACTGTTTTCAATCGCACAATATACAACCTAGCCACGGGGTATATGCCACTGAACTCCTCAGATCAGTGGTCAGCTTTGAAAAGATGAACTTAGCATCATATTAATTAATCATCGGTTGAAACCCATAGGGAATATGTAATTACATTATATTTCAATGGAAAATTGTGTTTGTTTTGTTTTTGGTCTTTCGTTGGATTTTTAGGGTAGCTTTTAAAATTTGATAAATTTAAAGGTTATCTAAACAGGTTTTTATTTTATTTACTTTTATATCCGCTTGTGTTGGCATTATTTCATCTTTTTTTTAGAGTGGCTTAACATTAATTTTTGTTACACGGATAATGAAGCTAACCCAGGGTCCATACACATGTGAAGATATGGAATTCAAGGTTATTTCAAGGCTTTTCAAGGTGGTTTTTGACAGGAAATCAAGACTATTTTCAATTGGATTTCAGGGGAGGAAAACAATTTCAAATGGCGATTTTAGACTAAGTTAGATCAGTGGGGACAGTTTACTGGAATTGAAGGCTTTTCAAGACTAATTACCCAAATAGGTTAAATTCAAGGCTTTTCAAGGTCTTGAAATGGGGCAAATGAAGTTACTTTTCAAGACTTTCCAGGGCCCGAACAGATCCCGCTAACCCATATATGAAGCAAGTTTGAAACAAAATTAAAATATTTTAACACGACAAGCAGCATAAGATTCAGCTCCACCGTTGAGCACACAGCTAGTTTAAAAGAAAAGGACAAAGCATTTATAGATCTTCTCCATTACTCTAGGCGAGTCGGAGAACACAGCTTTCAATGGTTAAAGTTGCATAATGTCGGGAAACAGTTTTCAATACTTAAAGTTGCATAGTCCAATAGTTTTGAGTTTCTGCAATTTTATGAGATAAATACATTAAGTTGCTATAATCTAATTTACTTTAGTTTGAAGTAACTTTGATTTAAAATGGAGCTAAAATTAATTTGGTATCTGGAGATATTTGAAATGAAAAGATACCAAATTAATTTTGGCATGGACGTCAAAATTCAGACACCACAAGACTATGCAGCTTTAACATGTCTTATTATTTTAATTTGATGATCTTAGAGCCACAGTGCACGATGTCCTCAATCTAAACCAAAATTTGTTTAAATTGCCCAACTGACATCTTGATTTGAGTGAATGTTAAAAAACCTCAAAATTGTCTCCGCCCTCCCACCAATCCCGTAGTGTCCTATTCATATTAAAGCCCACTAACCATGGTTTCAAAATTTCACTTAATTAGAGTTCGCACAGGCTCATTGTTTCCCCATCCCAGAAAGATAATTAAATTTCCAATCATTTTTCATTAAAAAGAAATTTTTTTATTTAATTATATCTATTAGAAAGATAAACAAAAAATCTAATCCATAAGATAAGAAAACGTCCGAATCTATATTGCAGTTTCATAGTATTTATTTATTTATTGACGATAATATTTACCTGTCAAACAAAAAGAATGCTGTAAACACCATTGCTGGAAATCTAAACGAACCAATTTTACTTCCAGACATGACGGTTTTTAACTTTGACCTACATGGCATAATGTCCAATAAGTTTCCAGTTTGTCCGAATTTTTTTTTTTTAATTATAATTTTTTTTGTTTAAATAAAGCAAGAAAAAGTCCAACAATTCACAGTGAAAAAGAGGAACTTTCCCAAGCCGGTGCGAGCTCTGTTAAACATACCTGAGTAAGTGCATGTACCCTAACTAACTAGTGGACAGACGGAAAGTCGTCTGCCATAATGATAACAGCGAATTCAGATGCAGGTACATTTGATTCTCAACAAAATTTGACGTATGCAAATCTACTATTTGGAATTCTTCATAAAACAGCAAAAAAAAACACACAAAAAACAATTTCTGTGTTTTAGACAGTAGGCATTAGACGCGTAGCAGTGAAGTCAACATTGCAGGAAT
The DNA here is from genome assembly GCA_030323885.1 of Branchipolynoe longqiensis. NCBI lineage: Eukaryota > Metazoa > Annelida > Polychaeta > Phyllodocida > Polynoidae > Branchipolynoe > Branchipolynoe longqiensis. Next base: position 91,995,819 of record CM059189.1, read on the forward strand.
GAGAGTCGCCTCCAACACCAAAAAGAAACAACAAAATCATCTGATATTGTCATCACTTGTTCATTCACATCATGGAGACCAGCTAGATAAGCATCACTTTTCTGGGATCCTTTCTGTCCGTAAGGAATTTGTATGCATCTACTGTATTGCCTCAGTTTATTGTAAACATACCTTAATGAGAGTTAAAATAAAAGAATTGAAAGAAAAACCACGGAAATCTTACTTCCGACGAATCTGACAGCGAGAGGAGAGAAAATAAACCATATCACCAAGATAAAAAAAAAACAATAGGAAAAGGGGGGCCAAATCGGAATTTCTCACCTATACATTGTAATGCTACGGGCCTGATAACACCCTCCCCCCCCTCTCATAACCCCCCACCCTCACCCAGGCCGTAATCGATTAACACGACCCGAGCGACTCGGGTCACCCGAGCGACTCGGGTCACCCGAGTCGTCAGAATTTCAAATCGGACACTGTGAGTAGATTCGACAAATACACGTGCCGTGTGCACAACGATCCGACCCAAGTAACCCACCTCCTAGTTGGGGCTGGCTACAAGCGATGACATCACATTTGCGCTGGTACTGTCCTGCAGGATAACAGCTACCAGTACTAGTCATACATGGTTTTTTTAAAAGAATAACTTAGATTAATGAAATGGAAATATAGCTAAACTAGGCCATCATAAAATTCTTTAAATCCTATTTTGCTGTAGTTTTATCGGTTATTAAAAAAAATTAAAAAAATTGTCCACCCGAGCACGGAGAAGCGTATTCGATCCGAGTCTGTAGGATGTGCGCATGCGCCAAAAAGTGGCTCGGGTGACCCAAGTTGATTAATCGATTACGCCCCCAATTACAGAACACAGTGTCACTAACTATGCCATTAACACAGCAACCAATGTACACAAACCGGGGCAGCCACCGGTACCAGTCCATGGCCAGATGGGTCCCATGCCACCGGGTAACAGTCCAAGGCCAGGTGGGTCCCCGCCGCAGGGTACCAGTCCATGGCCAGGTGCATCCCCGATACCGGGTACCAGCCCATGTCCAGGTGGATCCCTGCCGCCGGTTACCAGTCAGTCCATGGCCAGGAGGGTACCCTGCCGCTGGGTACCAGTCCATGCCCAGGGCCGTAATCAATTAACACGACCCGGGCGACTCTGGTCACCTGAGTCGTCAGAATTTCAAATCGAACACCGCGAGTGGAGTCGGGAAAGACACGTGCTGTGTGCAAAACGACCCGACCCCAGTAACCCACCTCTTGGCTGGGGTTTGCAAGGAGTGATGACGTCACATCTGTGCTGGTAGTACAGGTCCTACGTGTTGTTTTAATTCTTTTTCTTAAATAACCGAGATTGTCAGCTTCTACAATCATAAAATACTTTAAATCCTATTTTGCTGGACTTATATCGGTTATTGGAAAAAAATATTAAGTTTTAGATTAAGCCACCATTTTTTCCACCCCGAGCGTATTCGTTTATTCAACCCGAGTTTGTAGGATGTGCGCATGCGCCAAAAAGTGGCTCGGGTGACCCCGAGTTGATTAATCGATTACGCCCCAGGTGGGTCCTCTGCCGCCGGGTACCAGCCTAGAGGTCCTTCAGCGCCGCTAGTTGCCGCTCTATGTCAGTGTCCGAGATGCCGGCCGCTCTGGAGGATTCACCCAGCCGGCCGCCGTGGGCACTGGGTGCCTCAGCCATCTGGCGGAGAAAAGGGGCAAACAGGTGAAATTAGGTCAACTGAAAGAATGTCTATAGCCAGTTAGTCCGGCAGACAAATGCCATACTTGTGCCTGACCTCGTTTTTGAGTCTAAAGTTGTTTTAAATGTTGATTATTGATGTTTAGGGCATATATATTCAGAAACTGCCGGGTGACATCATGTCACCCGTGAGCAATTTGTGCTAGGAGGCTAAATCCAAGATGGCTGCCACTAAGTCAGAGAAAATCTATTTTCCTCATATCTTTGCAACTAGATAAGACAGAAACATGAATGAAAGGTTGTTTTCTATGTTTTCAGCATAAGGAATCGAATGCCACTATGATGTTCCCAATAAAATGCAAAAGAAATCAAGATGGCCACCATATTTCATTCGTTTCGGTACATTTCTCAAGAAGCCATCACTATATCACATTTTAAATGCTTAGCCGCTTAAAATATCTTAATTATATTGCTGTCCTTTCAGGTGCTTTCTCATATATTAAGGCTACATAGTCCGATGTAGATATCAAATTTTTTAAACCAAAATAATTATCGAGATTTGATTATACATATCTTAGATACTGGTGCACTTGCATCAGTTGTCGCCACATTGAAGGGAATACTTAGGCATTTTAATAGAATCTGTTACTGCAGAAGCCTATGGCATGCTTGCCAAAATTAATTTTGCACTTCAAATATCCCAAAAGTTAGCCATTTAAAATGTTACTTCAAACTAAAGTAAGGTAGATTACAATGATAACATCTAAGAAAATGACAAAAACTCAAGACCATCGGACTATGCAACTTTAAATAAACAAAAAAATCAAGCAGTGTATTTTTAATATATATCAAAATAAAATATTCTATTAACTGCACAAAGGATGCTAGCACATCCTCTAGGTTGGTTGGTTGTTGTGGTTTTACGTCCTGGCAACATCTAAGGTCATATCAGGATGGGTACCGACTTGTGGCAGTACGCACTCATGGCGATTTTTATAGTGCTGCCACACTGGGAAATTAGGCTGCCAGCACCATGACCTGATATCCCACTCAGTCACATTATCCTGACACTGAGCTAAACCAGTCCTTGCCCTATCCTATTAATGCAGAGCACCAGGCTAGGAAGCGACAAGTATCAATTTTTAAGTCATTGGTTTGACTCGACCGGGAACCGAACTCGCGTCTCCCGAACGTGAGGCCCGCGCTCTACCGATTCGGCCCCCGCGCACGGTACAGACACTTGGTGAATCTTGACACTGACCTTGCCGCTGACCTCGATGCCGATCTCATCAAGGATCTGTGATACGATGGCATCCTGCTCCTCTTCGTCACCGGAGTCGTTCAGAATGTCGTCCATTGTGTCGTTAACTGAATTGAGAAGAGAAACCAGTCAGTGTGCGCATAAGCGAGGGTAACTTTGGTTTTGTTTGTATGGGGGTTTTACATCCTGGCAACATCTAAGGTCATATGAGGACACACACCAACTTATGGCAGTGCGCACTCATGGCGACTTTAATAGTATAGTGCTGCCCCACTGGGAGACCAGGCTGCCTGCACCATGACCCAATTTTTCACTCAAAAGTAAAGCTTGTTTTATTTAATGACGCATTTAGAGCACATTGATTTTATAATCGGCTGTTGGACACAAACATATGGTCATTCTGACATATTTCACACAGGCTATTCTTTCCTATAAGCAGCAAGGGGTCTTTTATATGCACTTTCCCACAGACAAGACAGCACATACCACAGCCTTTGATGAACCAGTTATGGACCACTGGTTGGAACGGAAAATAGCCCAAACTGCAAATGGGTCCACTGAGCAGGATTGATAGGATGGTCCGGCACCTTCACAAGTGGACACCCTACCGCCTGGGCTATGTTGCACTCCCCATGAAGCAGAGCACAATATTCAGTATGCAACACATATTGTATGCCTACTGAGCTGGAACTTACTCATTTCCTCTGACATCTCCATCCTGGCACTCTGCTGTTCAAAGTCATGCATCGTCTTGGCAACCTTCATTGGGTCCATCATCTTGTTCATATTCCCCATCGTCTGAAATACATTTTTTTTTATTAAACATTAGAAAAGGTTTAAAGAGAATGGATTAATTTCAATAACATAACTTTTAAAAAGACAGATGAACAAATACCAAGAAAGGGAAATACCAGAAAGATATAGGTTAGAAGATTAAAGGCGAGTACTCATTTATGAAAGATGGAAAATAGGTAGACATCCAAATTACAGTTGGCACATAGTAGCTCATTTTGTTTCAATTAAGTTGCACAGCTGTGACCTCAATTAAAATATAGCTTTGAAGGATTGATGAAGGTGATGGCAATGTTAGAGAGTGGTTTTGAATAAGGCCTCCCGCCTGCCACCTGCACATAAAGAAATGTCAGTAAGAGAGTAAGCAACAGTTCTTTCACAAGATAATAGCAACTAAAGTCTTCTATATGCGAGAGGTGAGAAGACAACATCAGGGAATCAGGGCTGATAGTGGTTTCAGGCAAAGAAAGTGGAAATCAAGCTGAGATTATTATCCCCCCCCACAAATTTCCGTTTACACATATATAAAAGATGCCCCCAGGCTGTGAAAAAAAACCCGGAAATCTGCTTTAAAACGGAAAAATATCATCCTTGGGAATGGACAGGCCCGGAGTTTGGCATGTCCAAGAGGGCAGTGGAGAACAGGAGGAAATGGAGAAAACTGGTTGTGAAGTCATCTGAGGTGCCCCAACGACACTCGTGGTTAAGGGATTGATGATGATATGAAACACTTCATTATTAAAAAGAAAGCATACAGCAACTACCATAATGAATTCTAAAACAAAATTTGTCTCTCATAAACAAACTTGCATATTATATATTATTAGAAAAATTACTACTTTAAGTTAGGATATATCAGGGCAATTGAGGTTGTGTTTTAAATCTAGTATTCACAGCAGGTACAAATTAATTTTATCGTCGAAGACATCAAGACATTGAAGTATTTACCTTTGTTGTGGTTGCCATAGCTTCGCTCATCTTTGCATTGGAGTGCATCATCTGCAAGACAAAAGGACTGGAATATAGCGAGCAGCCAAATGAAAACAACAGCACAAAGATCTAGGTAACTGAATACACTGAAGAAAAAATTAAAATGTGTTTCCGTACAGGTACATTGCATTACCTACACCTGCATTTAATTAATAGCTCTTCAATATCAGATCACTTGGACAAGAAAAAAACAAGACACTTGAATTCAAAGCTATTTCAAGGCTGTGTTTGATAGGAATTCAAGACTATTTCCATTTGGATTTCAGGAAAAAACCAATAATGGCGAATGGCGATTTCAGATTAAATTAGATCAGTGGGGACAGTTTATTGGAATAGGTTAAATTTAAGGCTTTTCAACGCCTTGAAATGGGGCAAATGAAGTTCAATACTTCAAGACTTTCCATGCCCCGTATGAACCCTGGGTAAAGTAACACAATATCAAGTAAACACCACAAAGAGAACCAACATATGCCGGCAGCGCAAAGGAAGCCAACACATACCTTTGTTTGCATGCCAATACCCTGGATTGTAGATCCTAACGTATAAGTCTTGGTGATCTGCTTGCGTAACTGAACCAGCTGCTTTGCTAATATCGTCAGCACTTGCTTGTTGCCCTCCTTCGCAGCCTTCTTTATGTCGTTTTCCTGTTAGAGTGAACCAGGGTTTTAATTGTGAAGTTGTTTGTGATGTTGGTGTTTAGCGATTGTATTCGCAGAGTATCACAGCAGTGGCCGAATCGCTAAGAGTGCTGGCTTCCAAGTTCCAGTGTGGAAAGTCATTGGTTTGAATCACAGCTGAGTCAAACCAACGATTGACAAAAGTCGCTACCTAGCCTAACCTGGCGTTTGGCATGAATAGGAATGGAAATGGACTGGTTAGTTCAGTGGCAGGATAATGTGCATGAGTGAGATATCGGGTCATGGTGTCAGTGGCCTAGTTTCTCAGTGCAGCAGCACTATAAACTAACCATGAGTCCACTGTCATAAGTTGGTATCCGTCCTGACATGCCCATAGATGTTGCTAGGACATGAAACCCAAACAAACAACAGCATAATACATCAGTTCCAAGATACCAAAGTGAGTGTCACCCAGCCGTTAGTCAGGTCCCTGACCACACGTATTGAAGCCGTGACTTCTATTAGGGTCCTTGTCTAAAACAAGAATAGGAAAGAGTGCTTAAACTCCCGTTATCAAAAGAAACCAATACCCTTTTTTCTCTTTAACAAATCACTCGACACCCAACAACTTTTATAACAAAGTGCAGATATAGGTTAGTGTTATTTTATTTGAACAAAAACCTTGAATGCCCATCATGGTTTAACTTTCGAAGTCACAAGATTCAGGGATGAAATTGATCGTGGAGGGAAAAGAAGGCGGTAATTGGCGTTAAGAGGGGCGGGCGGCAATAATACGTCACAACAAGGACAGTGGAACGCTCTCCAAGGATAGTCTACATTTACTGACCGATCAGGGAAAGGAGCTAGACTACTGTGAGGAGAGTACTGGATTTCCATTTCATTAATCTGGGTTATTAAAATATAAACCATGAAAGGAACACATAGAACTTGCACTGGTAGCTATTATCCTACAGGTACCAGCAAAAATGTGACGTCATTGCTCCTGATGCTCCCAGCCAAGATGTGGGGCACTGCGGTCGGATGGTTTTGCACACGGCCCGTCTATTTATAGGTTCACCTCGGGGTGTTCTATTTGAAATCCTGACGACTCGGATCACCCGAGTCGTCCGGACCATCATAATCGAATACGGCCCAACTGACCGCCATCACAGACACCCAGGGGAAGTTAAATGTTTCAAATGTTTCTAATGTTTCTGGAATTTTATGTTGATATCAGGTTGTAGATGGAGAAATTACATAAAATTAGATTGATTACTTTATTGGGGTTTAATATCTTAGATTAGAAACGATACAAATCACGGATTTACCCAAAATCGCGGAGAACTTTTATTTAAGAAAATTCACGATTTTAATTTTTGTTTTGCCTAGTTGGGATTATCTAGGAAGTTATGTATTAATATTTAGATATGACATCATAGATATCATATGCATAAGGTTTACGATTAACAATCCACACCCACCCCCTTTACTGACCTTTTCATTTTTTAAATGACTAACTCCAGGAGCCAACATCGAGAGATTAAAGTAAAAATGTTCATAAATAATGATTTTCCGTAAATAGTTTCTCTTCCAACTCCATAATCTAACTCTTTAACCTTTCCTAACTTACCAACTTTTTTTCCTCTCGTTTCAGACTATTTCTTTCTCTTTCCATATCCCGTTGCGTCCTGTGTATTTGGCGATCCGTTTTACGGAGTTGCTCTGAAAGAAAACCAGATAAAATAATACTTGCTGAGCTTAACTACAATACAGAAAAAAACCTTCCTTCCAAAAGACACTTAGTAAATCGCATACCTGCAATATTTGAGTGAAAACGACTAAAATTGAAACAATTCATATTAAAAAAATAAAGACTGCTAATTATATTACAAATGCCAGTATTATAACAAATTTAAATTCAGCAATAAAAGCAGTTTCTCTGATAAATTATTCAGTGGTCCATACACTGCTGGTGTAATGAACTCTTCGTCAAATGTTTGCCTAGAGATTTGACATTTCCTAAATTTATATCTAGGAGTCAACATTTGGATTTAGAGTAAAAGTCACTGCTGTAGCTGGCACCTGTGTTCATTTTGCTAGTTAATAAGTCAACGCTACATTCTGAACGATTTTAGTTTTCCAGATTTGCATTGAGGTTTTAACAAAAGTACTTACAAGTTACAGTAGTTCAAAACAAGTAGAGAATGGAAAAGGCTTACACAAGTTGTAATACAAGTCTTAATTTAATAATCTTTTTGGCAAATTCTCGTTGATATATCACTATCTCGTTGATATATCAGACTATCACTATCAGTTCAATGAAGTTTAGAATTAGATCTAGAATTGTCTACTGCAGTTGTTTCCTATGTTCAAGAAGCCAATATAATAATTTCATGAGCAGTTCTTTTCCCTTGGCTTATTGTTTTGAATACTTGTTCATAGCGAGAATCAAGAACCACCAGGGTTCATTGTACAGATTTCTTGATGGGCACTTAAGTGACTAGAAGGTCGTCACACTAGGCTAGTTACTGCAAAAAGCCTACACTACACGGTTGTTCCATAGACAGTAAAGTAAGAGTTGAATTTTTATCTAGAGGGACACTAGACTGGTCTACTACTACTAGACTTGACTATGTAACTATTCACCTCATTAAGCTCATAACCATAGAACAGAAAGTGTATGACCGTCATGTTTCCCATTGCAAAATGTCAGTTAGTCATTAATTTAATTAGATAAAAGATTCACCCCGTACTTGCATTGCAGTAGGGATAAAAATCAACCCATTAGTCTGATTAGAAAAATTGACGAAAATTATCTACATGCTGGGCAAATGAAATGACCAGATACATTCTTAATTTATGAAGCAAAATATATTCTTCACTTATGTCAATATTTAACCGCTACTTTTGATTTGTAAAATATACTAAAACATGTAGCTTAATGGACTTTAAAAGTGAAATCGACGGCATTCTATGGTTGGCATCTTGTCTTTTTGCATTCTCTCCCATAGAGCGTGGGCCTCGCGTGCAGAAGGTCGGGAGTTTGGTTTCGAGTCGAGTCAAACCAATAATTTATCAAATTGATACTTGCCACTTCCTAGCTTGGCACTGAGCATTAATAGGATAGGGCAAGGACCTGTTAGCTCAGTGTCAGGATAATATGACTGAGTGGGACAGTGGGTCATGGTGCTGGCGGCCTGATTACCCAGTGGGGCAACACTATAAAGTGACCATGAGTGCCCAACCAGACAGGCTGGCCGAATGAGTTGAGCATCCGTCTCCTGTTTTGGGAGATCGGGGGATCCGAACCCATGGGTTCGTGTGTTCGGACCCTGGTTGAGTCAAACCAATGACTTAAAAATGTATACTTGTCGCTTCCTATCTCGGCATTATTAGGATAGGGCAAGGACTGGCTGGCTCAGTGTCAGGATAATCATAATGTGACTGAGTCAGTGAGTGGGATATCAGGTCATGGTGCTGGTGGCCTGGTCTCCCAGTGGGGCAGCACTATAAAGTCGCCATGAGTGTGCACTGTCAGTGTCACAATTCGGTACCCGTCCTGATATGACCATACATGTTGCTAATACGTAACACAACAACAAACAAACCATGAGATGATGAGTGTGCACTGTCACAAGTTTGTGCCCGTCTAGATAAAAGATTCACCCCGTACTTGGAGTACAGGAGTGAAAACCAACCCGTTAGTAGAGACGTGCAGAAAATGTTCAAATATCAGATAGGCTTTCAAAACAAATGTATTCTGATAAAGCACTTTACAACCTTTAATTTGACATATGGATGGACTTAGTAGGTCAATTAGAAGCAAAGTTATGGTGCATAATGTATCCTAAAAATGGGCTATTTACCTCACAGTAAGTACATAGGGCTACTTAACTTTAAGAACCATATTATATTAATTTTATATGTGTGAGATTTACTGATTAGCGGCGAGGAGCTCACAAAGTTAGGTGACGTTTTAGTTCTTTTCTCAGCTGAACTGTCAGATATTTTTTCTTGGAAAATGACCTACCAGAATGGTGATATCCTAAACATTTTTTTTGTATTTTTTTTTTTTTGTAAAGTATTTATTCATCTGAACATGACATTTGTCAGCGCCGGGGCACTGGGTCTTCCGGCCATCTTACTATTAGAATTGAGTCTCAATAATCTAAGTTTTATCAGTGCTGTATTAGTTACAGCACCGATCCTGTAGAATTAAGGGAGTGGCTCCTGCTGTATAATGTACAGCAACAGTCACTGTAGTTCATGCAAAAATGAGGAGCAGCAGCGAGTAGAAGGTGTATACTCGGGGCAACTCAAATAATCGTTGTGGAATTACCATTCAACAGTTCTGCTGTTCATACATAAAACATGATAAAAACAATGTTTTATAACTGGTGTTTGCACGTTGCGATGCTTCGCGCGGTAAACTTTTTCCTATGGAGCGAGGTGTGAGGACCCGTACACGCTGATTTGCAAGTCCCTACCATTAGAAAAACTGGCGAAGAATTTTGACATGCTGGGGAAATTAACTGAGTGAATAAATTCTTAATTTAAGAAGCAAAATATATTCTTTATATATGTCTTCATATTTACCCGCTACTTTTGAGTTGGAAAATATAATAAAACATACAGTTTAATAGACTTTAAAAGTGAAATCGGCGGCGTTCTATCGCCGCCATCTTGTCTTCTTGCATTCTCTACCATTTCACCAACTCTGAGGTGATATGGGTAGCCTTTTGATACTGGAGCCAGAGTTTCTACTTAATGTTCCATACTAAAGCAGTTTTCACCAGCTTTTATATAGGGTTTGTGTTCACCCCTGTAAAGCAAGTACGAGGTGAATCTTGTATCTACTCAGACTAGTGCCAGTCTAGATAACAGATTCACCCTGTACTCGCAGTTCACGGGTGAATACCAACCCTATATAAAAGCTGTCGAAAAAGCGGGGAAATGAAATGAGAGCCTAAATCCACAATCTAAAAAGCAATACTTATTCTTTATATGTCTTAATATTTCCCCGCTACCTTTGAGTTGAAAAATATAATAAAACATATAGTTTAATAGAATTTATAGGTGAAATTGACGGCGTTCTATGGCTGCCATCTTGTCTTTTTGCATTCTCTCCCATTTCACCAACTCTGTGCCAATATAAGTACCCATTTGATACTGGAGGCAGGCATTCTACTTCCTGTTCCATACTAAAGCTATTTTCACCAGTGTTTAGACTACGTTGTCGTTCACCCGTGTACTGCGAGTATCGGGTGAAATTATTTAGTGCCAGTCCTGATATGACCTTAGATTAGATGTTGCCAGGACATAAAACTCCAACAATCAACCCATTTCACCACCTCTGTGCCGATATAAGTAGTCACTAGATACAGGAACTACGGCTACGCTAGTACGTGCTCTTCGGGATTTGTAGTACGTAGGTACGTTGGAATTTTTTTTTAATTTACCATATAGAAATGATACTCATACCACTGTAAAGAGCCAAACAAATGCTTTTAAATAACACAAAGATCATGCATATTGGTCTAGTATTAAGAAAGTTATGATTTTTTATTTATTTAAAATCGCATGTTTTTTTGTCCTGTAATTAGACTGAAACAAAGGGAATGGGTGTGACCCTAAACAATGCAAACCTCCCCCTGCACCCCACGCCGAAGTTGCGCAACCCATGACACTTTCCGATTCAAAATTAACCACTTTCGACGTATAGGATCATGATAATATTTGGTATAATGTGAGAAAAGACCTTAATAATTTGGGCTACATATTTTTTATTTATCCCCAACGTGATTTTGAACTGATTTTGAACCGAAAATGAGTGCAAGGCAGAGGTGAGCCTGTCACTATAGTGCCAAAGTCGCGCAACCCATGAAACTTTCCGATTCAAAATTAACCACTTTCGACGTATAGGATCGTGATAATATTTGGTATCATGTGCGACAAGACATTAATAATTTGGGCTATATATTTTTTATTTATGGCCAAAGTGATTTTGAACTGATTTGAGCATCCAAAAATGAGTCCAAATGTTAAAAATTGTGTCACAAACGAACGAATCATCAGAAATGCAAAATTCGAAAAGGATGACATTCAGAAAGCTTTCCTTTATATGTGGTGATCGTGATTCCCCGATACCCCTATCCGTTAGCCAATGAGAAGCGATTTCGGTAGACATGTTGAGACCCGTTCGCGCACTCCCGATCACAGCGATCGGGGACAACACGGCAGCGACGCATCGCGTGGATGGCAACATACCTACACTAGTAGTAGTAAACAAAATTACCAGTGCAGTGAACCTTCTAATATAGTTTTGCGTTAATTTAACTTTGACCCATTTCAATAAATGACTACAAATCCGAGATTTATTAATCAATAACACACAGCTTAGACTTCAGACGAAGTTCAGTTTTTGGAATACTGTCCACAAATTTGGAGGCCAATTTTTCGGACAGATATTCTGGAGATCGAAAAGGTTCAGAGACGTGCAACGAAATTACTTGCAGTTATAAAGGACCTACCCTATGAACAAAGGCTTAGGGAATTGAAACTTCCTACCCTTTCCTACAGAAGGAAAAGAAGTGACATAATCGAAGTATTTTAAATTATGAAGGGTTTTGATAAAATAGATATGAACAAATTTTGTACCTTGAATAAAAGAGAAGGCAGTCGGGGCCATACTCTCAAATTTGTAAAACCCAGAGCCATTTCAAAGTTAAGGCAACATAGTTTCTCAAACAGGATCATAAATATATGGAACAGTCTCCCACAAAATGTTATTGATGCGGAGTCAATTAATTCATTCAAGAATAGATTAGAAAAAGCATGGGCTGATGATCCAGGGAAATTTGACCCCTTATTCACCACATGCTACTAATTACTCCTTGTGTTCCTTATTTACTTGCACTCAAGCAAAAATGAGAGACAAATAAGTGTTCACACTTCCTGTCTACCATTCGCTATATCTAGGTACGTGCACGTCCGCGCGCTATGCGACGGCCATTTTCTGCCAAATATCGGTTCCCGGAAAAATCGTTCTGATAACAGAGGGGTCCCCCAAAATGCTTGCTTTTCAGTGCCTCTTAGTCTTAGGGGGTATCCCCATGAATTTCAGCCTATGATGTAGATAAAATGTCCATCTACAACCTGATGTTTACAATTTGCAAATCCGTTCACATTTTCAGTGACTGTGCGCATTCAGAAGATTTGACTTGATTTCAACACTCAAACTCCACCTTCTATATATCTTGGGTAGCTTTAAAAGGTATATGGACATTTAAATCTGTTATTAATTGACCATTGTGTGAAGTTTCATGATGCTGTAAGGTCGAAAAGGTACTTTGCTAGGTCCCTAAAGTTTCAATGTTATAAGATCAATCATATCAATGATAACCAAAAATCCACAAATATGTCACTAATCTGTGCCTTTACTTTTATTCTAATGGGTTGAATCGACAGAGGAGATAGGCATCTACTTACACTGAAAATTTCATTTAGATATCGCGATTATTTAGGAAGTTAGAACAAAAAAATGACTCAATTATTAAATATATAGGTTTTGGGTCACACACTTGTAATGCTAAAACATTAAAACAAAGGAAGAAAACTTAATGTTTCATGGATATATGATAGTTATAGTAGATTTACTTGTAAGTTGATGTATTAATGAGATTCTTATGAAACTACCAATACAAAGGTAAGGATGAAAGTAGTTACAATGGACCCATGGATATACTCATTAAAAAATGAGAAATTTCTATAACCTCCTTCTAAATCACTAATGTATTCATTTAGTTTCATTTTAATGCCGTATATCCTCCAAGTCACTTTTATTTTAATGGGTGAAATCAACAGAGCAGCTAGGGATCTACTTACACGGAAAATTTCAGTGAGATATATAGATTATTAAGCAAGTTAGAACAAAAATTGACTAAATATCTAGAGTTTGGGTCACACACTTGTAATGCTAAAGTATTAAAAATAATGGCAGGAAATTACCCCTCATTACCGAAATTGAAATAGCTCTAGCACGCTTAATAATCAACCGATTGACACGATTGTTGGATTTTCTTGTATGTTTTTCAAAGCTCTTTCCAACAATGCCATTCATTTCCAGATAGGTTTGGTTTGAACATTGTGTCCACATTGCTACTATATCGCTAAGACAGTGAGTTACGGCAATAAACATCACGCTCACAATATTGAATATTCACACTCACTCATCAGACTCACACTTTACAGTACACGGATACTTTAAGTTTATGGCGTATCTTTCAATTTCATTTCAGTAGCATTTTACGTTGTTTGGGCAATTAATATGTGTTGATGTACTTACCACGAGTGCTGGGTTTCTTCCCGAATAACGACATGACTGTTGCCAGATATGCGATTTGGCTGGATAACGTATTAGAAACTCAAGGAAACTCGTGATAACAGTGATTCACTGGCCACAAAAACCGGAAGTTCAACTTAGTTTTCAGAGGGTGACTATTTCAACTTATTTGATTTTAACCAGAATAAACCGATATTGACAATCAATCTGAGTCTCTCTAGCAAATATGTCATGAACCACATACTTATAATATAAAACCGAGTATAAGTCATACTTTATAATTTTCAACTCCCACTATTACATTAATAAGCTCAGCCAAATTAGAATGCTATATTGTGGCGCCTAAATCCCGGAAGGGTTGCGTGCGAACTATCATGCCATGGTGGTCCGCGCAGATACGTGACACTTGTTGTACACAAACAGAGTCCTTGCACCGAGACATGTACAAATCTACGTATATGTTCGAGAACACTATATCTACTAGTATTAGGGATCACAAAAAGGTATGTTTTAGAGTTGTATCCACACGGTTTATTTCATCACAACAACTGTCAAAGTCAACGCACGAAATCTGTCAACAAACCAGTGTTCGATTTCATTGGCATTGCCGGCGTAAGCCAAGTCACGACGAACTCATTTAATAGTGTGTATTACGTTTGATCAAACGAACGCATACATTGCATTTCCCATTGACTGGCGGAGCTCCAAAGAAACGTGATGTCAGTTGCCAGTTGGGGAAACATGGTACCAACAATTTAAATAGTACTATTTTATTACAAAGTTTGTAGCTATGTGCGAATAACGCCGTTCGCCGCAAAGCGGTTCGGCAACGACGGTAACACTAGACTAGCCCCATTCTTTAAAAAAAATTTTTTTAGTTTTTTATTGAGGCTGTATTATAGTGTATATATAATACTATTATATATACACTATAATACAGCCTCAATAAAAAACTAAAAAATGTTTTTATTAATAGTGTATTAATTGAGGGGGTGTAATGACGTCACGAGACAACTTCCGGTGGCCATATTGGATTACATATGAAAGGCTTGGAAGTGCTTACATTGTGTTTATTTACCAATTTGTTGGGGGACCAGACGGGATGGCCGAATGAGTTAGAACTTAGAGCGTCCGTCTCCCGTGCTGGTAGATCGTGGGGTCGTGGGTTCGAGTCCCGGTCGAGTCAAACCAATGACTTTAAAATTGACACTTGTTGCTTCCTAGTCAGGCGCTCGGCATTATTAGGATAGGGCAAGGACTGGTGTGCTCAGTGTCAGGATAATGTGACTGAGTGGGATACCAGGTCATGGTGCCGGCGGCCTGGTTTCCCAGTGGGACAGCACTATAAAGTCGCCATGAGTGCGCACTGTCACAAGTCGGTACCCGTCCTGATATGACCTTAGATGTTGCTCGGACGTAAAACAACAACAAACAAACAAAAACCAATTTGTTGGTTTATTTGTCACTGTTTTGAGCAGTTTGGCCTCAAAAGTTGGGAGAAATGGGTTTTTTGTTGGAGGAGAAATATTTTTTTAATCATGTAACCTCACATCGTTGCTAAAGCGCAGTATGTTGACACTTTGAATGCTCTGTTGAAGATTTAGATAGGTTCAGGCAGTACCCGCTAGGTGGCGGCACACACTTCGGCAGCCCTAACTATAGTGTAGTGTTCTTGGTATATGACAGGGGGCGCCATAGGTGGTATTAAGTGTACTCCAAGATGGCTAACTGCTAAGTGATGACATCACATGCACTCCCTCTATAGTAATTATACTGTAGGTATGTGACAAAAAATGTCAAAGTTAACAGATTCCAACATGAAATACATCATTGCAAAGGTATTGTAAAGTCCTTTCTAATGATACCTAAATCAACATCCTGTGACAATTATCAAGTAAGTTGTGACACTTTCTAAAGCGTTTTTTATGGGTAATTTTGTTCCATTGTTTCAATGGAAAACCAGTTGAATTCTGTGACCCATCTGGCATGTGTGAAACTGAGACCGGAGTCATGGGTGGCATGTCAGTCCACTATTTTTACCAGACACACCTTTTTATCCACCCTCAAAATCACCCTTTCGGTCCTCAAATTGACACCAAATTACACCCTAATATAGAGAAGTATATAAAGAAACAAAATAAACTAATTTCAAAAATATCAAAACTTACCTTCAGGTAGAATTCCAGTGACTTAAACAGACATAAATTTGAATAAAGATTTTTGTCACTTCTATAAATCGGACACACCTTTTTATCCACCCTCAAAAGCACTGTTCCGGTCCTCACATTAACACCAAATTACATCCTAATATAGAGAAGTATATAAAGAAACAAAATAAACTAATTTCAAAATTATCAAAACTTACCTTCAGGTAGAATTCCAGTGACTTAAACAGACATAAATTTGAATAAAGATTTTTTGTCACTTCGATAAATCGGACAGCAAATATTTTTGGATGTAGCAGTGGAGGAAAATGTGAACTAAATCATCCATATGGTTGGATTCCTGGTAGTCTTAAAATAAAGGTTGCAAGAGAGAGGTAAAATGAGAGTCAAATGCGCACCGCGCAGAGCTCCGCGCAAGCACTGTGGAACAAGCGAGTCCCGTGAAAGGGCCGTGTTATTCGCGTACCTATATACTGTCCATAGCATATAAGCCTGGGTACCCAGGCTTGTTTTCAATGCTGGCCAGTTGTAGTGTTGGTGTTATCTTACCACGCAATGGTATTTGATTGCCTGCATTTCAGTAGCAGATAGATAATTGGTTGGTATGGTTAATAGCCTATGTTAGTTTTTTATAAAATTTCTTGGCATATATGTATTTATTTTTTCTACTCTTATTACTAGACTAGCCTACTCCTATTTACAGACATAGGCTTGTACGTAGCTGTGTGGTGTGTTATCTGGCTACTTTTGGCATGGTTACCTTCCATTGGGCGTCCCGCTGGTGGGCCGTTACATATCACATGCCCCTTTGCCGTGCAGCTTAGTGGGGGTTTCCTAGCCTTATTTTGCACAGATATTTTTTGTAAGTTTTTAGGTCAGGAATTTGTCGTTCCTTTACTGTTTGGGCATTCCACACCTTGGCAGCCATTTCCAGCGTGCTTCTCTCATGAGCTTTTATTTGGCTTCTGGTCTGCTTTAGTAGTGGCGCATTATTTGCTCTAGTAGCCCTCTGTGGTTTTGTTAGAAGTTTAATGTTTTGACTATAGCTATATGCTAATGTTTTCAAATGAATTATTCTCCTATTTTCTAGTAATTTCACTTTGGTTCTTTTGTGTATGTCATAGGTGGGGTACAGCTTGTCTACTGTTAGACAGATTTTTAGGGCTCTGTTCTGCAGTGTTTGCATTTTTTTTAGTAGTTCTTTTTTCGCACCCATGTAGTTTACATCTCCATATTCAAAATAGGGGAGCACCATGCCCTTGAAGATTTTTATTGACATTTCTTGTGTCATGTAGTCTCTTAGCTTTGCAAATAGCCACAGTTTGTGGTTTACTTTTTGTATAATTTTATTTATACATAGGTTGTAGTTTAGTTGGCTGTCCAACTCAAGGCCTAGGTATTTGTGATACGTGGCTAGGGAGGAGAGGAAGGCGGTAGTTGGAATAAAAACACTTTATTCACAGAAGGTCAAGTGCAGACAATATGAACATAAGACAATTGGTAATTAATTAAAAACAATGAGGATATGAACAGTTTAAGGCAATGGATAATGGAAGAGTACATGCATGAGATAGTGGTAAAATTAAATGTCATTAAGGACCTACGGTCAATGTCGATCGTGGGGGAGGGACCCCGAAGAGCCCTTCACCAAAACGGAGGAGAGGGCTCGAGGGGCGCCCAAGGGGGCGATCCGAGGAACGTAGGCGTGCACGGCGTCGGATGTCCAGGTGCCCTGGGCCATTATTTCCTCCAGTGGTACCCCGGCGCGCTGGCAAGCCTGGGCGGCTCCCCAGCGAAGGCTGTGGAGGGTGTAGCCATCTGGGGAGGGCACCCCGAGGGCGCGGAGGGCACCGCGGAGTATGGCCGTCAGGGTGCGTGGGTCGAGAGGGCGGCCAGAGGGGAGGATGAAGGCGGGGTCAGCGTCGAGTGCCGGCACCAGGGCGATGGCGGCAGCCCAGGCCGCCACCGGGCAGAGTGGGTGTCCGGGCGAGGCCGGGATGAGGAGGGCCACCGCCCCCGAGGGCAGCCGGATGGTCTTCGAGCTCCGGAGGGTGACTCGGAGACCCCCGGGGCGGGGGCGACGTCGGCTCGGGTGATGGTGTGTGGCCCGCCCATGCCTCGGGGGACGGGGAGAGGAGGATGGACTGCCTCAGCATCCCGTAGTATCCGAGGAGCAGGGCGGCGCCCGAGGGCCCGGCAAGGGCGAGGTGTGCGGCCACGGCGGCGAGGCAGGCAGGCGTGAGAGGGGGCGCCGGGCGGGAGACGTGGCCGGACGCCCGCTCGCCCCCTCGGCACACGTCTCGGGCGAGGCGTGAGGTGAAGGCGGTGGCGTCGTCCCCGGCCGCCTCCAACCAGGAGCGCGCCCCAGAGATGGAGTTCCGAACGGAGGCAGGGGCGACCCGGCGGGCGTACAGCGAGGCGGTGTAGGTGGCGATGTCGAAGGGGGTGGGAGCCAGCGGGTCCCAGTGGTGGCCCGAGGCGAACTCCACGTATCCTCGGGCCTGGCGGCGGCGGTTCCTCCAGGTCGATGGGGCGAGGGAGGCGAGGCAGAGTCCGTCCACGGCGGCGATCTCGGTGTCGGTGTAGGCTGCAGTTAAAGCCCGGGGTTATACGGGAACTCGTCGTGGTTCGCGTACGTATACTCGAGCCCGAGGCGGGCGACCTCGTCTCGGGCCACAGCAGCCCAGCGCCCGGGTAGGTGGGCGCGGCTGAGGGCGTCGGCGAGAACGAGGTCGGTGCCGGGCTTGTGCAGGATGGTGAGTTCGAAGCACGCCTCGGCCGCCATGAGCCAGAGTTCCCTCGCGCAGGTCCCGAGGGTAGGGTCGCGCCCCCTCCCGGAGTCGAGGGCGGCGGCGGAGGCCATGTTATCAGTATTGATCACAACATTGGCTCCGGCGACGTCGGCGGGGAGGAGGGCGCGGAGGGCGACCACGAGGTTGACCGCCTCAAGCTCGTGAATGCTGGTGAACCGAGCGCGGAACTCCTCGGATTACCCTCGGGCGTAGCAGAGGGTTGGAGAGTATGCGCCTCCGCCAGTGAGGCAGGAGTCGCACTCTATGACGACCCTCCGGGTGGCCGGCGCGCGGAGGAGATGGAGGCCGTTTGAGGCGCGTCCATAGGCCGCGAACCAGGCAAGGTCCCGGAGGGCGTCGTCCCCGAGGGTGATGGTGGTGAACCCGTGGCAGCTGCGCAGGGCCGCGAGGAGGCGGGCCATGAACTTCCTCGCAGGGAGGACGCAGCTGCCGACGTGGTTGAGGCGGCCGAGGATGCTTTGAAGTGACTGGCGCCCGAGGGTGGGGGCCGCGACCCGGGCCTCGCAGTCGGCCACGAGCTCGTCCACTTTGTCGGGGGCGATGCGGATCATCATGGCCTCGCTGTCGATGGCGAAACCGAGCCAGGAGATCCGCACCGCCGGGGGGTGGCATTTACCTGAGGCGACCTCCAGGCCGAGGGCGCCGACGAGGGCGATGAAACCGTCGAACGCCTGGCGGGCCCTCAGGTAGGTCAGCTCACACCCGACAAAGTCATCGACATAGACGAGGGCGTGGTAGCCCTCTCGCCGGAGGATCCAGGCCACCGCCGCGGTGACCCTGATGCAGGCGGCGCCCGAGGATCGGCATCCGCGAGGGAAGGGCGAGGTCGACATATGTGGCCCCCTCAAAGGTGACCCAGAAGAGGGGGCAGGAGAGAGGGTCGGCGCGCAGCTGGCGGTAGGCCCTGGAGATATCGGCCGTCCAGGTGTAGGCCCCGGTGCCCTCGTGAACGAGGCGGCGCCCCACGTCGGCGACAGATGGGAGCCTGTAGGCGTGGGGGATCCCGAGGTATTCACAACGGGGTATCCCCGCGTTCACACTGCCCCCGGGAGGGTATGAGAGGTCGACGATGACCCGCCTCTTTCCCGGGTCGGATTTGGGGCGGGTCATCATGGGGGAGACATGGGTCCAGGGGGTGAACGGGGGGGGCTAAGAAGGGGCCGGCGAGGGCGCCGTGGGCGAGCTCTGTGGCTATGAAGAGACGGAGGTGGACTAGGTGCTCCGGGGCTTCACGGTGGTTTGTGTAGGCGGGGCGGGGGGGGGGGGGGCGCCGGCGGAGTAGTTCGCCGGGAAGCCGAACTCCAGGAGGTCCACTAGATCCTTGTCGTGGTAGTGCCGGAGGCGGCTTCTCCAGGCGGGGATGTGGAGGGCTGAGGTGAGGGGGATGCGGGCAGCCAAAAAATTGGGGAGGCCCGCTTCACGGAGGGTGTGGTAGGCCCGGGAGAAGGTGGGGTGGGAGCTCCAGGCCATGCCTGAGAGGTGGGGCCATATGGAGAGGAGGGTGGGGCGGTAGGTGTGGGGGGTGGGGCCGCAGGAGGGGGCGGCGGGGAGGGTATCCTGGAGGGTGGGGCTGATGACCTCGGTGATAGGCTCCCCGAGGTCGCCGGGGGGATGGGTGGGGGGGGCGGGGGAGGAGGTTCGGTGTGTGCAGGAGAGGGGGAGCTCAAAGTCTCGGGGGGAGGGGGTGGTGGGGGAGTCGAGGTGGGTGGGGGTGGGGTCGGCGTCGAAGTCGGGGAGGTGGTGTATGTAGACTGTGTCGCCGGGGGCGGGGGCGGCGGCGGCCGGGGGGGCGGTTGGTGGAGGGGTGGGTGCTGGGTGAGCTGTCTGCTTGGATGTGAGGGGTGGCGGGGGGGGGTGGCGGCTCGGATGTGAGGGGTGGTGGCGGCATAGTTCTGAGGGGTGCGGCGGGGGCGTCCTGGGGTGCGGGCTGCGGCGGAGATGTGAGGGCCGCTTGCGGTGGCGGGGGGGGGGGGGGGTGAGATGTGAGGGGGGCCGTTGGCGTGGATGGGTTTACGGGGGTGTGAACGGCGGGAGTTGTGGCCGGCGGCTTCCGGTCTCCTCCGGGGAGTGTCCGGTGCGCGGCGGCTGGCGAGGGTGATGGGTTTAGTGTGGCGGGGGGCGGCGTCTCTGATGACATCATCAGAGCGGCGGCGGGTCTGGGGGCCTCTGATTACATCATCAGGGCGGCGGTTAGGGTTCTGGGTTTCAGGGCGGCAGTGTGTGTGGGTGCGCGCACTATGCGCAGGGCGGTGTGTGTGGGTGCGTGCAATGTGCGCAGGGGTGCCGGTGTTGGGGCGGGGGGAGGCCGAGGGGTGAGTCGCCGCCGCCGGACTGAAAATCCGGCGAGGTGATCGCGGGGGCGCCTGAGTCCGCTCCCGGGTGCGCTTTGTGAAGCACACAGCCTCACTATGCGCCGTTAAGATACGGCGCACGTTCGCGCAATATGCGCATGCGTGCCTTTTGCGCGCGCCCTGGTCTCCGTGCGCCTCGCCGGCCGGGGCGAGGTCGCATGAGGCGGGATCCCTGTTCCAGGCCGGGCAGGGGATCCCGTAGGCCTCTCGGGTATAGGGAGTGCGGGGGGCGGGTCTGGGGTGGGTGAGGGGGGCTGCTGATGATCGGGCTGCGGCCCGAGGGGCTATTGTTCTGAGCCCCCCGGGGGCGCTCGCGGGGGTGGTGATCACGACCATCCGGAGGGTGTTGATGGCGACTGGGTCGAGCCACCCATCCGGGAGCCGTCCGTCGGCGATCCAGGCGAATATCGTCTCGGAATATCGCCGTACGGTCGGCCACGGATGGGTGACGCAGTCTGTCAACACCGTGAGGTTGTGATGGAGTAGTCCGGGGAGGGATCCCGAGGGGAAGGCCGGATGCGACTCCAGCATCCGGAGGGCAAGGTTATATTCCTCCATGGTGGCTTCGCCCCTTTTCACTGCCTTCCCCTCGGCCCCCCTCTCAATGAGGTCGTTGGGGAATATATACCCCGAGGGAATACCTTTTCGTCGTCCCGTGTTTTGCGCCTCGGCCGACTTCAGGATGTCGCGGACCGCCTCGGCAGCGGAGACGGGGGAGTGGTCGAGGGCGGCGCGAGGGGCGGCGGGGAGCCGGGCCGCGGAGGCGGCGTGTTGGGTGGCATAGAGGCCCTGCCTGCTGTAGCGGAGGTAGGTGGGGTGCACGTCTTGGGGCGCCTGTCCGGGGGCGGGGAGCAGGCTGGCCGCCCCCGCCGTCCCAGAGGTGAGGTCCTGTAGAAGGTCGGCGAGGCGGTCCACCAAGGAGGGGGCCGGGGCAGCGGCCCGATTCGGGGCGACGGCCATGGACTGTACGAGGGCGGTGAGGTGGTTCATGGAGGCTGTCTGCGCCTCCATGGCGGCGGCCTGGGCGTCCATCCGAGCGTCGACCGAGGTGGCCCATGAGGTGGCCTCGGATTGGAGGCTGGGGGCGGTCGACGTCGCGGAGGCGGCATCGTGCGAGGTGATGGATGCGCTCCTCCCCCGGCGCGGTCGGCCTCATCCTCGTGCTGTGGCAGGCATGCTGGTGTGGAGGTGTAGTCGCGGAGGCGTGATGTGCGCGAGGCGTCGAGGCGTCGTGGAGGCGAGGGGGAGGAGGAGGAAGCCAAAAGAAAATGAGTGCTCCAGGAGAGGGAGGAGAGGCGAGTGGCTGGGAGCAGCTAGGCGGCCGGTTTATAAGGCCGGAGAGAGGGGGGGGGGTTGCGTCAGGGCGGCGGCGGAGGGAGGATGAAGAGAGGGGGGGGTGGTCCTCCTCCCCTGCCACGAATCAACCGCAATGCGAGCATTACGACCAATGGTCTACATTTTCTAGTGTTTGGTTTCCTAACTTACAGTGTAGTTTTCTTTCTGGCATTTGTTTATGCGAGAAGAGTACTGTTTTTGATTTGCTTGTGTTGATGGTTATTTTGTTGGACTCACACCACTCATCTAGTTTTAGTAGGAGTTTATTTAGTTTAGTTCTTACCTCCTCTTCTGTGATGCCATTTGCGTATATGACTGTCATCTGCATATAGTTGGAGGCATTCAGTTTGCAACCATTTTTCAAGATCGTTTATATAGATTATAAAGAGTAGTGGCCCTAACACTGACCCTTGGGGTACACCACATGTGACAGGTTTGTTGTCTGATAGTGTATTGTTTATTATTGTTTTCTGTTGCCTGTTGTTCAGGTAGCATCTTATCCAATCCATAGTGTTGGATTTTATGCCCATGGTTTTTAGTTTTTCCAGTAGTATTTTGTGGTCTACTGTGTCAAATGCTTTGCTGAAGTCAATGAAGGCGGCTCCAACTAATTGTTTTTGGTTCATTGATGCCATTATGTCATTTGTTAGGTTAGCTATTGTTTTTGATGTGGAGTGCAGTTTCCTGAAGCCCCCTTGTCTTTCGTTTAGTATATCGTTTTTTTCCAGGTGTTCATTGATGTGTCTATGTAACACTTTTTCAATGAACTTGCCTGGGGTTTGAAGAATTGATATTGGCCTGTAGTTTCCCATGTTTTGTTTGTCTCCACCTTTGTGAATGGGGGTGATGGTTGCCATTTTCCAGGCTGAGATAAAACGCCCCTGCTCAAAGGAGATGTTGAATAGGTCTACTATGGTGGCCGGGATGTCTTGGAGTGCCTCTTTCAGTATTTTGGTTGGTATTTCATCTATTCCACTTGGTTTATTCGTGTCTATGTCATTTATTAATTTTTTTACTTCTATCATATCTGTTTTGCAGGTGGGGATTTCGTTCTCCACAGTTCCTTATCTGTTTTCCCAACTTTTTTTGAATTTTTCTGACAGCTTTTGCCCTATTGTGGCAAAGTGTCTGTTCAGTTTGTTTGCTGCATCTTTGTCTGTGAGCATTGCCCCTTCGTTATCTTGGAAGTTTGTATGCTCTTTGTTATTTTTTGGGAATAATAGGTTTACATTTTTCCAGAATTTGTTTGCGTTGCTTCCCCAGTCTTTGTCCTGCTTTATTATGTATTTCTTTTTTGCTGTTCTCACAGCTTTGAGAGAGTTGTTTCTGGCGATGCGGTAGGCCAGTTTGTCTTCTATTGTTTCTGTGCGTTTTGCTTTATCACCCAGTTTACTTTTGGTTGTGATGAGTGTTAGCAGGTCTTTGTCTACCCAAGGGTCTTGGTTTTTTTTGTATTTTTATTTTCTTCATGGGACACATCTCATCAGTTGATTTTCTTATTTCTGTGATGATGTTGTCTCAATAGATATCAACATCATCTCTGTTTTGTGTGATGTTGTTTATGTTTTGGTGCAGATGATTTTTTAATGTATCTTCTGAGTAGTTTTTTAGGGCCCTGCCCATTTTGTATTCATAGTGATTTGTGCTTTTGAGCTTTTTCCTGGTTACATATACTAGTCGCTTATACCCCAGCTTCTAGTGCCTCATTTTGTGGCATGGTTTGAGTTGGTTAGTATTAGGTCTATTGTTGAGCTATTGTTGCTTAGCCTTGTGCTTTCAGTGATGAGCTGCTGCAGGCCTAAGATCTTGATGGTGGTTTGCAGCATTAGTTTGGCGGCGCAGAGCTGCTTTGCGGTAGGCGTTATCTTTCAGTTTGCCAAAAGGAGGGTTTTCTAGCTACAATTTGAATTTAGCTCTTGTTTTCATAACATAGTCTCATAGAGCACAGATTTATCTACATAATCGTTTTTTAATTGTTTCAATTGGACCAGTAAAAGTTGATGGTTGAATTTCAAGTTCTACTTTTCTCCAGAAAATCTTCATCAAATCACCCAAAGGAGATTGAATTATGTCATTAAACTATGAAATTGTTATTCCTTCATTAGTTGTCTATATATTGTGAAATTTTAAGGAAGTTTGATCTATGCCCAAAGGAGATATTTGATCCGCAGCACTTTAGCTTTTGCTAGCACTATCACCTCTGCCTTTAGATAAAAGATTCACCCGGTACTTTTGGTACATGGGTGAACGACAACGTCGTGTAAATACGGGCGAAAATAGCTTTAGTATAGAACATGAAGTAGAATGCCTGCCTCCAGTATCAAATGGATACTTATATAGGCACAGAGTTGGTGAAATGGGAGAGAATGCAAAAAGACAAGATGGCGGCCATAGAACACCACCGATTTCACTTTTAAATCTTATTAAACTAGATATTTTATATTTTTCAACTCAAAGGTAGCAGGGAAATATGAAGACATATACAAAGGATAAATGTTGCTTCTTAGATTGTGAAATTAGGCTCTCATAAAGACTCATTTCATTGGCCAAATTTTTCGACCGTTTTTATATTATATTGCTGGTCTTCAACCGTGTACTACAAGTACCGGGTGAATCTTTTATCTACTCTGCCTTGTGCTACTTGGCATTCACACCTCGGCATCGCTTATGTCCTGCTGATTTTGGGTCACAACCTTTGGTCGGTTTACTATAGAACAAAGGGCCCAGACCTGATTCAACAATATTCGTGTCTGCAGTGAAGATTTCAAGACGGTGACATCGGTTTGCCAGCTGATCAGTGACAGTGTAATAAACTATCTGTCTATCACTACATTATGATTATTCATATTTCAATCGCAGGGGCAGGGCGGCAGCCACTCATACTTCCCTGGTGGTCTAGTGGTTAGGATTCAGTGCTCTCACTGCCGCAGCCGGGGTTCGACTTTCCGCCAAAGCTGTTTTACTTTTCTTCATTTTGTATATGTATATACTATTGAATGATTCCCAACTAGTCCGTTAAGCACTCGAGACCCAACGGTGATGTCATCGGCTTGCCAAAAAGTTATACAAAAACAATGGCGGGGGACGGTGCTCACAGTAGAACATCATGGTAGGTGTCATGGAGCAAGCAAGACTACGGTACATGATTAATAACACAAATTGCCACGAGAGGCAGTCTAAGCACGTTTTTTGCATGAGGCCCGAATTTGGTGATAGACAATTATAAAAAAGAAAAAAGAAAAAAATTTAATTGATGCGGGCGGGGGATGATTTTTTATGGGGCCTTAATTCCTGAGTAGTATTTTGATTTGAATATTGAGAAGGTACCCTGCTTGCAGAACGTTCTGCATTCTGTAGGGCTCAGTTATGCCTGCCGACCCTTTCCCGTTTAAAAAAAAAAAGCTCTCTTCACGGCCCTTTGGTCTAAAATACTAATAGTCACCGTTTTCCCAACGGTCGGGTGAATAGTATCAAATTTCTTGACCGGAGAATGTCGACCTTGTTCACCCGACCGTCGGGTAAACACTAACAGATACATACATACTGTATTTTAAATGTATGTACACCATCTGTGAATAATAACTGACAACTATTACTATTAGTAGGTACTCCAAACTGAATTTTTCTTTTCATGAAGTTAATTTGTAAATGGTAGAGTTGGAAAGCTCATCAATCTGATTACAAATATATATAATAATGGAAAATTGGTCTGTTAGTCCCTGCGTTATGGATTTTTTAATATATATACATATATAGCAATGTGTATACAGCATCATTTAAGTTTATCTGCGTCTAACTTCCCTCCACAGAACCATGGATATGGCCTTTATCCTCGAGGAACTAGCAGCACTCAGGGATACGTATAGCAAGGTACCGGGAGCAGAACTCGTCTCCTGTGTGCCGGAACTCGTCCAAATCAGAATCACGTCAGTCATGCCTCATATATGTTGTAATTCCTGCATCCCCTTAATGAGTAGCCCTTTTAAATTTTTAACCTATTTACCTTTCGAATATACCGGGCGCGATGGCCTAATGGGTAGAGCGTGGGCCTCGCGTGTGGGAGTTCAGTTCCCGGTCGAGTCAAACCAATGACTTTAAAATTGGTACTTGTCGCTTCCTAGCCTGGCGCTCGGTAATAATAGGATAGGGCAAGGACTGGTTAGCTCAGTGTCAGGATAATGTGACTGAGTGGGACATCGGGTCATGGTGCCGGCAGCCTGATTTCCCAGTGGGGCAGCAGTATAAAGTCGCCATGAGTGTGCACTGTCACAAGTTGGTACCCGTCCTGATATGACCTTAGATGTTTCTAGGATGTAAAACAACAAAGAAACAAACCTTTCGAATATTAAGCTCTCCACAATATCTTATATTGTTGTTGGTAATCCTTATATTGTCAGAAAAATAAGCTTATATTTATAACCTTAATGGAGGTACTTTAAACTGATTTTTTGTATGTATGTTTGCATTTTACTTGTGTGATAAGTACACTGTTTTCGGTGGTATCAAATGTATCTTGATGTGATAATTTGTTCAAAAGTTATGGATTTCTAAAGATATAGTTGTGGGTTGGCTTTTCCCATCTGAAAATGAAATTGGCTAAATTAACAAATTCACAAAGCTATGGAACATGTGTAGATACTTGGAAGCCATACATAAGCACATGATCTAGTTTCATATATCATATAGATTGCATTTTTTTCCCCATGAAGAGAAACAAGAAAATAAAATGAAAATGCCATCTTTAAAACAGTGAAAAACTCAAATTTGGCCTTGTGGTAAAGTTAACAGTACATAACATTAACATTAAAAGTGACCTTTTCCTGGAAATTTCAAAATGCCAAATTTATGCTGTTAATTAGATAGATAAATGTGGTATCGTCGGAACCAGCAGAACTGTACCTATAACTTGCATGCACTTTAAGATTTAGACACTAATGAGATGTAAGTGCATCAAACAAGCTTTGGTGTTTGCAATCTCACTTCCTCAGCCTGATGACTTGTGTGCCATGGACACAATTACTATATTTTGCACTGAATTTATAAAGCTCGCTCTTCAATCTGATAGACGATAAGTCCGGACTTTTGTCTCTACCACTGTGGAATCTCGTCTTCAATAGTTTTTTCAAAAAGGAAAAAAGTTATCCGTCACTGAGACTCAGCTCTTTGTCACTGCATGTCAAATATTTGGTTCCGTGCATGCCTGACCCAAGCTCACAGGTCACTGAGAGCCCTGTGTTCACGTGACCTGCCACACAGAAAGTGGACGCTCAACTGATTCGGCCATCATATCTTGAACTGTAACAAAAATTTAACAAAATTATGCGTCACTAAGACTCAGCTCTTTGTCAAATATGTGGTTCTGGTCGTGCTTGACCGAGCTCACAGGTCACTGAGAGTCCTGTGTTCACGTGACCTGCCACACAGAAATTGGACGCGCAACTGATTTGGCCATCATATCTTATTGTAATGTAAACAAACAAAAAAGTTATTAAAAAAAATATGTGTCACTGAGAGTGAGAGAGACTCAGCTGTTTGTCACTGCGTGTCAAATATGTGGTTCCGTGTGTGCTTGATCCAAGCTCACAGGTCACCGAGAGCCCTGTGTTCACATGACCTGCCACACAGAAAGTTTACGCTCAACTGATTCGGTCATCATACCTTGTTATAATGTATTTAAATTTTTTTTTTAAATTATGGTTCACTGAGACTCTGCTCTCTATCACTGTATGTCAAATATGTGATTCTGTGCATGCTTGACCCGAGCTCACAGGTCACTGAGAGCCCTGTGTTCACTCTCCTGCAGGCGAACCAAGCACAAGCAGCTGGTGGTGAACTACCACTTCCCCGAGGGCTATCCGAGCGTCCCGATCGTACTGGAGCTCAAGAGTCGGCGCATGTCGGACCGACTCCTCGAGGGACTCGTCAAGCTGGCCGAGGAAGAGGCCAAGAAGATAGCCGGAGAGCGGCAGGTGGGGAGTTGTTTGTTTACCGGGGTTTTACAGCCTAGGAACCTTTTGAGATCATACCTAAGACAATGTACGACAAGATGCACCACTCAGCGCTTTCCTGTGAAATACAGATGCAGTGGCGCCATCCCACGCCAAACAAGGTGCGCATTAAATGGCAATTAAAATGTTATATTTACAGTGTACATCTCTCACTATAATTGTCGCTATAATTGAATAATGATTATATAATAATATGAATAAGCAATGCTTAGGACCGACCCCACAACCCCGCCCACATTAGTCGGAATTACGAAACTGTCTCTAAACTGTGCGCTGAAAAGGGCGTCGACAGCAATACAAAGATGGACACGCAGTACAAAGCTGTGATTTTATTCAAAATTAAAAGAAATTTGGCATAAATATGGAAGTTCAGAATTACGAACTAGTCTATTAACATACATGTAAATGCTCGGAGAATTATTTATTTATTATTATGCGATTCAATATGAGTATATTATTAACCAATCACTGTCGTTCACCCTGTTTGCTGCATAGCGAAGTTCGATGAGCTGTTTCCGTTTGCTGGATTTTGTTGATTTCATTTTCCACCTCTATGAGTACGGGTATTGTTTATGTATTCACATGTTAGTCCTTAGCCTTCCCCTTGGGGGGTTCGGTATTATATAATTGAATAATAATTGAATATAATTGTCGTACATTGTCTTTGATGTTACCCTCTAAGAGTTTGCTTGAATTATCAGTGTATTTTATATTTTTTATCTATCGATTCTTTTAATAAAAAAAGGTATTTTATTTCAGGTGATGCACATGACGAAGTTCCTGCGCAGGTTCATTGATGAGACCCCGCTGTGCGTTTGCAGTGAGGAGATCGCACATCTTAAACGGAAGGTTCTCGGACCCGATGACGTCATCAAGTTGAAACAGAAGACTTCACAGGTCGTGCTCAAACTGACAAAAGACAGCTATCGAATATACACGAACCTGAATGTCCCAGACGAATATCCTCTCAAGCAACTTGGGTAGGTCGGACTCTTGAATCTGCATATTTCAAAATTAAAACAACAAAACAGAAGCTAATCATGTCTCATACCTATATCGTATTCTCACGGGTTAACATCCTGGAGATATAATTGGCAAATCACTGAAGTGGGGGTGGGTGGTCATTTTTACCACACATGGGCATTTAAGGGGTGGGCGTTTATGAAATATTGGCCACGTCGGGGGTGGGCTTTAACCCACACATGGGTGTTAACCCGCGAGAATATGGTACTGAGAAATATCCAGGTAGTCCACTTCCATTAAGTATACATGGCAGGTTAAGCACCATACAGTGCTTAGGTTGTACAGATTCCTGGTCATGGAACCAATGCTGCTGTAGTGCTGCAAAGAAAGTGAACACAATTGTTTAATTGTTGGTAAAAACAGTTTATTCATCAGAACATACATTTTTTTCAGCGCCGAGGCACTGGTCTTCCAGCCAAGTACATTACATTGTAGATAGATAGCTCTGCAGGTACCTAGGTGTAACATATTAATAAATTAAGATGGAGGTTTAGTGTGTTGGTGGGTTAGCTATAGGGGGTAAGTTTGGTATTATGGGCTAATGTGGCAGGTCCCACTTATATTCACACCTTTAACTTGGTACAACGCAAATAAAACTTAAATTGGCATAAGATTAATTTATAATTTATGGTTAAATTAGTTCTTTAAGATAACTGATCAGCGTTCAAAATAAGAACTTGTCCACTTGTCCGGGACAAGTGAGAATAGGCACGAACAAGTAAAATATGGCTTAAGTTTGTCCACCGGACAAGGGAAAACTTTGGGCTGAAAAATATGTATTTCGCGATTTCTCGTTCATTTGTAGCCAAGACCTATATGTATATGTACGTATATATATGTATATATGGTAAGTACTGTGGACAAGTGAAAATTCAGACGAACAAGTGAAAATCACACCAGACTTGACCAGGGACAAGTGAATTTTTGTTGCATATTTCTATCACTGCTGATATTATTACATAAATGGTTAAGACTGATTTATTATCGACCTCAGGCACTACCTCTTTTCAGTTTGATGACGAGTGCACTGAGTATGTGTTACTTATTATGGAATTTGCATTTATCTTTCAGTATTGAAATCTCAGATCAGAATCTTCCCGAAGTGATCAAGACTAACTACGTGTGCCAGGCAATAGAGCTCTCCAGAAGGGCAGTGCAGCCACCACTCAAACCCAAGCCCAAGTAAGTAGGGCGCGAATGGCACTGCGTCCTAAATCCTCAGGGAAGAAAGATCTCTACCTTTTCATAAGACCAGACGGGATGGCCGAATGAGTTGAGCATCCGTCTCCCGTTTTGTTAGATCGTGGGATTCGAACCCATGGGTTCGAACCCTGGTCGAGTCAGACCAATTACTTAAAAATTGGTACTTGTCGCTTCCTAGCTAGGTGCTTTGCATTATTAGGATATGACAAGGACTCGTTGGTTCAGTGTCAGGATAATGTGACTTACTGGGATATCGGGTCATGGTGCTGGCGGCCTGGTCTCCCAGTGGGCCAGCACTATAAAGTCGCCATGAGTGCGCAGTCAGAAGTCGATACCCGTCCTGATATGACCTTAGGTGTTGCCAGGATGTAAAATTCCAACAACCAACCATCCTCTTCTTACACTCCGTCCAACCTTTCCTTCCTTCCTTCCTTCCTTCCTTCCTTCCTTCCTTCCTTCCTTCCTTCCTTCCTTCCTTCCTCCCTTCCTCCCTTCCTCCCTTCCTCCCTTCCTAGTTTCTTTCTTCCGTTCTTTCTCCTACCTTCTTTCTCTTCTTTTATTCATTATTTTTCTTTCTTTTTTTCCTTCGTTCCTTCGTTCCTTCCCTCCTTCGTTCCTTCCTTTCTTCCTTCCTTCCTCCCTTCCTCCCTTCCTTCCGTCCTAGTTTCTTTCTTCCGTTCTTTCTCCTACCTTCTTTCTCTTCTTTTATTCATTATTTTTCTTTCTTTTTTCCTTCCTTCCTTCCTTCGTTACGTAACTTATTTTTAATAACCCACATGCAAGCTATCAAGACCTTAAAACAAAAAAAAATCTTTTTAAATAAACAAAAGTATGTCATGAAATAGGCGACGGTTTCAAGCTACAATGCTCTGACGATTTGCTTTGCCGTTGGTCATGTCAGGGCGCCGCCGTTCGAGCCGAAGCCATCCCTGGCTAACGTAGTCGAGTACCTGGTACATTTAATACGCACCTTCCCCGGAGAGAGGTGCCCCATCTGTCAAGAACCTGCACTACCAGTCGACCCAAAGGTGGGAGCTGTGAACACAAACTGTATGACCTGATGGTTTTGATTTGTTTTGTGTGTGATAAAATATTGTAGTATTGTGCACTGACCTCTCAGGCAAGGAACCACTTAGACGGGTAGGAGTGGATAGGGTGGTAACATCAGGATCCTTTGAGTAGATTGTATGCAAAATGTTGCGTCTCTCCTTGAAAATGTCCTTGAATGTTGTTGAATCTGGCCTGATCCGTAAGGGGCCTGGAAAGTCTTGAAAAGTCTTGAACTTCATTTGCCTTGAATTTAACCTATTTTGGGTAATTAGTATCGAAAATCCTTGAATTTCATTAAACTGTCCTGTCCCCACTGGTCTAAATTAGTCCAAAATCGCCATTCACCATTGTTTAGTTTTTCCCTGAAATCCAAATAAAAATAGTCTTGAATTCCTATCAGAAACATCCTTGAAATAGCCTTGAATTTCATATCTTTACATGTGTACGGACACTGAACGTTGGTGTTGTAGGATGTAACGAATGACCAGAAGGACCCTCGTCACGTGGAGCGGATGTACTGTAATCACCTCTACCACCAGGGGTGTGTCGATGCCTACATGAAGACACCGCCATTCACAGGTAAGTTAGAATGCTTAGTTTTGCAGGGATTTCCCTCTTCTTTTTTTCTTCTTGAAAAAGCCTTGAATTTAACCTATTTTGGGTTATTAGTCTTGAAAAGCCTTGAATTCCATTAAACTGTCCCCACTAAATTTGTTTGAATTCACCATTTGCCATTATGGTTTTTTCCAAATGAAAATCGTCTTGAATTTCTATCAAGAACAGCCCTGGAAAGCCTTGAAATAGCCTTGAATTCCATGTCTTCACATGTGTACGGAATCTGTATATGGCAGCAATTGGTCAGTCCGAATCCCATTATTATATGAACCTAGATGTTGCTAGGACATAAAACCCAAACAAACAGGAAAGTAAGGCATGATTAGAAAGAGAGAAAGGGAATTGGCGTCATGGGTGATAATAGTTACAAGGACAGTGAAAAACACTCCAAGGATAGTCTGTACTGACTAAACAGTGGAATGGAGTGAGGATAATGCTTTGAGAGTACAGTATGAAACCTGACTGCCGGAAATTGTCCTCGATTCCCTGATAGTGCCAAGTCAATGGGAAAATATCCACATTGCCTCAGAAATGTCATTATATTGGACAATATGAGACAATCGTTAATAGGATAAAGATACTATTATTGAAGCTACATTATGTTTTCAGTGTTTCGATTATTTACAGATTCCTCACCACAGATTTCCTCTTTTTTGGGGGGGGTTCTAAATAGCACTTTCATCCTTGGTCATCCTGGTCATTTCCCCATATATGCTTCGCAGTCAAATTTACCGGGAGTCAAATTTCAATGTTTTTGTTGTTGGTCGGGGGGGGGGGGGCGATACTTATCCATGGTCATGCACCTTGTCCTGCCTGGGGCGCAGCCTGTTAAAAACAGTGCTCCGATCCAACTCTTTCTGGGTCTATCATGTCTTCCCGGAGGTCCTTTTGCCATGTACATTTTAGACATCTGCTTTTACTTTTGCCCCAGGGGTTTCCATGACAGAGCCTGTGTGGTGGTCATCATCATCATCATCGTCATCATCACCACCATCATCATTATTGTCATCAATCCCTTAACTGTGAGGGTCGTTGGGGCATAGTTTTCTCCATTTTCCTCTGTTCTCCATTGTCCTCTGGGACTTGCTGAAGTCCAGGCCTATCCATTCCCCTGGTGTTGTCTTCCCACGTCTTCCTGTGTCCGCCTTGTCTTCTTCCCCCTTTCACTGTGCCTTGCAAGATGGATTTGGCCAGACCTAATGAATGTGAAATATGGCCATACCACTGCAGTTTGCATCTCTTTACGATCTTCAGATCTTTGCATGGTCCAATTGCTTGCTGGATCTTGGCACAGACTTCCTCGTTGTTAACATGATCTTTGCATGAGATGTGTAGTGTCTTGCAGTAGCACCTCATTTCCATGGTATGGTGATTCTTGATGTTGGTGTCTGTAGTGTTTGACTTGACCAATCAGTTTTCTCTCTTTTCCTAAACCACACTGCAGAGCTAGTTAGCAGCATTTTGTTCACTTAGTTTATTCTACATACCCAAAAAATAAAGCTTGTTTTTTTAAACAATGCCTCTAGAGCACATTGATTTTCATATCATCGGCTATTGGATGTCAAACGTATGGTCATTCTGACATATTTCTTTGGAGGAAACCTGCTTCCGCCACATAGGCTACGCTTTCCGATAAGCAGCAATGGTTTTTTATATGCACTTTCTCACAGATAGGACAGCACATACCACAGCCTTTGATGGGCCCGTTGTGGACCACTGGTTGGAACAGAAAATAGCCCAAACTACAAATGGGTTCACTGAGCAGGATAGACCAGACCTTCACAGGTGGACACTACTGCCTGAGCTACGTCCCGCTCCCCTCTAAATTCAAATAACCTCCAGCTGCTGTTAATCTTTTTCTAGGCGGTAAGAAGTGCAAAGCTTGTGGTAAGCGGCTGTTCCACGACAAGTGGAAGACGGCGGCTGAGGTGCAGGAGATGCGCTGGGCCCATAAGGAGGCGAGGCGGCGGGAGCTCGACGAAGTGGTCGACTTCTTGGAGTGATGTCCACCCAATGGTCGTCCGAACAGACATCCCAATAATGTGATCCACAAACAGAAGTGTTATCCTTTCCATTTTCCAATCTAGTGACATTGAAAAGTCCTAATTTAGGTCCCACTTTTCAAGAGATGGGTGTGTGTGCGTGTGCGTGTGCGTGTGCGTGTGTGTGTGTGTGTGTGTGTATAGAGAGATATAGACATAGATGTCAAAATTCTGCTTGTAACCATAATTGACAACTTTTGACAATCTTGGCTGATCAAAATGTTTTGAAAATTTATTTGATATTTATATATATTTCGCTATGCCAAAGACAGCCGCAAGCTTTCAGCAAGAACAAGCATGACTACATCAGTTATGCGCAGCACGCTACTGGTGCCATGATTTACCTTCGTGGTTGGTAGTACAGTTTATCCGCAAACCACGGGCTCTCTGCATATTTTCCAAGTAGAATGTCGCATGATCTTTGTTATTAAATTATGAAAAAATTTAATTATTTTTGTTAGCATCGATTGTGAATGCTTAGTTCAATGAGTAATTATATGTTTCTAATCATAATTTATTAAGTGAAAAGTAACGTAAGCTGAAAGTTCCTAGATGAGAGAGAAAAACGTGACACCAGGGGGCGAGACGAACGATCTCCTATACACCGGGAGTAAATGTGAATGTCACTTTCTATTTATACCAAAGATACATTTTTTGGATAAGCTCACCACGTTTACTGTTTGCGCTGACTTGGCAGGGTTGCCAACCCTTACGGTTTCGCCATAAGATGTACAATATTTTATGTCCCCATCATCACCTTATGCCGATCTTCCGGTTTTTAATTACCGATTATTATGTCGAAAATGCACCACAGAGTATCTAAGATTAAATAAAATTTCTGGGGGAGTACCCCCAGACCTCCCCCCCCCCCCCAAAACCCCCAATATAGCATCCCTTAAAATCTTACTGGTTTTCATTTTCCAATGTTTAGCACAACACTGACTTGGTTTAGTTCAAGTAAGATGTGGATAACCTCTAGTGCAGCAACATATGCGCTGTATGCTTAATTATATCAGCACATGGTTTTTGGGGCTTTTTTTGTGGTCGGACTGCCCGGAATGAGTAGTAATTCATACTTAAATAACTCACCCCCTGCTCATCAATAACTCATTAACTGGGTATTATCTACTGTATGGGGATAGTTATAGTGCTTGGTACTGCCTTTGTTATGGCTATATTGGTTACCTATGACAGGGTTGCCAACTTTTATGGTTTCGCCGTGAGGTGTATGATATGTTATGCCCCATCATCACCTTATGCCATATAATACCATTAATATAGTAATATTATATCAATCTTATGGATTGTTGCGGAGAACATAAAAATGAATGTGGAAATCTATCACAGATGTGTCCAAAATGCACCACAAAGTATCTAACATTTTTCAGGGGGGGGGGGGAGTACCCCTGCCCCCCCCCCCTCCCCCCACCTGGTTTCACACCTGTGGTGTGAAGCCGCTACTGCCTCCAATATAACATCCCTTAGGATCTTCTGGTTTTTCATTTGCAACCCTGCCATAGCAGCTTATGGTTGTGTAGTGGTCTGCACTGACCTCTCAGGCAAGTAACCACATAGACAGGTAGGCGTGGGGAGTGTGTTGATATCAGGGAGCCTAGGTGGTGTAATGGTTAGCACACTGGCCCGGAATGCAAAGAGATGTGGGTTCGAGTCCCGCTCTAGGCACAGTAATTCCCATTTTCATCACCCCCACGACACTGGTTGCCGTGATCAGGATCCTGTACAAGCTTTGCGCTGTATGGTTGTTGAACCTACCCTGTGTATGTATGTGTAAGTGCATTGCCTGTATGTATGTAATTGTAAGCATTACAAGACTTACAATTCCAGGGGGACGAGTGTAGTGGTCTGCACTGACCTCTCAGGCAAGTAACCACATAGACAGGTAGGCGTGGGGAGTGTGTTGATATCAGGGAGCCTAGGTGGTGTAATGGTTAGCACACTGGCCCGGAATGCAAAGAGATGTGGGTTCGAGTCCCGCTCTAGGCACAGTAATTCCCATTTTCATCACCCCCACGACAGTTGTGTATCAGAAACAGGGTTTTTTTTTGTGAGAAAGTCATTGTTAGCTTTTGAACAGGCTCGTGGTTTCATCTGACAAGCTCATTGTTACGGTTGAGCAACTTATGGTTACAATTGAGTAATTCATGGGGGTACCTTTGAGCAACTCGTGGCTACATGCATGTAAGTGGCTCAGGGGTTACATGAGCAACTTGTTTTGTGTTCGTAAATTGTGATTAAATGTGAGCAGTTCATGTCGTTACCTCCGAAAAACTCATACAGGGATCTCATTTATCAAGGAAATCGCTATCAGCGTAAACTGAGTTTCCGTGAACAAAATCCTGTCCGTGAAAAAAAAAAAAATCGGAAACAATCAATTTTTACAGTAGGTAATTTAAAATTTAATTATCTTTGTTTTGTTGACTCTTAAAACAGTTGGAATTTCAAGGCCGAAATATGTCCAAATTGGTGCCAGATTGCACCAGTTTAGTCGTAGGTTTTAACAAATTAATGGGGGGGTGAAATGCCCCCAGAGCCCCCTAGTTTTTCCGGGATTTTTTTATTGTTGCCACTGGGACCCCCTGTATATATGACTAGCTCATGAGGTTACGCACGAAGAACTCATTGCATTAGAAACTTGCTAGTTGCATTTAAGCAACTCGCAAGTTAGATTTGAACAACCCATGTTTACATATAGTTTTATATGAGCAACTGAATAATGCAATCAGATGGTGGCCTCCCAATGACTTGTGATGATGGTTCAAAGTTAGAAGGTCTTGTGTGGTAAGTAATACCAGTAAAAGAAATGCCTTGCCCATGAGTTCTGTCTTATACATACTGTCTACCTTACTCCACCATGTTAAGAATCTGGTTCATCGAAGCCTATTCGGGTGCATTCATTATTTCGTTTATTTATTCCTGGGCGAATGGAAGAATAAAGTTCATCTCTACAGTTCACGCACTTGAATATACAAGTGCGTTAAGAAGCCCACTGAGAACCGCACCAGGGCCGCGTTCAGGGTGCGCCTCGAAAATGACCCCCGAATCAAGTGATTTCAGCCAATCAGTGCTGTTCTTTTCAATTGCAAATGGCTTCCCCCTATGGGGGCCTCCACTTCCGAGGCACCCCACAGCTACAGTCGTTCAGACTAGCGTGACACACAGAATATCTCTGAGCCGTCTCCGCGGCGTACCTTGAATGCGGCCCTGCATTAATGCATCCCCAAATATGGCACCCTCACACACTTCCTGTACACAGGGATGAAAGATCTCCACGATTTCGCGGATTTCCGGGATTTTTCCTGTAGCTATAATTGTATACTAATATGTTGTGGCCATCCTGATATGACCTTAGATGTTTCCAGGAAGTAAAACTCCAACAACCAACCCACCAATACATTGTTTCACGCTGCAGCACCATCAGCGTATACTAATATGTGGTGCAAACGCCGCAGCACTAGCAGCGTATACGACTAATACATGCTTCAAATGGCGCAGCACTATCAGCGTATACTACTAATACGTGCTTCAAACGGCGCAGCACTATCAGCGTATACTACTAATATGTGCTTCAAACGCTGCAGCACTATCAGCATATACCAATATGTATGAAACGCGACTTCCGGGAATTTTCAGGGATTCCCTGACAATGCTAAGCCTATGGGAGAATATCAGCATTTCCGCTTTTTTTTCCCGGAAACCACTTTCATCGTACTGCTGCCCTCTGTGATTCGTAAGGAAAACTATGTTAGCGAGAATGGGTTAAATCTCTTCTGTCTTCATATCGATAGACGATTTCCAGTATCTGGAAAAACTATGTAGGTAGCAACTTGATCATCTCCATCACCTCTGATAGCAGTGGCAATAACTAATGTGGGTGGCAGATCACTGTACATGTTTTATGGAAAAGGTCTTGACACGACGTCATCTAGGTATGCGTGCATTCTATGTGTTGAAGATGTTTCTAGATCTTTAAATCGGTAATCTCACTCACTGTGCCTATTTCATACGTAGTCAATATGTCTCTATTGGGTGAGTTACAATAGCCTTCCAGTGTTCTCTGATGCCCGGGCGGGGGATAGGCAGGTACCGGCTTCGCAGTCCTTATTAGATGTTACAAGACGGCTTCACCACATTTATTAATAGTCTGGCAATTTGATTATACTCCAGTCTCACTACTGAATGTGACCACAAAAAAAAGGTTGGTCACAAGTGGTTGCAAAATGATCCTCAGTGGTCACCGACTTTGCGACCATTTTGGTCGCAAGGAGGTTGCAGCTACTGCACTAAAAACCTTGCAACCAAAACAGTCGCATGGAGATTGGCGACCATTGCTTTGGTCGCAAGAAGGTCGCCGGTGACTATGTGTTCTTTGGTCCAAAGTGGTCGCAAGCCGGAGTGTGACTGGGGCTTTAGTACTCAAAGGAATAGAAAATGAACCCCAAGCTTTACTAGATGGATGTCAATTCTTATTGTGGACATGCTACCAGCTTTTTACCATACACGGTTTCAACTGACAGGGATATATCTGATTTCTGCGGCGAATTACTCAAAAGGAATGCCTTTTTCATAATTCTGAATTAGTATACGGGTTGATGAATAAGGGCTCAATTTGATTTATTTATAGAAGAATTTCCACACTATCCCGTGTTTGCATTTGCCGTCCAAACCTGTGGTCTCAGATCCAGAAGTGCAGGCAGTTAGAGGCCGTTTTAAAATTGTCCACTGGAGAATACACGATTTCCGCGACGTATGCGCAGAGCGTAATCCAGACTGGACTTGTGGGTCAGAGTTTGTGGAGAGGCAATTGAGGCTCTGTTAACACTGGCTTCATATTGAGCAACTGACAGTCTTTTCGGCACAAATGTGGGTTCATAGAGAAAACGTACTTACATTTTTTAATCATTTTTTATAATTATAGCTGTATCCTATTGATTGATTGATTGATTGATTGAAAAGCTCAATCGTCAGTGTAAAACAACACAGTGACATGCTGTCGACCCACAACACCAGGTGGCGTACTAGTTACGGAAATTGTGTATTGGGTCAAACTGCACGCACTTGTGCAAAGCCCCTATGCAGACGCACTAGTTGTGAGTCTGGAAGAGTGGAGCAGTGTATTCTTTCTCTCGAGCCTCGCTTTAATACTAGTGGGACGACAGTAAAATAACATTTTCATTTTATCTCGCATTGATATTATTTATGTCTCTTGCACTATGTCAACCTTTTCTATCATCATGAATATATTTGGGTACGGGCTGCATTTGTTCACGTGTGATCTAACTGAGACTTGTTAAGCCTTCGCATATTTGTTTACAACGTTATGGCATTACATTTACATGTATACAATAAGTTATGTTTACATAGTCACGATAGTGGATTAGTGCAAAGGGATTGTTAATTATTGTGTCCTGAAACTAGTAAACCATTGAAAGATTAATTAATTGTCCTTGTTTTAAATTACGGATTAGCATAGTGATTCCTTAAAGCTGCATAGTCCGATCAAAACATCACATCTTTTAAACTAAAACAATTATATAGATTTTATTCTACATATCTAACTTAGAAGTAATTAAGTATTAACTAAATATGTGTTGCTGTATAGATGGGAAGACTGGGTCAATTTAATAGAACCCGTTACTGCAAAAACATATTGGCAAGTATTGACATGGTTGCCCAAATTAATTTGGATGTTTGCACATCAAATATCTACAAAATTAGCCATTTCACATCAAAGTGATTTCAAACTAAAAGTAAGGTAGATTATGACAAGAAACCTGATGTATTTATTTAAAACACATTACAGAAACTATAAAAATCGGACTATGCAACTTTATTGGGGAATGAGTGCTGCGTGTTTTGAGTACAATTTTACCTGAAGTTAATTTTAATTCTCGTTAATTCCACTTTGCTTGTGAAGAAATGATTATGGAGCAATGGACAACAAAATAGGAATGTAAAAAACATCTTTTTTGAAGGTTTAATTCCAATGTTTATCAGCATTTTTGGAATGGGGATTTGTGCCTGAATGCTTCAGTCATATTGATTTCATCTCCGCCTAT
The DNA here is from genome assembly GCA_030323885.1 of Branchipolynoe longqiensis. Classification (NCBI taxonomy): domain Eukaryota; kingdom Metazoa; phylum Annelida; class Polychaeta; order Phyllodocida; family Polynoidae; genus Branchipolynoe; species Branchipolynoe longqiensis. The sequence goes on from CM059189.1 coordinate 92,036,207, forward strand.
AACAAATATAAACTGTATGTGTGAATAAGTGTTAGAAGAGAAAATGTTATAATTTCACATGTAATAATCATGTATCTGTGTACCACGATACTCAGGTATCAATATCTGAGTTGCAGTCTTTAATCAAATTTTTGCTTTAAATTAAACTGGCATATTTTCCTTGCAATAAACTGAGGTAATAAAGACTCTTGAAGTAATACGTTTAGGATTTAACATGCTATATTTTTATTACAGATAATGCATAGAAGTATTCAGTTACGTTTGCTCATGCATATCATCAGTAAATAAATATATAGCCATAAGGGTAATGCTTTTCTTTAAAAATAAAATCAACCACAAATCCCACAATGATAATTATCATAAGGAAGATTAGGATTATTAGGACCGGTTTATAATTTTTATCTTCTATTCAAGTTTAAGTAAATAAAAAGGACGAAATTCCACGTGTGTTCATTTTTTTCCTTCACTGTGTTTTAAAGGTCTTGTTTTTTTTTATGAGTAAGTTGATAACTTAAAGAAAGTGTAAATCATAGCTTCAGTTCAAAAAGGTTCCCTAAAATAACCGGGTGCGGTTGTCTAATCGGTAGAGCGTGAACCTCGTGTGTGGAAGGTAGGGGGTTCGGTCCCGGTCAAGTCAATTTATTTGTTTTATGTCCTAGCAACATCTAAGGTCATCAGGACGGGTACCGACCTGTGACAGTGCACTCATGGCAACTTTATAGTTCTGCCCCACTGGGAAACCAGGCCACCAGCACCATGACCTGATATCCCACTCAGTCACATTATCCTGACACTGAGCCAACCAGACAAACACAGCAGCGAAGACCGGTTGCAAAACCACCAGCAGTCCAGCACTCAGGCGAGGAGCCGGACGACAACGCGAGTTAGACGGACACACAGCAAGAAACAACGAGGTCAACTAGAGGCGATGGAACAGCTGAGGTTATTTCGGGCAACGGTGGGGCACAGAGGGCGGGCTTGGACCCGGATCTCGATGCACAACTCAATGAACTACTTGAGTGGAAATTTCAACAACAAATGGAGTTGACCCAGAAGCACTCGTGCACAGCAGACTGGACACATGATGTGTCATATACTGACACAGACGAGGTCAGGTTAGTTGACTCACAACAATCAGCATTGCCCTGTGTTCCTGTGAAAAGTAAGAAGGAAAAGAGAGCGAAAAATGATTCGGACACTTTGTTGGGCTCTGAGTAGGGACTATCAGAGGGTGATAGGTATCGGAGGAGTAAATTGACTTCAAAGAAGATTAAGAAACATAAGAAATCCATGAAATCTAAGAAAAATTCTTCTACATCAGATTCATCTGAATCTTTATTCCCATCATCAGACTCTGACGCTAAGGCAGAAGGGGTGATGGAGAAGAAACTGGCTAAGGCAGCCAAAAAGAAGAGAATTGATCCTCATAATTCTGTAAGAGTGAGATCATTGCTAAGAACAGCTCTCGATGGTCATTTTGACACATTTAAACCAACCGAGATCATTAGCCAGGGTGCGGAGAAATACACTGGCATTAAAGATGTGAAAGAATCTTTCCTGCGTGACATGGATTCGGATGTCATCATGACGGATCAGATGAAACGTTATGAACATGTTGCATATCATGCAGTCAGAAAATATATTCACTACATTAGCAGCAGGCATGAATGATGGACTGGAACTCTTAGTAGCAGCTAGTATGTACGCCACCCATCGAAGGTTCGAGAATGTCCACAAAGGTGCCACAACAAATGCAGGCAAGGAAGTGACCAGATCCAAGCGAGTTAAGGATAACAAGGGCAAAGAGTTCACGCTCCTTATGGCTCCGAAACCGATCAAGGGGAAGCATTGGGATAAGACCTTGATGAACGGAGGACAGCTCCAGAATTTGCTTAAGAAAGCAGAATCAGGTACCAAGTGTAGCAAACAGATGGGTACCAAATGCAAAGCTGAAGACAGTGCATCGAGAGCCAAGCGACAGCGAGGTGAGCGCCCGAGGAGAGGTGCGTTCAGAGGTGGCAGAGGGCCATTCAGATCAATGGGCCCGGCATTCCGAGGTCGCTCATAGAGGAACCTGTTCGGTTGGAATGAGTTAAACCATCCCAACTTCGGCAGACCACCTGCGGCTCAAGGAAGGCTGCAGGGTTTTGCGAGAAGGGGAGCCAGATAGAGCCAGCACCTACTCCTCCACATCAGGAAAATCTGGTAAACAACATTTCCATTGTGGGAAATGTAACTAATTGTCAAGAATTTTGGTCCAAAATTACTACTTCGGCAGAAGTTCTAGAGGTTGTAAAAGGGGTGAAAATTCCTTTTAATCAAATTCCTACACAAAAATGAGCACTGAAACCTTATAAGTTTTCAGAAGAAGATAAAATCAAAGTAAATAAGGAAATTAATAGTTTTCTTTTACACAAAATTATAGAAAAGGCGAGTCATGTTAATGGAGAATTTAGAAACAAGCCGAATTGTGATTCCAGAGTAATCTTGGATCTTACTAACCTCAATAAGCGAATAACATACCAACATTTCAAAATGTTCTCATTATAGATAGCATTGGATCTACCGACGCCTATTATTCCCTTTCACTAGATAAAGAATTTAGGAAATTCCTAAGGTTTATTTGGCAGGGCCAACTTTAATGAATTCACATGTATGCCAAATGGGTTAGTGGTTTTCCCGCATATTTTCACTGAACCATTGAAGCCCATTTACACGAGGTTAAGTGAGCAAGGAGTAGTATCCTTCCGCTACATAGACGATTCGTTCGTAATCGCAAAACCGGAGGTGCAGTGCCGCTCGCCCTTGAACCTACTCAGCAAAATTTTGATCCAAGTGGGGTTTTGCCTCAATGAAAGTAAATCATTACTCAAACCTTCACAAAAAGTAAAACTTCTGGGGTTTTATCTTAATACAAGCTCAATGGAAGTTTCATTGACAGTAGATAAAATTAGCAAGTTCTTGGATTTTCTCAAATTTGTCATTCCTTAAAGAAAGAAAATAAAAATTAGGAAAGTAGCAACAATTATTGTTGTTATGACAGCCTATTCACAAGGTTTAAAGTATGCTCGGGCACACATTAAATCTCTCAGGTTGATAAAAAAAAATTAGCGCTAAAACTAGCGAAAGGTAATTTTGATAGAAATATGATAATCTCAGAGCAAGGTCTGAGGACATCAGGTGGTGGCTAAACAACATTAACGGTTTGCCTCAAAAGATGCAGTTAGATGAAGCAGAGCTAACAGTCTCCACGGATCCCTCATTAGAGGGCTGGGGAGCCCAACAGGGCCAGACAGATACTGGAGGCAGATGGATATTGTCGGAAGAAGATGATCACATTAATGTACTAGAATTAAAAGCCATCTACTTGGGCTTGAGAAGTCTGGCCGAGACAGACAACTCTCATGTTAAATTATTTACTGATAATAACACAGCACTAGCCTATGTAAGGAGAATGGGTGGAACTAGATCGCCCAGGTGTAATGAAATTGCCAAAATGATTTGGGATTGGGTAGAAGCCAGAAAGATCTGGCTAATGATTCAATACATACCAAGCAAAGGAAATGTAACAGCGACAGAAGAAGTAGGAAATTTCATGACCACTTAGAGTGGAGCCTTTCACAAAAGTTATTTGAACAAATTTGTGATATTTGGGGAACACCTGAAATTGACCTTTTCGCTTCATGCAGAAATCGTAAACTCCGTAAATATGTCTCCTGGCATCCCAAACCAGAGTCTTGGAGAGTAGATGCTTTCAGCTTCAATTGGGGTAAACATTTCCTTTATGCTTTTCCTCCATTCGGCATGGTTGGAAGAGTGGCTCGGAAGCTGTACCAGGACGGAGCCTCAGGGATTCTGGTGACACCTCTGTTGACAACTCAACCATGGCTAGCAGCAGCGCGATGCTGGACGAAGCAGAGCATCACCTTCCAAGGGGCTCTGAACAACCTGGCACACAGCGGACCACTAGCCGCAAAGGGAGATGTCAGTTCCATCCCCTTGGCGGCATTCCTCTTCTGAGGAAGCATTTGGAACCGTACGGTATAGATAAAGTTACTTTACAGAGATTTGTTTCATCAGCTTGGAGAAAAGGAACTATTCAGCTTTATGCACACTATATAAAAAAGTGGCAGTTATTTTGCTTAATTGATAAGATTGATTGTTTAGAACCATCGTTAGCCCAGATCCTACGCTTTCTAAGAGGCTTAGAAGACAAGGGGTTAGGATTTGGCGCAATTAATACGGCGTGGTGGGCTCTGTCCATTGTATTACCGAGAATAGACGGTCAGCCTATTGGTAAACACTATGTGATACACTGGTTCCTGAGATCGGTATATGAATGCAATCCACCAAAACCAAAATACTCCAGATTTTGGATGTTTCACTAGTATTTAAATTGTTCAAAAGTTGGCCAAACAAAGATCTAAATCTACGCAATTTGGGATTTAAGGTGGCGGTGCTGATCCTCCTGATCACAGGACACAGAGGTCAGGCAGTGTTAGCGTTAAGCTTAGATAAGATAGAAATTTCGAATGAAGAAATCACTTTCGAATTAAGTAAACTCTTAAAATCGAACAGGGTAGGAGGCCCTTTGTCATCAGTAACACTCACAGCTTTTCATGAAAATAAGAAGCTGTGTGTAGTAAGAGCCATTAAGCCTTACATCTCACATACCAAGGACTTGAGAAAGAATAATCAGCTACTGTTGCGCTACATTAAACCGCACGGGCCCATCTCAAGGGCTCACTTTCAAGATGGACATTAAGGACACTCTCCATTGCGAGTATTGGCACTAAGAAATATGCACCACACTCCACCAGAGGAGCACTAGCCTCTAAAGCAAGAGGCCTCAGTATATCGATTAAGACCATCCTTGCAAATGCAGGATGGAAAACTGCTGTGGCATTTGCCAAACATTACAATAAGAAATTAGAGAAGCAAATTATAGCTTTTACACTAGTTACTTAAGAAATAAGTTTGTTTCAAACATGTTCTGAATAAAAGTTGAGAAAAATAGAACTGATCGAAATTATGACTTGTAAACATATCCCTGTGCTATAATTACCCAGGAGGCTAGGTGATGAGGTGAAATAGAATAATTATGTGAGACTTACCTGGGTATAGTAGAAACATAATTGTTGTTTTACCGAGTCCTATAGCCTCGGCTTGTGATAGTACAGTTCCCACCCACCCTAACCCTTGGGAATGACACAGAGGGATATAGTTAAAGGCAATAACAAGAAAACAATATAATAATAACATAATTTTGGTAAGTTGGGTAAAGATTGGCCGACAGGAAGTGCTACATCTGCCTGTACTATAATAAGCCGAGGCTATAGGACTCGGTAAAACAACAATTATGTTTCTACTATACCCAGCTAAGTCTCATATAATTATTCTATATATATATATATATATATATAAAGTTACGGCAAGGACTGGTTGGCTCAGTGTCAGGATAATGCGACTGAGTGGGATATTAGGTCATGGTGCTGATGGCCTGGTCTTCCAGTGGGGCAGCACTATAAAGTCGCCATGAGTGCGCACTGTCAAAAGTCGGTACCCATCCTGATATGACCTTAGATGTTGCTAGGACATAAAACAACTTATATAAGGAAACGAACATCTCGGGCAGCGATTGGCCAATATACCTATTAATCGCAGGATAATAGAACAACAATATTACGGCGTGGTAACAATAATCATAGAGCTGTTCCACGTTTTTATATAATAATAATGAATTATCCTGTCTATATATAAATTTATATATGATATATATAAGGTATATATTAGGTATATTACATTAGGTATATATATTACTATAATAGAGTTGATGAACTGAGAGAATGCAAAGAAAAAGAACATTGCTATTACTTACATGTCTGACGTATTTGTCATAATATTTGATATCTTGCTATATTGCAAATGAAGTGAGTTAATTATATTACCATGCAAGTAACAGATTTATGTGCTTTACTATTTATGTATAGATAATTTACGTTTAATTTAGGACCCTTTAACAATACAGGCCCCACACTACCTTAACCAAAGACCCTATAATACTAAGACGGCTCACTCAGCCTGCACTGTGTAATCAAAATGATCAAACCCACCACTTGGTGCCCTGGCTGTTCTCTTAGTTAAACAGGTGCTATATTATATGTATAAATGTATATATGAATGTGAAAGAGGTGTGATGATGCTGATGCTGATGATGATGTGTATTTGTTCATAGCAAATTCATATTGATCTGTATTCATACTTACCTATCTCATGTATAATATAATTGTATGTGTTTACATGTGAAACACCAACCAACAGCTAGGCTGATCAAACCCACCACAAGGTGGCATTGCGAAATTTACATTACCATTGGAGAGATAGGGAGTGAGCCGTCTTAGTATTATAGGGTCTTTGCCTTAACCTGGTGTGGCGTTTTCAGCCGTGCGCCGTGTTCAGCCATGCGCATAGACTCAAACTCAAGGCATTGTCAATGGTCGTGAGCAATCTTCATACAGAAAATACAGAAAAAGTAAAATATCTCTAAAACCACACCACCTATTAACAAATCGCTTGGTACACATATAGAAAACATCTTTACCAAAAAGATTATATTACATTTATAAGGTTAGTGTTCTTTATTTCTATTAATTTTGAATAAAACTAATGTTTTGCACAGCGCGTACCATCAAACTCAAGCCATTGTCAATGGTGGTGAGCAATCTTCATACAGAAAATCCAGGAAAAGTGAAATATCTCTAAAACCACACTACCTAGAAACAAATCACTTGGTACACATATAGAAAACATCTTTACCAAAAACATTATATTAAATTTATAAGGTTAGGGACTCACGACCATTGACAATGCCTTGAGTTTGAGTCTATGCGCATGGCTGAACACGGCGCACGGCTGAAATCGCCATACCGGTGTGGCGTGCTCAGCCGTGTCCCGTGCTCAGCCGTGTACCTATACTCAAACTCAAGGCATTGTCAATGGTCGTGAGTAATTTTCATACAGAAAATACAGAACAAGTTAAATATCTCTAAAACCACACCACCTATTAACAAATCGCTTGGTACACATATAGAAAACATCTTCACCAAAAAGATTATATTAAATTTATAAGGTTAGGGTTCTTGATTTCTATTAATTTTGATTAAAACTAATGGTTTGCACTGCGCGTACCGTCAAACTCAAGGCATTGTCAATGGTGGTGAGCAATCTTCATACAGAAAATCCAGGAAAAGTGAAATATCTCTAAAACCACACCACCTAGAAACAAATCGCTTGGTACACATATAGAAAACATCTTTACCAAAAACATTATATTAAATTTATAAGGTTAGTGACTTAAGACCATTGACAATGCCTTGAGTTTGAGTATAGGTACACGGCTCAGTACGGGACACGGCTGAAACCGCCACACCGGCCTAGTTGAGTGCACACATTGAATCACATCGCACTGGGAACAAGCAACACTGCAGCAGCGTGACGTCGTAAGCCTTTTCCTGGCAATTCGGACAAGATGGCAAACAAGGCTTGGGCAGCTATCACTAATTCAAGTAATTGTAATTAATTCGATAATAGACCCCCCCCCCCCCCCGGCTGTTCGCCGTGAGCGGCTACCCAATGCAGATAAGGGAGTGTGGAGCTGCGCAGCTAACAATTAACACGTGAAAAGTTATCTGTTACAATTTATTAGTGCAGCAAAGAAAAATGTGCATCGCTATCTGATAGATTAGCCACAAGTGTAAAACTTCCTGTTAGTCACAAGTGGCACACTCGAGATCTATATTCGATCACAAGGTCTCAAGTCTATCCCAACTAGTTGGTTGGTTGTTGGGAGTTTTATGTCCTAACAACATATACGGTCATATGATGGGTACCGACTTGTGGCAGTGCACACTCATATGGTGACTTCATAGTGCTCCCCCACTGGAAAATCGGGCCATTGGCATCGTGACACGATATCCCACTCAGTCACATTATCTTGACACTGAATTAACCAGTCCTTTCCCTATCCTATTAATGCCGAGCGCCATGCAAGGAAGCGACAAGTATCAATTTGATAGGTCATTAGTTTGACTCGACCTGGAACAGAACTCCCGATCTCCCGCATGCGAAGCCTGCGCTCTACCTATTCGGCCATCGCGCCTGATGTATCCCGACTAAGCACACCTTGCTGGTATTGAAAGCACTTTGAACTCTTTTGTTACTGATAACAAACCAACAGAACCTTTCCCCTCCTCCACTGACTGATTCCATATTTTGAAGGTTCATAATCTGACGACGGTTTTTAAGTTCCTACCATATCTGAATAGTTTAGCTAAATATATATTAGGGTGATCGTTAAAATTAACTTTACCTTAGTTTCAAGTAATTTTGTTTATAAAGGTTAACTTTGGAGATATTTTAAAGTAGAAATAAGCCATATTAGGCCTGATTTTGGTGTGCACACTAACATTCTGGACATAAGACTTTGCCCATTTGTGAGTATATCGGGATAGCACAGAAGTACCAAACTACAATAAATGTTTAACGAGTGTACATGTATCTAAGTTGCATACAGAGGATCAAACGTAATTAAATGAGTTCTTTGTTAATTTGAAGAGCTCTTTTCCAAAACGCGATAAGCGCTAATCCAAAATATGGGTGTGCAATGCCAATACTGAGTTCATAGATCGTGTTATGGAAAACAGCTCTTCATATATGTAAAGAGCTCTTCATTTGTTTATATATATGAAGAGCTCTTTTCCAAAAACACAATCAAGAAACTAGGCATTGGCATTGCACTCTTTTATTTTTTCATTGCCGCTTATCACATTTTGGAAACGAGCTCATTTATAATATCTGTCAAATCTACTATTTAAGATATTTATTTTCATGGCCCAAATAGTATTTTCACCCATGTTCAGTTGTTTGTAACCTTTCCACCGATACATCTCACCTACACTTCTTTTTGCACTGTGCTTATAATTCACACACTCAAAAGGAATTAGAGACATAAGAAGAAGCATAGTTTAAATTGTATTTATTTATATTTAATAAAGTAATCTTGGCCGACGTAGCAGCGTAGTGAGTACGAGGTGCAGAGACCGGAATGTCCCGAGCAGTTCAGAGCAATGCAGCGGGCACTGAGGCAGTTCATGTAGAGACGATGAGTTGAGCCATGGTGAGGAGACAGACCGGAATAGCGCTCAAACCCCTAGTTAGTGGGTGGGTGGGTGGGTAGGTGAACGAAATGTAGTCAGGAGCAGCCAGCGGAGAAGTGACGATCTAAGGGTAGTGGGATTTGGCAGGAAAGCTCAAATTAGAACAGCAACCTCGTGTGCAAATAACATGTTAGCCTGCAGCTAACATGTTTATTTTACATGTTCTACCTGACCCCAAAATAAAATAAATGAAAATAACACTAAAGAAATAATATTGAAATGATAACATTCTAATAATTTTGGCTTCCGGTACCTACTGCAATCAACTGTACCGCGTTCTCAATCGCATATTCTAAGTTGAGTTGATCATTTTTTGTGTCTTTTGACTTCTTCTCTTTATAGCAAGTTATTTCTCGATATAGTATCAACATGCCCAATATATTTCCGGCCTCCTACGCCTCTCTTAAATAATTGTTTATTTGATATCCAATTCCTGCTGCAATAAAACCATTTGTACTGCTTAATCAACTAATGTACAAGAAGAAGAAGGGGGAAAAGAGCTCCAGCAACGCTGATATAATACCCCAGCCACACTATGCTTGCGCCCATTTTGTGACCACAAAAAAGCGGATGGTCGCAAAGTGGTTCTCCATGGTTACCGACCTCTTTGCGACCATTTTAGTGCAAGGAGGTTGCAGCTGCTGCACCAAAACGTACTTGCGACCAAAATGGTCGCCCATAGTTTTCCAACGATTCTCTTAGGTTGGTGACTAGTCGGTGACCGGTGGATTTTTGTTGTCGCAAAGTGGTTGTAAAGCCTAGTGTGACTGGGGCTTAACTGACATAATATGAGTATGACGATGCTCGAGGTTCATCTCAAAATGTTGTGGGTTTGCTCCACCTTATGGGATAATCATATAAGCTGTAACTTAGAGCTGTAGCCTCTATCTAACAACACCAACATCCTTATAGTTGTTTAACTAATTAATAAGCTCATTTAAAAAAATTAGATTTAGCTGGATAGTGCACTGCTTAATAGTATCTATCGGTCTAGTTTAAATTTCAGTTGGACAGTTCCTGTCCAAATCGTCTCAGGAATTCACTATCAACCCCATGTGAATATCCAACTAAATAATAGGTTCAATTGTGTCAACATTTACATTTATTCTTTTTTTTTTAGATCTGTTGGTCTTGTTTAAAGATTTTGCTGAATAATTTACTTCAAGTATTCCTGCAAAAATCGTTCTAGCGGCTCTTAAAATTGAAACCGAAGGTGACGTGTTGGCGTTCGAGCCACTGCTCGTTTTGGCAAGGTTGGTTGTTTGTTGGAATTTTATGTCCTGGCAACATCTAAGGTCATGTCAGGATGGGTACCGACTTGTGACAGTACACACTTATCGCAATTTTATAGTGCTGCCCCACTGGGAAATCAGGCCACTGACACCATGACCCGATATCCCACTCAGTCACATTATCCTGACACTGAGCCAACCAGTCCTTGCCCTATCCTATTAATGCCAAGCGCCATGCTAGGAAACGACAAGTATCAAATACCTAAGTATTTGGTTTGACTCGACTGGGAACTAAACTCCCGATCTCCCACATGCGAGGCTCGCGCTCTACCGATTTGGCTACCATGGCCGGTCGTTGTGCAAGGAACACACGTGGATTAAAGTTGCATAGTCTGATGAAATATCAAATTTTCAAAACCAAACCAATTATCTAGATTTGATTTGCCATATCTAACTTAGATACTGATGCACTTATTAAGCATTTGTTTCCGCGTAGAAGGCAATACTGAGTCAATTTAACAAAATCTGTTACTGCAGAAGTCTATGGTACATTACATGTTTGCACTCAAAATATCTCAAAAGTTTACCATTTAAAATAAAAGTAACTTTCAACTAATGTAACGTAGATACTAGTGATCGATCTAATATATTTAACTCAGAAAAAATACAGAAATACAAAACCATCGGACTGCAACTTTAACTGAAATTGGGAAAATGATATATGAGAGATAAGGAAGGCGGTAGATAACGAGGCTCTCTAACACTGATATCTCAGCCCGATAGCAAAATGTTAAATGCTCCCATCATGCACTGCGATTAGTTACTCCAGCAGCAATATCTCTGTGACCGGGCTGCTAGAGACAAGCCTATATGGAAAAAGTGTCAGAACCACTCCCTGGGATCCCTGATGCAATCACCCGGTCCACATTCACCTGTCTGTGTGGTTCCTTGCCTGAGAGGTCAGTGCAGACTACTACACTATCAACAGGACAACCACACCTCGTGCCATTCCGGGACTAGCGTGCTAACCATTACACTACCTAAGATCCCTGATGCAATCACCCGGTCCACATTTACCTGTCTGTGTGGTTCCTTGACTGAGAGGTCAGTGCAGACTACTACACTATCAAAACAGGACAACCACACCTCGTGCCATTTCGGGACTAGCGTGCTAACCATTACACTACCTAGAATCCCTGATGCAATCACCCGGTCCACATTCACCTGTCTGTGTGGTTCCTTGCCTGAGAGGTCAGTGCAGACTACTACAGTATCAAAACAGGGCGGCTAACCAAGTATACAGCTACAATGCTGTCGATTTCAGACACAAAACAACTCGTTGTAGACTTTTTCTTGAAGATTTATACTGCCTATCATGGATCAGTCTGAATAGACTTGTTTTCACCATCTGACAGTTTGTTGATAGAAAGCCCGAGCCTACACTTTTACCGACCCAAGGAATTTTTAACCTCCCACACCACATAGACATGGTATGAGAGCAACGGGCCTTTGATGACGCTGTAACTTATACACAGCGGTGGAAATCCAAATTGGCAGAGGTGGGGGGCAGGGGGAATCGAACCACCAGCCTTCAGATTAGGAGTGCGACCTAGAAAAAAGTCAGACACTCTAACCAGTGGAATGACCTGCCGGAGAGTGTCATAGCAGCAGAGTCGGTGAACTGTTTCAAGTCCCGACTGGATGCATACTGGTCAAGCATTACATATATCTTGGAGCCAGTGACAGTTGCTACGATCGACCACATCTGAAGAACTGTCTCCATTTCTATTAATTAAGAGCGGGTAACAGGTCCAAGGCCTATTATAGCTGTATCCTATTGATTGATTGATTGAACCACTGCGCCACAGAGAACACCACAAGCCTAGACTAGTGATCTGTAAATCATGAATTATATGCAATGTAGTAAAATTAAATAAATAAATAAATTATATAATATATATACTAAATGCCTAAAGAAAGTGATGCAATATTCTGTTTTAGAACTTTTGCAATTCCCAGATTACCTGCCGAGAATCTAGGTTACTAAATAGTATTGTACCGCACAGGACACACACCACAATCATCACTAGACTAATTATCTCCAAATCATTAAACATAGATATATATATATATATATATTTACACATATATATATATGTACAGTAAGTGCCTAGTTAATGTCATTCTGTCATTGTCGAAAGGTTTTTTTAGCTTCTAATGATTAAAATGTGTGTGGTATAAACATTATTTGTGCTAGTCAACGCGGCAGAGGAACATCATCATGTATATATATATATATATATATATATATATATATATATATATACATATAATATTATGCACCCTATAAGACACTATGTGAATATAAAGAAGTTAACATTCCCCTCTCAGTTTCCTCCATGGTAAGCTAATCAGTACTCAGGGTCGAGATGAACATGATGACCAAAATCATCTTGCAAGGCACAGTGAAAGAGGGGAAGAAGACAAGGCTGACAAAGGAATATGTGAGATGACAGGCCCGAAGTTCGACAAGTCCCAGAAGGCAGTGGAGAACTGGGGGAAATGGAGGAAACTGGTTGAAAAGTAATCTGTGGTGCCCCATGGTTAAGGATTGATGATTATATATATATATATATATATATATATATATATATATATCCTCCAGTGTGTGATGTGAGGGGGGCACCCGCCCAGCAATTTACCCGACAGCTAGGAGGGGGGGGGGCACTCCAACAATGCACAAGAGGAAATATAGGATGTACATGTTACCCTTGTATTTATACTCGTATAATGCGTTATACATCATTTATATATATATATATATATATCCATATATACACACACTCTAAACAATGGGCAATAGTTTCCCATTTATATATATATATATATATATATATATATATATATATATATATCCATATATACACACACTCTAAACAATGGGCAATTGTTTCCCATTGCAATCTACACTGCAATCCTGAATCTTAACTTATATATCCAGTAAAACCTCTCTAAATAGACTGAGCATAGGACCAACTTTAAATAGTCCATTTAGGTAGGTGGTCAGTTTAGGGAGTTTTTTTAATTGTTACAATGGTATTGTATGGGCGATCATTTGGGACCCAAATAAAGCGATCAATATAGGGGAGTAGTCGATCTGTGGAGGTGGTCAGTTAGAGAGGTATTACTGTGTGTGTGTGTATATATATATATATATATATATATATATATATATATATATATATATATACATACATACAGACAGTAAAACCTCTCTAAATCGACCGACCTTGGGACCAACTTTAAGTGGTTGATTTAGGGAGGGGGTCGATTTAGGGAGTTAGAATATGGTTACAATGGTATTTTGGGACCCAAATAAAGCGGTCGTTATAGGGGAGGGGTCGATCTGTGGAGGTGGGAGGTTAGGGAGGTTTTGCAGACATATATTCTAAACAATGTTTTCCCAATTTCTCCGCTGAGGCACCACCTGCGAGTGGTAATTAAATCGCAACCACTGTCACTGCAATCCGGAATCTTACCATATATATATATATATATATAATTGTCACAGCTGAATAGGCCAGGTGGCAGCACCAGGCAAGGCAGAGAGCCTGTCCATTCGCCTGAGTTGTCAAGTGGCAATAGTTTTGAGGTGTCCAGACAAGGTGCCAGGCAGATGCACCATTAAAGGATAATCAGTTTATGGATAATTATACTCGTATAATGCTTATGCAGCACATATATATACACACGCATATTTATCCTGATGAGTCATACAGACTGAAGGCCTTGACAGAAAACATTTGCGAAGGGTTGCACTCTGTAAGTGCCAGAAGTCCGTCCTTGTTCACCGCCATGCCTTCGACAAACTTCACCTGCTGTTCTTCGGTGAGCAGGTTGCGGATGTACTTTCCACACCGGTCGAACATGACAATGCGATTGTTGTCATCGGCGACCAGAATGTTTCCTTTCGGGTCCACAGTGACCCCTCGTGGACCATTCAGGCGCCTGCTCTTGTTGTTAGGGTCGAAGCTCTCCAAGGTTGTGACACTTACGCCTCTGTTGCTGAAGAGGAAGCGGCCATTCGGGTTGAAGACCTTGATGCAGTTGTTTCCACAATCGGACACGATGATATTGTCGTTGTGGTCCACAGCAATGTGGAAGGGGTTGTGGAAACAATTTGTACCCGATCCTGAACAGCCGATTTGTCGGATGAGCTTGCCATCTGGATGATGGATGCTGACAAAGTCGTTGAAGGCATCGCTTACGACAAACTGGCCTTTGCTGTTTATAGCCAGGCCGTGCGGCCATCCAAAATGGCCCTTTCCCCATTCGCACACTGGCTGACCTGTCACTGTCACAACTTTCACCCGCTTTGATTTGCAGTCGGTGACAGCGATGTACCCTTCAGGTGTCACCGCCACTCCAAGGGGACACATCTGCTCTTCACAAATCATGGAAACTGTCTGACCTTTGGTGTCGTAGATATGTATGCGGTTGTTTTTCGGATTGTTCATGTCGTATTCAGCCACCACTGTGTTTCCATTCGGCAAGAAGGCTATCCCACACCTGTTCCAGAGGTCACCAGGGTCACTCTTATGCTTCTCGGTCTTCCATAATAGCTTGGGCTTTATCAGCATTGACAATGGTCGGTGGAGTTCAGCATCGACACCACACTGGTTCTTGATGTCCCCAGAAGATGGCGGTGAGTTCTTCCTGTGTGTGCTTGTGACAGTCATGTCCATTGAGTTGAATGAGCTTGATGGCGTCATCGCAAGAGATTGGAGGGCGGCTTCATGTTTATCCACCATGTCATCAACTCTCCACTTTAGTTGCTTCACTTCAACATTCATCGCAGACATCATCCTCTGATTAAGTTCATTGAATGTCTTCAGAAATCTCTTTGTGGAGACAGTCTGAGCCGCGTGGTTGTAGAATTTGCGAATGAGCTGGAGCTGTCCCTCATACTTCCCCACCAGCAGTCTATCGACATGCACAGAGAGCTGAGTATCTGCCAATGTCAGTCTGCCATGCTGTGCTGCGCTTTGTAGTTGTGTCACAGGATGCGGGATGAATTGGCTTAGACTCAGTTTCCTCTTCTGGAGAACTGGGCTCATTTTCTCCATCCGTGTGAACTGGTGCCACGGTGGTAAAACGGGAGATTTCCCTGAACTGACACTCGATCTTGAGCTGGAACTGGAATGCCTGGAGGCTCTTAGTTTCAACTGAGGAGAAGAGGTTTCCAATGATGGACATGCATCTTCAAGGTGTCGGTTATTTACTTGTAGACCTGTGTTAATGCGCAGTTCCACTGGAGATTTCTCCTCTGACATTTTCTTGTTTCTGAGATTACCCAGAAAAGACATCCTTCCCTTCTCAATGGGCGAAAGAATCATGTTTGCAATGGTTTTCGGACCTTGGCTGAATGACTTACGCTTTCTCTGGAGCAGTCCTACAGGAGTGTTCTCATTCTCGTCTTTGAGCATGAACTGAATCTGAGGCAGCAGGTGGTTTGTCTCATCTGACGTGTCCAATTCATCCTTACTGCATGCATCTGATTGACTGCCCATGTTCCAATTCAGGTGATTAGCATTTTCAGAGACAGAGCGAGTATGACGCTGATTGTTTGCGGATGGCTTCCCATTGGCAATCTTGTTAAGCATCTTGAGTTGGAACTCTATCTTATCAAGTTGTGGACCCATCATGTCGAGATGCGACTTAAGCTTGTCACGTCGAAGGCTGAGAACGTCGATAAGTGTAGAGGAGTCATGTCCGCTGTGCTCCTGAAGAATGCACACAGCACAGCAGGTGTGCTGGCATTGGTTGCAGAAGTACAGGCTCTGAAGGTTGTTGTGGGCTTCACAGTAGACGGACACGGATGCCTTGTTGGCAATATGCACCACCGGGTGTGCCTTGAAGAGGATGTGATTACCATGAACTGCTTTGCACTCACCACACAGGTTTAGCGAACACTTGTTGCAGTGTACCTCAGTGCTCACCACCCTCGAATTGTAGCTACAGACATCGCATGCGTGCAACACCGGTGAAGTGCTGGAGGCTCTGGATGACTTTCTATTGTGTTGGACCTTGTTCGGTATGGCTCCATTTGGAAGCAGCTCCTCATCTGCTTCTGTCAACTGAAGGCATGTTGGGCACCTCATCTGTGGAGGACTGTCAGTGTCGGGTGTGAGATCCACCGTCATACTGGGGTAGTTAGCGATATAGTTGGCGAGGCACTGCGAGCAGAATGTGTGACCGCACTGAAGTGAATTGGGGTCATTCAGGGCTTGGAGGCATAGCAGGCAGTTCTCTGAATCCTCCTTGCACTGAAGCGACATTGCAGCCTGGTCGGTGGGAATGGTGGATGACATGGTGGTTGTCTTATTCGGGTTACAACTTTCACCCTTCTTGTCTGAGATGCTGCACACTGGCATTGCACGTTGATGTTCGCTCTTCAGTCCACATATGTGCCAGCACTGCCAGAGGATAATCACAGAACATAGATGGCTGAGGAATTGTTGTGGTCTGTATTCAATGTAGACACTTTGACAGGGGAACTCTTCCAGTATCTGTTGTCTCTGTCAATTTGTTTAACCTGGTATATTGTTGCCCAATCAGATCTCAGCCACCAGACTCTGAATAGAATAGAGAATTGAATTAATATTCAACTTATATAAGTAATGGGAAAGACATACAATCGATACTAATAAACTTAGGCATGTGGTTGTAAGTGCGCGGAAAGACATACAATAGAGCATATAATATAACCTTGGAACACTAGCAGGCTATACCAAAATCAGTCAGGGGCATAGCTAGAAATTTACAAAAACTGCAAGCACAAAATAGTTTGCATGTGCTTACATGAACATTTTTTTTAAAGTGAGCACACAATTTAAAAAACCAACTATATTATTAAAGATTTAGTATGGAAAAAATATGACGCTGAGATAAATTGTTCAAACATGCTTACAGTGTGAAAACCTACACACCTGACAGTGGTGTGTCTAAGGCCATGCATCAATAGACTGTTCCCTTGTTCTGTGTTCACTTGTGACCTTGTGATGCACCACACAGACAATGAACCTGTGTTTTGCTTAGTGGCCGTTCCCATATGTTGGACCCAGGGACCATTTGGCCTTGTGCAGGGATCATAGAGAATAAACATGTTCATTGTCTGTGTGGTGCGTCACAAGGTTACAAGCGAACACAGAACAAGGGAATATGCCTCAAGGGAACAGTCTATGGATACACAGCCTCATTACTGCCTAGGACCAGTCACACCAGCAGGTAAATATCATTCAAGGGCTGTAGATACATGGGTGATGTTTACCAGCAAAGCTTACATGTCTCAGTGATTTCCCACCACTGGACACCAACACCTGATTCTGTATTTATCGTCAAGCCTACTGACACAGACCTGACTGGATGACTGGCCGGGCATATCGTATACCTCCCTAGATACTAGATAAAAGATTCACCCCGCACTTGCAGTAGGAGTGAAAAACAACCCATTAAAAAAAGTGGCGAAAGGCTCAGTAAATGAAAGCAACACATAAATTCTGAATTTATACATATTCTTTGTATACATCTTCATATATACCTGCTACTTTTGAGTTGAAAAATATAATAAAACAAGTAGTTCAGTGGACTTTAGATGTGAAATCGACAGCATGCTGTGGTCGCCATCTTGTCTTTTTGCATTCTCTCCCGTTTCACCAACTCTGTGCCAATATAAGTACCCATTTGATACTGGAACCAGGAATTCCACTGTACCATAATATTACTAAAGCAATTTGTGCTAGTATTTAGACTACGTTGTCATTCACCTCTTCTCTGCGTAGGAGTGAATCTTTTATCTAATGCCGTCCATGCTGGAGATTATGGGTTTGATCCTCGTCTGATGCACGCCAAGGACTTACAAAATTGATACTTGTCGCACGATATTAATAGATTAGGGCAAGAATCAATGGAATGAGGAAGACAAATTATCTCCAATTGAAGCTTTCCTTGCTTTATCATTGATTAAAAAAAAAAACTTGAATAATTTTAGTATTATAAAATATATAATATTGATATATATAATAAATTGCGATATAATATGATATATTATATAGATCACATAATATATCAATTATTCAAGACTTAATTACTTTAATTTGAACCCAACAATCTGCTTAGATTTAGAGCGCATGAGATTAACTTCAGGTACCAGATGAGTTGACATAAAAGTGTTATCAGATCTCGATGAGATAATTTGAAGCTCATCACATGAGTGAATACTTCGGAATATGATAATGGCGGCCTACATTTGCACGTCTGTTGTCGCACAGCTTGACCTGATATGAATTTATTAAAAGAAAATATATTAAATCAATTGAATCGGGACAGAATTGTTATGTTATATACAAACTACAGTCCAAAGAAGACCAGACATTTAGAGACTTCGTTGATGAACGTGTTAGTAAAGCCCCAGTCAAACCTACCCGGACGAGCCACGGATTTTGAGCCGGACCAACCCCGGCCCAGTCACCCGGACTCTCCCGGGCAGCACCGGATAAAATCGTTATTTTCGCCATTTTTTGCCTCGCGGTCACGTGTACCCGGCCGGTGCGATCCAGGGGATGGTCTGGGTAGTCCGGGGGTGAACCGCAGCCTGTCCGGGCGTGGTCCGGGGCTGTTTCGCTACTACTACTACTACTACCATGCCAGACCGAGCCCGGATGCCCCAGACCTCCCCAGATGTTTAAACATGTTAAAACATCCGGGGGGGACCCCGGCCCAGCCACGGACGAGCCCCGGATCGCCCCGGACCACCCCGGATGACGGTCAGGGGCTCGTCCGGCCTCTGATCCGGGTAGGTGTGACTGGGGCTTTATAGTTTTGGACAAAACTGTTTCTGGGCATGCCGCTGCACCAATGGTTGACCAATCACAATGCAGAACTTTAACCAGGTCAACACTAAGCGACTACCTCACAGTTGTAGACAGACCAAACAGGATGGCCGAATGAGTTGAGATTTTGGGATTCATGGAATTAGAACCCTGGTCGAGTCAAACCAATGACATAAAAATTAATACTTGTTGCTTCCTAGCCATGGCGCTCGGCATTATTAGGATAGAGCAAGGACCGGTTGGCACAGTGTCAGGATAATGTGACTGAGTGGGATATCATATCATGGTGGTGCTGGTGGTCTGGTCTCCCATTGGGGCAGCACAATAAAGTCTCCATGAGTTCACACTGTCACAAGTCAGTACCCGTCCTGATATGACCGTAGATGTTGCCAGGACGTAAAACTCCAACAACCAACCAACCACAGTTGTAGACATAATGCCAATCAAGTATCTATCAAATTCTGTAGCTGTAGGCAATACGGACATTCCCTCAGTCAGGACTGAAGTTGAGAAACTCAGCACATCGGGTCACATGTTCAACTTGAACACCGGAAGCTGGGGTTGGTGCCCCCACCGATACCCTTCATTTTAGAACCCACACTTTAAAGTTGCATGCTCCGATGGTTTTGAGTTTCTGTCATTTTCTCAGATAAATATGTTAGATTGGTCGCTATAACCTACCTTACTTTAGTCTGAAATTACTTTTATTGGCTAACCTTTGAAGTGCAACCTTGTGAAATATTTTTTTTTAGTAAATATGCCGAAACTCGGACACCATAGGCTTCTGCAGTAACAGGTTTAAACAAAAAAAATGGTCACTGATTTCCCAGTGGGGCAGCACTATAAAGTCGCCATGAGTGCGCACTTTCGCCGTGAGTGCGCAGTGTCACAAGTCGGTACTCTTCCTGATATGACCTTATATGTTGCCAGGACGTAAAACTACAACAATCAACAAAACAATGTTACAGCGCCGACACAATAGGTTGTATTCATTGGATTAATGATTTAAAAATAAACAATATATATATACAGGTTAAACGTCTCTAAATCGACCGACCATGGGACTGACTTTAAATGGTCCATTTATGGATTTTTAAAAATCGCTACAATAGTATTTATTGTATGGGACTCAAATATAGTGCTCGATATAATGTAGCAGTCACACTACGACGACAAGGGAGGGACGACAGCCCGGCGGCTGAAATTTTGTGAAATCCCGACGACCTATGCAAATTCGGGCTAAGTTGGACGACAATCGGACGACATCCGGACGACATCGGGACAACAGACGGGACGACAGTGTCTGTGTGTCTGTGTCTCTGTGTGTGTGACTCTGTGTCTCTGTGTGTGTCTCTATGTGTGTGTCTGTGTCTCTGTGTCTATGTGTGTGTATGTGTCTATGTGTGTCTATGTGTGTGTGTCTGTGTCTCTGTGTGTGTCTCTATGTGTGTGTCTGTGTCTCTGTGTGTCTGTGTCTATGTGTGTGTCTGTGTCTATGTGTGTCTATGTGTGTATATGTGTGTGTCTGTGTGTGTGTGTCTCTGTGTGTGTCTGTGTGTGTCTGTGTCTGTGTGTGTATGTGTCTCTGTGTGTGTGTCTGTGTGTGTGTCTGTGTATGTGTGTGTCTGTGTGTGTATGTGTATGTGTGTGTGTCTGTGTCTCTGTGTGTGCCTGACTCTGACTCTCAGTCTGACTCTGACTCTCAGTCTGACTCTGACTCTCAGTCTGACTCTGACTCTCACTCTCAGTCTGACTCTCACTCTCAGTCTGACTCTCACTCTCAGTCTGACTCTGACTCTGACTCTCAGAGACACAGAGACACAGAGAAACACAGAGACACACACACAGAAACACAGAGACACACACAGAGACACACACACACATAGAGACACACAGAGACAGAGTCACACACACAGATACACACACAGAGACACACACACAGAAACAGAGACACACACACAGACACACACAGACACACACACATAGAGACACACACAGAGACACAGAGTCAGACTGTGTGTGTGTCTCTGTGTGTGTCTCTGTGTTTCTGTGTGTCAGACTCAGAGTCAGACTGAGAGGGAGAGTCAGACTCAGAGTGAGAGTGAGAGTCAGACTGAGAGTGAGAGTCAGACTGAGAGTCAGAGTCAGACTGAGAGTGAGAGTGAGAGTCAGACTGAGAGTGAGAGTCAGAGTCAGACTGAGAGTCAGAGTGAGGCACACACAGAGACACAGACACACATACACAGACACATACACACACACAGACACAGACACACACATAGACACAGACACACACATAGACACAGGGACACACAGAGACACATACCTGGTGAGGCACACACAGAGACACAGACACACACACAGACACACATATACACACACATATACACACACAGACACACATATACACACACAGACACACACATAGACACAGAAACACACATAGACACACACACAGAGACACAGACACACACACACATAGACACAGACATAGACACAGACACATAGACACACAGAGACACATACATGGAGAGAGAAGCAACTGCAGCTTAACCACAAGACGACAGTGCCGCGACAGTGCGACAGTGCCGCGACAGTGCCGCAACCTCGGCTGTCGTCGGCTGTCGTAGAAGTTTTTCAACATGTCCAAAATCCCCACGACAACCCGGCGACAGTGGAGAAAGAGTAGAGAAACTGGAGGTGTCGCGCAGGTGTCGTGGCGACACCTGCGCGACACCGGAAGTCGCTGTCGCAGAGCTGTCGTCGCCGCTTGTCGTCGTAGTGTGACTGCTACATAAGGGAGTGGTCGATCTATGGAGGTGGTCGGTTAGAGAGGTTTTACTATATATATATATATATATATATATATATATATACATATATATATATGTATATATATATATATATATATATATATATATATATATATATATATATAATGTATTGGTGAAATCGTATATTATATGTCATCATTAAGACCTACCTATTTTCCCAGTCCAATTCAGTCCAGTGCCTCTCGTCGACTGGGCCCACGTTTCGACAAACTGCTGTCTACAACTACTACTACCACCACCACCACTACTACTACTAACTACCCCTACTAGTACTAGGGATGGAACAGCCTCGTGTCCAAAAGCGTGTGTGTCCATACGCGCCTGTGTGTGTCGTCGAGTGGAAAGCTCCCTCCACACCCGGCGTTGTCTTCAACCTCAGCGTGAGTTTGAGTCGAGCCCCGTTAAACCCAGTCACGCAGCGGCAGCCCAGTTCTCGCGGGGTGTTATCGCATGAGTGGGAGCACGAACGCCGGTGGCTATATATAATTCTGCTAATAACATGCAGCAGAATAAGGATTATTATGGTAAGAAAGGCCACGAGGGGCCAGCGGCTGTTGGGTGTCGCCTCGGTAGAGCTCTCGTAATTTTGTGGTAGTTTTCTCAATTAAGGGTCACACTTGTCAGGGGTGGAAGCGTTTATCTGGGTGGTCCCCTCCATTGATCGCCGCATGCTGGGTCTGGTGTCGGGGTCTGAAGGTGTCTGATAAGTCCGCGACTACCATAAGGGGGCACTGCAGTTCCATGTCGGCTTCAGACCCCGCTACTTCTATGTAGTTTGTCAGTAGGCTGGTTGCAGCGCTGCACTGTGCTGAGCTGCTATAGCCTGACGTGGAGGTGAAAGCTGGTGAGGGTGACATACGGTGAGCCATGGCGAAGTGTGGTGCCGGTCTTGCTCCTCGTTTTTTGGTGCCCGCCTTCACCTGATGACCCCAGGTCACTTGGCACTCGTAATTAGATTACGTGCTAGCCCCCGGATAGCCTGCACAGCTGTCCACGGTGGTGGCGGCTAGGGTGGGGTGTGTGTGTGGGGGTGCGTGCGGCCCTGGCCGCCCTACTGCCCCCACTCCGCATCAGCAAAGGATCCTCCGGCTCCAGCTCGGGGTTGGGGCGTACCACCAACCTAATGGTCTAGCCGTCTCTGGTCGTCCTCCGATGTTTTTTTTGTTTGTTTTTTTTTGTGACAAATTTTTTATTCTGCCCATAACGTATAAGCTCCCGTGAGGGTGCTTGTTTTCAATGCTGGACAGCTGTGGTACTAGATTGGTCTGGTCCCGCACTCAGGAGTCTTTACCTGGTCTTTCTCGGGCCAACCTTTGCGGTTTTGGGTGTTAGTAGTTTCTATATTAGTTTTTTTTTTTTTTCAAGTTTTTTCCTAACCTGTATATGATAACTTAGCCTACTATGTACATCTACGCAGATGACATACAGGCCTGTGGGAGAGGATCCCATCCCATTGTGGTTTGTTACAGCATCCTTTCACCCATGCCCTGTCCTTAGATAGTACACCAGTGTGCCAGAACTCCCCTGGACCCTTCAGGACTGCGACTAGGTGGGATGGCTGTGTTGTATGGTTAGCCATTTTGTATTTCAGGGTGATTCGGGTGCATGACCGTGGCCTGCCTGGTTCTGCTTTGGTTTGTGCCAATACACATACACAGACGGACTGCGCCCTATGGTGATAGTCATTTCGAATTCCTTAGTACTTAGTAGGGCTAGTTTCCGTATTTGTGATATCTACCATCTTTTCTGGCCGGTCTTTTGCTTTTTGTGCCAGAACACAGCAAGCAGTGACTGCGCCCAAGATCAGGTGAGATATTGTTTCTTCAGTGGGTGGTTGTGTATTATGTTTTCTTTAAGGACCTTTTATAGTGGTCCATGCTTTTGATTGCCCGTTGTTGTGTGGGTTGATTATTCCAGGCATGTGCCGCCATGGCAAATACACTTCTCTCATAAATTTTGGTGTTACTTATTGCTGTCAGTAGCACTGGGGCTGCCATTTGCCTGGTGTCCCTACGGGGGGTTGCTGTGTAGCCTGGTTTTGTGGTGTAATGGTGCGCCAGTATTTTGAGGTGCGTTTCCCTTCTACTTGTTAGACCGTGCGTAAGCGCTGAGTCTGACTTCAGAGTCCATAGGCCTCGCCTTAGGTGGAAGCGCAGAGCGCTATACTTACCGGTAATTAACGCCATGCGTGTAATTACTCACACCCCCGGGAGATACCAGTATCATCCCGTGCCCAGGCTGGGGTGATGTTGGGTGGGGCATGCCTTGCCTGCCACCCACGCGGTCTAGCCTCTAAGGCCTCACGCCGCGCTACGTCTCATGGCCGAATGAGTTGAGCGTCCGATTTCGGTTTTGGTAAATCGTGGGACCCTGGTTGAGTCAAACCAATAATTTTTTGGGGTAAATGAATTTCATGCAAATCTCTTGTCAGTGCCATAGCACTTAAAAATGCATACTTGTCGCTTCCTAGCCATGCGATCGGCATTATTAGAATAGGTCAAGGACTGGTTTGCTCAGTGTCAGGATAATGTGACTTAGTGGGATATCAGGTCATAGTCCTGGTGACCTGGTCTCCCAGTGGGGCAGCATTATAAAGTCGGGCACTGTCACAAGTCGGTACCCATCCTGATATGACCTTAGAAGTTGCTAGGGTGCAACACTCCAACAACCAACCACACACGCGCGCACACAGACACACGCACACACTCACACATGAGGACGAGGCACTGCTGCTTCAACACCAGGTGCGCGGCATTCACCACGGTACCACTTACATGCTAGTTACCAGCGCAACCCGACCAGACACCGGAAAGTAAAGGCGCTGCTATTATATGAGCAGGTACCGTGTTACCTCGAATAAACGTATCCTATTGCATAAACCCACTGTTCTTCCGTCCTCATATTCCTTATCATCCTCCTCTGCATCCTCCTTCTCATCCATCCTCATCTTTATCCTCCTCCTT
The DNA here is from genome assembly GCA_030323885.1 of Branchipolynoe longqiensis. NCBI lineage: Eukaryota > Metazoa > Annelida > Polychaeta > Phyllodocida > Polynoidae > Branchipolynoe > Branchipolynoe longqiensis. The sequence continues at coordinate 92,061,342 of CM059189.1, forward strand.
CTCTTCCTCATCTTCTTCTCCCTCCTGCTCTTCTTCTTCATTCTCCTCCACTTAATTCTCCTCCTCCTCTGCATCCTCAATCTCCTAGTCTTTATCCTCCTCCTTCTCCTCTCCTTCCTCTTGCTCCTCCTCTTCATCTTCCTCTTCTTCTCCCTTCTGCTCTTCTTCCTCCTCCTCCTCTTCATTCTTCTCATCCTTTGCATCCTCATTCTCCTCCTCGTCTTTATCCTCCTCCTTCTCTTCTTCCTCTTGCTCCTCCTCTTCATCTTCCTCTTCTTCTTCCTTCTGCTCTTCATTCTCCTGCTCTTCTTCCTCCTCCTCTTCATTCTCCTCATCCTCTGCATCCCCATTCTCCTCCTCGTCTTTATCCCCCCTCCTTCTCCTCTTCTTCTTCCTCCTCTGCATCCCCATTCTCCTCGTCTTTATCCTCATCCTGTGCTCCTCTTCTTCTTCCTCTTGCTCCTCTTCATTATCCTCTTCTTCCTCTTGCTCCTCCTCTTCTTCCTCCTCCTCTTTATCATTCTCATTCTCCTCCTCTTTTTCTTCTTCCTCCTTCTCCTCTTCACCCTCCTTCTCGTCATCACTGGCAGTAGTGGATTCACCTTATCCATTATACTTATAGGGGCCTAGCTTGGGATTTTCAGGTGGTGCACATACTTTTTCGGCAAAATGGAATAAAAAACCATTGGAATAAAATGTGATGGAATAAAACGCTATAATTCACATCATATATCTTAATAATACAAATTATAGCAAATTAAAAAAAAATTGTAATCCCAGGTGGGATGCAGCTGTGTACCTGAATATATAGTCTGGGATCCACAACCAGAAAAATAATTTTGATGTGACACCCCTGCTATAACATTTTTGGCAATTGGATTATGTCTATAGGGGTCTTGGACATCTGAAAAGTGAATTTGGACACTTTGAATGTATTGCGCAAATTCGGTAGACACCGTTTTTTGACGATAGGGTGTGACAATACCAGTCGCCTAATTCCGGGGTAGGGGAAACTAAATCTAGTATATCATCACAACGCAAGACTCTACTGCAACAAATTACCATGCGTGTACATAGTGCAGTAAGGGACAATGGCCAAACTATACAAGGTGGTGGACCCTAATGAGCCTGGAACCTCAGGTACACAGTACCTGACCACAGACTGGAACAAATGTGTTCTGTGTTAGGAAGACACAGATGAGATGCTGAAATGTCCATTTAAGTCTCTGCTATTGCCATTGACCATGGATGGTTTCTGGTCCCGAGATGGCAAGTGTGATTGGAGAGTTTGAGGCCTCCACTGAGAAGAGAAAGGAGTCTGACACCCGGCGCCATGAGCAGACCAAACATGCTACAGACGGGCCCGGGGGGATATGATTGAAGTATTCAAATATCTCCATGGTATCTACAAGACAGGCGGCCCCCTTATCAGAGACTCCAACACCAGGACCAGAGGGCACTCCCTGAAGCTGAGGAAGCGGTACTCCAGACTGGACCTGCGACACAACTTTTTCGGCTTTAGGGTGGTTGACCTGTGGAATGACCTGCCGGAGAGTGTCATAGCAGCGGAGTCGGTGAACTGCTTCAAGTCCCGACTGGATGCATACTGGTCAAGCATTACATATATCTTGGAGCCAGTGACAGTTGCTACGATTAACCACATCTGAAGAACTGTCTCCATTTCAATTAATTAAGAGCGGCTAACAGGTCCAAGGCCTATTATAGCTGTATCCTATTGATTGATTGATTGATGCACAGATGGCATTTGCACGAGATGTTAAAGCACTAACTGGTGCTATAGAAGACATGGGCAATCCATTCTGTGGAAACAGCAGTGTAGATCTTCTCATACTGGATACCAGAGACCTTGCAGATGCAACAGTCATCGAAACTATGAACCAGATTGAGAAACTTTGTTGTTGAAAGATTTATACTGCCTATCATGGATAAGCCTGAATAGGCTTGTTTTCACCATTAGACAGTTTTTCGATAGAAATCCCGAGCCTACACTTTTACTGACCCAATGGATTTTTAACCTCCCACACCACATAGACATGGTATGAGAGCAACTGGCCTTTGATGACGTTGTAAGTTATACACAGGGGTGGAAATCCAAATTGGCAGAGATGGGGGCATGGGGAATCGAACCACCGACCTTCAGATTAAGAGTCTGACCTAGAAAAAAGTCAGACACTCTAACCACTCCGCCACAGAGAACACCACTTGGACAGGACCACTATGACACCTATGTCAGCGAGCACCTGGTTACCTGACGAACCCCATCAATGATCCCATCTAGAGGAACAACCCCCCTCTATTCAGCCGGCCTCCAGTCCGAGAGAAGTCCAGGTCCCAACAACAGCTCTCATCCCTGAAGAATGACTGTTCCCTGTTCTCTAGGCTGTACATTGCATTGCAGATACATGATAGAAATCTAGATGAGTTCTTTGGGCATGAAAACCAGGCGTGTCCACCAGCGTTGTCGCAAATGGGCAAGCTGAGAACGGGTACTAACTCAGACTTGGTGGGCTGTTTGGAGGACTTGGTTCCTTCACAAGAGAATAGATCCAACCCCACAGTACAGGTCATCATCCTTGATGGGCTTGCTCTCGTGAACATGCTATGACCTGGTGCTGCTAAGACATTTTCCGATTACACTCAGCAAGTGTTCTCACCATATATCCTGTCTCAGCTGCAGCATACCAGCAGAGTGGATGTTGTGAGGGATGAATATCTCCCTGAAAGTCTGAAAGCCGAAACACGCAGCAAGAGAGGGAAGGGAGTAGGTAGACGCTTTGAGCCAACCAGTGCCATTCCTTGAAACTGGCTGGAGTTTCTGCGCATCGACGACAACAAGGCTGAGCTGTTCTCCTTCCTGGCACCTAGTGTGACAGCCCTTGACACTGACAAACAAATAATCAGCAACCATCATGCTGAAGTCCTCTGCACTCAGACCCGAGATATTTCAGGTCTTGCACCATGCACACATGAGGAGGCTGATACCTGCATCCTACTGCACCTAGAAGATGCTGTGACGGAAGGATATACCAAGGTGTCAATATGCACAGTTGACACGGATGTGCTAGTACTGGCAGTGACAGCAGCCCAACGACCAATGCATCACTGAGCTGTGGGTTGCCTTTGGAGCTGGGAAGAGTTTTCGGCACTTAGCAGCTGATGAGATGCCAAGGGAACTAGGTCCGAATCGATGCATAGCCTTACCAATGTTCCATGCCTTTACTGGATGTGACACGGTGTCATCTTTTGGTGGCAGGGGCAAGAAGACAGCGTGAGATACATGGACAACCTTTAACGATGTCACTAGAGCATTCTATGCCTTGGCTGCCATCCCAGATGCCATAGATGATTGGATGGAGCCTCTGGAGCGATTCGTGGTATCGCTCTATGACAGCACTAGCAGCCAGGAATCAGTCAATCAGACACGCAAGCAGCTGTTCACCCAGAAAGGTAGAACAATTGATGGACTCCCCCAACACAAGCAGCACTGATTCAGCACAAAAAGAGGGCTGCCTACCGAGCTGGTCACTGCTAGGGACAGATGATGGTGGCAGCCCCTGAACTCACATCCCCAGGTCACTGGGGGTGGAAGAGGAAGGACACATGTGGATGGGAAGTTCACTGGAGCACACTACAAGAAGCGACCCAGGCCTGTCGCATACTCATTCGCTGTGGATGCAAAAAGGGGTGCAGAGGACAGTGCAAATGTCTCAAGGCAGTACTTCAGTGTGCTGCCCTTTCCCACTGTGGTGGACTGTGTTTTCAGAACTAACATTGTATTTCATTGAAAACCTGTAATACTACCATGGAAGGCCTTACTTGGTTAATAATGGAGGGATTGTCATGGGCTTGTGCTCACTACTAACATGTAAAAAAACACTGGGACATGCAATATTAATTTGCAAGATACAGCATAATCTCGTAAACTATGTGCTCATATAAATAAACTACCAAGTATTATAAAGGAAACATTGGGAAGTACTGCATTATACTCTGACATGTCACAGTTCGAAAACATGTATGACACTGCCAATATTGAATGCTAGATATATGTAGATAGGTTGTTGCCAGCATGTTGCTAGCATTTTGTAAAATGGCCGCCATTATGGCCACGGGACAATTCTGCGATGGGCCTATAGCTAAAAATCTTCCTTAGGGCATGCTCTAACAATAAGTAACAGTGTGCCAAAGCTCATGCTTTTATGGCCGCCATTATGGCCACAGGACAATTCTGCGATGGCCCTATATAAAGTTGCCATGAGTGTGCACTATCACAAGTCGTTAACCATCCTGATATGACCATAGACATTGCCAGGATGTAAAACTCCAACCAGCCTTCGGCCGTCGTAGTAGACTTGTCTTTCCTAAACCCATTTTGCTGGTCAGTAAGATAGCTGGAAGACCCCATGAAGGTTTTAATTAGGCCATCTATTAATTATTTGCTTTACATGTTTTTCTTGGAATGGGAAGTACTGGAATAGACTGTTGACCACGTGCCATCTAGCGGCGTTTCCGGGTACTATGCCTTCCTTACCCGCAGGTGGTCAAGTGTATGGCGCACTAGACCAAATAATTGGTTGGTTGGTTGTTAGAGTTTTACGTCCGGGCGACATCTAAGGTCATATTAGGATGGGTACTGACTTGTAACAGTGTCCACTCATGGTGGCTTTATAGTACAGCCCCACTGGAAGACCAGGCCACCAGCACCATGGCCTGATATCCCACTCGATCAGTCACATTATCCTGACACTGAACCAACCAGTCCTTGTACTATCCTAATAATGCCTAATAGCACCTGGCTAGGAAATGACAAGAATACATTTTTAAGTCATTGGTTTGACTCGACCAGGGTTTGAACAGATGGGTTCAAATCCCACGATCTACCAAAACGGGAGACAGACGCTCAACTCATTCGGCCATCCCGTCTGGTAGGAGCGGGCAATGACCTGCGCAAACGGTAGTTACACTACAGACAAGTGCCATTTAACTGAGTATAACTGACAGTGCAGAGGCCATAGAAGAAAATAAGGAAATGTATATACAGTAAAACCTCACTAACCGACCACCTTCACAGAGCCCCTACATCGATCGCTTTATTTCGGTTCCAATAATACCATTGTAACCATATTCTAACTCTCTAAACCGACCACCTCCCTATATGGACCACTTAAAGTCGGTCGACTTAGAGAGGTTTTACTGTAGTTAGAAGGTATGCTCACCCATGCTAAGCACCACCGGAACAAGCGCAGACCCCATTATATCTTCAGTTACATATTTCCTGTATGCTAATGTACAAAGCGCGCCATTTATGTATCATCATCATGTTGTCGGTTGCGATGCGACAAAGACTGCTTTCATTACTTGACTGTCGCTCTCTGCTGTGAGAGTTGCGTCCAGGAGTCGGTCTTAATGTCTCTCAGCTTCAGGTTTCTCTTGATGGGATCCTTGAACCGGAGACGAAGACAGTTGAGAATAGAGGATCTGCTTTGGTAGCCTGTCTAATGACATCCTCATGAGGTGTCCAGTCCACCGGAGATTCTTTTTGATCAGAAGATCTTCCATAGAGGGCAGCCCCATTTGTTCGAGTATTTCCTTATTTGTCACTTTGTCCTTCCAGGTTAGCCTCATGATTGAACGCAGATGTCGCATCATGAAGGCATGCAGCTTTTTCACCTGTCGTCTGTACACTGTCCAGGCCTTGGCTCCGTATAGTAGGGTGGATAGCACAATTGCACGGTAGATCTTACCTTTGACCTGAATGGACACATGGTGGTTGTTCCAGAGTCTCTGGCGTAGTCGGCCGAAAGATGCGCTAGCCTTGGCCATCCTCCTCTGTATTTCAGCATCAATGCGTCCATCACTTGATATAGTGCTTCCGAGGTAGGTGAATTCCGGAACAGAGTTCAGCTTGTTTCCGTCAACCATGATCTCCTCCTCTCGGGTTCTTGTAGAGTTGGGTTGGTACAGCACCTCCGTCTTCTTGATGTTAATCTTCAGGCCAAACTTCTTTGATGCATCGGAGAAAGCGTCCACTATTTTCTGGATCTCTTCAGCAGAGTGGGCAACCAGTGCACTGTCATCTGCGAATAGGAGCTCTCTCACAGGTATCTGAGTAGTCTTGGTCTTCGCTCTGAAGTGTGTGACATTGAATAGGTCAGCGCTCTGTCTGGACTGTATATAGATGCCATCCTCCATGTCTTGAAAAGCCTCATCGAGCATTACTGATAGGAAGATGGAGAAGAGCATGGGGGCCAGTACACAACCTTGCTTGACCCCATTGGTAATCCCGAACGATTCCGAGACTTCCCCTCCAGCACTAACGTTCACCATCATATATATATGATGTATATAGATATGGTACCATGCGATTATAAAGATACGGTACCATACGCGGTGGCTGAATTGGTACAGTGGAGGCTCCCCATGCGGAAGGTCAGGAGTTCAATTCCCGGTCGAGTCAAACCAAGGACTTACAAAATTGATACTTGTCACTTCGTAGCCAGGCGCTCGGCACTATTAGGATAGATAAAGGACTGGTTGGCTGGGTGTCAGGATAATGTGACTGAGTGGGATATCAGGTCTTGGTGCTGGCGGTCTGGTCTCCCAGTGGGGCAGCACTATAAAGTCGTCATGAGTGTGCACTGTTACAATTTGGTACCCATCCTGTTATGACATTATATGTTGCCAGGACATAAAACTCCAACAACCAACCAACAAAGATACGAAAGGGAATTATTATTCTATTCTTATACTCCATTAGACCCAACACTGCACCGGTGGCGCCACCTTACGCCCACCTCACCACACACCTACTCTCCCACTACACACCTACACCCCCACCACACAAGTACACCCCCACCACACACGTACACCCTCACCACACCCCTAAAACCCTCAACACACACACTTGTGGTGGGGGCTTAGGAATGTGGTGGGGTGTAGGTCAGTATGGTAGGGGGTTGACAGTGTGTGTGGTTGGGGCCCCTCACGAGTCGCCACCTGCCGGCAGTATATTGCATAAAGATATTGCAAGAAAAGTCCCCCATTACACTGGAGGATTCTTTTTTATAGCTTCTATCTATAGACAAATCAACTTTAAAACCAAAAAGTAATTACCACTAACGACAAGGTGAAGGCAGTCAAGGAAAATAAATAAAAGGAAGCGAGCAACTCCCGTGTTGCTATACCGTGCGGTCATGGGTTCGAACCCTGGTCGAGTCAAACCATGTCTTAAAAATTGATACTTGTTGCTTCCTAGCCAGGCACTCGGCATTATTAGGATAGGGCAAGGAGCAGTGGAATGAGGAAGACCAATTGTCCGCGATTGAAATTTCCCCGGCTTAAACAACTAATGTACAACAAAAAAAACCCACAAAAAACTAACCAATTGTAGAACTAACAAGCTCATAGAGGTTAGGGAGATGCAGGAAAATAAATGCTTACAAACAGCGGAAGAATAGACATAGTCGATAGCTACACAAGTGAAAGTGACAAAACTAGGGGAACCATGAGACTCTTACTGTCTCACGGCAAAAATAAGTCATTACACTTATCTGATATGGGCAGCATAAATACTACACAATTAATTTTTTTAAATACACAGACGCACAAACTAGGGATATGAACTAACTCGATCAGCGCTATCCAATAGCATGGCCCTTTAATTTCACCGCGTTATATTCTCATTCAATTAAAAAAACAATTTTTACCACAAAAAAAGAAAGAAATTCTAGCCGTTGTATCAGGCCGTGTGAGGTACGGCGTGGTGCCGACGCCACAACGAGGCTGTAATCCGTTTGTGTTTGCTGGAGTTTTACGTCCTAGCAACATCTAAGGTCATATCATTGTACGCGCGAACGACGTCTTCCTTTCGATACAAAGAAGGATTCTATTGATAGATTGGCTCGCCACCATCTAGACGACCCAACGCTTGGTATTTAAGTAACGGACTACCCCGCCTTTCAGCACTTGCTATCTGGACCGCACTCTGTCCACACCTCTCTCTACCACCTCTCCGCCGGCCATGCTCCTCTTCCATATGTCTGAAAAGAGTTCCAGGAGGGGGAGCCCGCTGGCATTTCACTTTCTACTCTTACTCTGTCCGTGTCTATGGCTCGCCAGACGGTCACCATAGAGCAACTAGACACGGTCCTTTGACTCAACTCTCCTCATTTCTCTTTCCTAGATTCTGCCCATTTTGATTTCTCCCAGGCACACTTCTTCCCCGGACCAGGGTAGTTGTGTTCTTGGGTGGGGCCCTTCACCGTTACAATTTCTCTGTCTTGTTCTTGTTGCTGGAACGACCGCTGCTCCCACCTTTGCCCGCCTTCCTCAAACCCCTGCTGCTGACTGGATTCAAGTGCTACACTACATTACACTACACCTACAGCTCAACTACACGCCAGACCGAAGAGATTCGCTGCCGCCCCGACGCCTCACCGTCACTACGTTGTGAAGATGTCCCCAGCTTCTACAACACTCCCTCTACGAAGTTACGTCTTCAACCACAGATTGGGCCGATTTATCGGAGCCTCTCTACCCAATGTTGCAGTTCTGCAACCGGTAAACGTCGTAAGGTTACAAACACCCCCAATTGATTGATTTGCCTTTCAGCTCACTTTGACACCTATACTACGGGATCCTTTGTTTACCACCCCACCCACCCAAGCTGTAAGATAGCTGATGGGTCAACTTCTGTAAGCGTCAAATTACCTTCAAAGAGTCAATCTCTTGAAACCTGATATGTAACATTAAGAAAGTACGGTAATAAAGTCCAATATATAATACGTCGGTCTTGTGTCTTTCAATTATCAGGACCGGGCTGTAATCTCACGCAGTGCAAACTCAGAATGAGACCAACATTCCCTGAAAACCTTCAAAGCTCCACTAAGCTATTCTTAAATAATATTTCCCCATATTTTGAATTCAACTCGAGAGGAGATTTAATTTGATATGTAAGCCTAGTTTTGTAGTGATGAGCTATATATGCTGAATATTGTTATTGTAGTGTGTCTGTGCCCTTGCAGCATATCGAAAAGAGTAACCTATGTGGCGGCAGCGGGTTTCATCCAAAGAAATATGTCAGAATGACCATGTTTGATGTCCAATAGACGATGATAAAAATCCATGTGCTCTAGAGGCGTCGTTAAATAAAACTAACTTTTTATAGTGTCTCTGTGAAGCCAATAGTATTAGAAGTTCAATTTAAAGACAAGTCCTGATATGATCTTAAATGTTGCTAGGACGTAAAACAAATAATTTAATGAATTACTGGTGTTAATAGCTGACACTCATATCCTTTTACTTGTTACATCCTTTATATAATAATAATAATAAATATAATAAATGATGTAGTAAGTAAAAAGATATGGGACTTTAGGGTAGGGCAAGGACTGGTTGACTCAGTGTCAGGATAATGTAACTGAGTGGGATATCAGGTCATAGTGCTGGTAGCCTGCTCTCCCGGTGGCGCAGCACTAAAAAATCGCCATGAGTGTGCACTGTCACAAGTCGATACCCGTCCAAATATGACCTTAGATGTTGCCAGGACGAAAAACTCCAACAACCAACCAACAACAACCAAAAGGATATGGACTCATGGGAGGAATAGGGTAGGGTTGGGCAAGACGCACCCTTGCGGTAAGACACCCTCCTATTTACTCAGTGTCTATCAACTCCCTGGTTTCCACTTCTGGAATATAATGCTGTCAACAAATTGTTTGCACTTGCTTTCTTCATGGCTGAACTAGTGAGGTTCATGGAGATATTTGAAGATGCGTCGGTTTGCACTGAAGAAAAAGTGAACCTTGCTCGGAACTCACAGAGCATGGACCAGCCATCGATCTACCCTACTCTAACCAAGTGTGACTTTGAACTATGACACAGTCATTATTGACACTAAGCAGTGAGCCTCACAAAAATATCACTACAGTATAACCCCTTTAACCAAACTTGAAGGGACCCTAGAAATTTGTTTGGATTAACTGATCATTGGTTTAACCGAGCTTTGGCTTTGACTTTAACTTGGCTTTGGCAAAAACGTGGGTGCATTATGAATGTAATATACAATGTATGTGGACACTTTGATTGTTCTTTAAAAAAAATCTATATAGGCCTAAGGTATAACCCTGTTAAACCAAGCTCCGTTAAACCAAATGACCCCTAGTTTGCCTCTGGCATAGATGAGAATGGCCTGACAAGAAGATATGTGTATTCTGGTGGTCTAAGCGTACGGCACTGACAGTGGCTACGCATACATGAGCTGTGCGTTTAGATCATGGTCACACATTGCTAAAAATTACAGTAAATGGGCAATACACATTACTTTTTAACACTCATGTCACACATTGGCCCCATTTACCATGAAAAGACACATGCGCATTTGTTAGGTATAGGGTCATTCCATATGAACTCAACCAAAGTCCAGAAATATACGTCCGCCATGCTGAACATAAACAGTGTCACTGACAAATTTCAAACGGATGCGCACGCATTCTCACGAAACTAGACCACCAAGCTACGCATACGGTTCACGTACGCGTAGACAGTACGTTTTTTATTTCCTATCTCGGGAGGGGGAGGGGATTATTTTTAATAATTCTTTTTGTATCTTGGGGGGGGGGGGAGTACTTTTCTTTATCTTCTCTTGGCTTGTTTGGGGGGGGGGGGCTTTTTTTGTTTGTTAGCAAGGTATTAAGGGGGCACCTTTTGTTTGGTTAATTTCATACGTCTCTTCACACAGTGGCTGCGCGAATACTGGTCCATGGATTCCATGTCATACACTCATAGACAATTTCCAGCTATTTCCTACCTCGGGAGGTGTGTGTGTGTGTGTGTAGGGGTGGGGGGAGGGGGGGAGGGTAAATTATTGTTTTATATATCTCGGGGAGGTGGGTACTTCTTTTTTCCCCCTATCTCCGGAGGGGCAGGGGATTATTCTAATAGATAACTGAGTTTTATTTGAATTATATATATTTAGGGAATGTAAATATCGATCCAAAAATAGATGCCGGCATGGGCATAAGAAATTGATGGCCCATGGGTTTCGCGCCTTGATAACGCCCATTGCAGAGTAGCGCATGTCGCAGGGAGGAAAAACTACACAGGTACATTGCAAACTGATTAAAGATATCAACTATTGTGGTGCTGTTTTCAGAAACCTTTTGCAAAGATAAGCATGAACGGTTCATTTAATTCCATAGCTACTATAAACTCTAATTTTCAGACATAACAAAGAAAATTTAGCACATTTTTTGTTTACAAGTAGAAGTTGAATATACATGTACATTGTTTGGGTTCAAACTTAGAATTTGTTTACTGTTCACTTGTATATTCTGATAATGACCTAATGATGTCCTACACTATTATAGCGATATAGCGAATGGTAGACAGGAAGTGTGAACACTTATTGTTGTATACCTATTCCATTATGTACTATCATGAATCCATACTTTGATGTACACTGGCAGGCATGGGCACCAGGAGGTACAAGATGGCTGAAGAATAAACACTACACAGTCTCCCTCACAATCCAACATACCTCAACATAACATGGTGACAGCTGGGTGGAACCTGCCCTTGCAATGAGCTCTGTCAACAGGAAGTCAACAACAACAACAATGGTTATGCAGATCCAGTTTGAAGACTCCAAATGGATCACTGCCAGATTCTATGTGTGTGACACTAAGGGGCCAGCCATTTTGTCGTGTGGGGCCTCTGAAAGGTTGAAACTTATAAGCGTTTCACAGAGCAAAAATATCAGTGTTGTTCATGAAAATAAATTGCAGTCCCTAGCAGTAGACCAAACAAACATGAGGTCAAGCCCGAGATTTCTGACAGGAGTGCCCTGCGACAAGCTTATCCTGAGTGTTTTGAAGGCATTGGTCGAATGCCCAAACCATACCATATTGAGTTAAAAGATGATGCTACCCCAGTTATTTCTGCTCCACGTAAATATCCCATTCAGCTGAGACAGGAAATTTGTGACAAAATTGAAGAAATGGTGAAACTTGGTGTTGTAGAAAAATGTTCTGATGAAACTGCTTGCGATTGGGTCAGCTCCTTAGCATTTTCCCGTAAAGCATCTGGTGAGCTTAGGGTGTGTTTAGATCCTAAAAATCTAAACCAAGCAATTAGGCGTACACATCATAAGACACCTACACTAGAGGAAATCAGTCACAACTTCTCTGGCTCAACTGTGTTTTCTAAACTTGATGCTAAGCATGGGTATTGGAGCATTGTTTTAGATGATGAAAGCAGCATGTTATGCACATTCAACAGCCCTGCTGGTAAATACAGATTCCGTCGTTTACCATTTGGCTTGTGTGTTTCTCAAGACATCTTTCAGAAATACATGGATGAGATCATTGAGAAAGCAGGTGTCGGTGTGGATGGCATTGCTGATGACATCGTTGTACATGGTAAAGATGAGTCGAAACATGATGAAGCTCTACTACGATTAATGAAAGTATCCAAAGAGTATGGTCTAGTATTTCGCTTTGAAAAGTGTGAAATCAAAAAGAAGATGATTGAATTCTATGGTCTGATCTGGTCCAAGGATGGTATGAAGCCTGATGTAAAGAAATGTGATGACATTCGAAACCGTCCTGCTCCCCAGAATAGGCAGGAGCTCCAAAGCTTTCTTGGTCTCATACAGTATTTAGGGCCCTTCATACCACACTTGTCGACCAAGACCAGTGTATTACGCTTATTGTTGAAATCAGATGCTGATTGGAGTTGGGATGTAGAACATAATGCTGCTTTTGAGTCACTAAAACAGGCTATTCATGAAGACATGCAGTTGCGATATTTTGATCCTAACCTAGCATTTGAACTAGAGGTTGATGCGTCTATCCTTGGATTAGGTGCTGCTCTCATTCAGAATGGGAAGCCTGTTGCATTCGCTTCCAAAGCACTTACTCCAGCTGAGACCAGGTATGCAAACATAGAGAGAGAGTTGCTAGCTGTTGTATATGGACTAGAAAAGTTCCATACGTATATTTTTGGTCGCTCACTGATTGTTTTTAGTGATCATAAGCCACTAGAAAACATTAAGCTGAAGCAGCTAAGCCAAGCTCCTCCTCGGTTGCAGTGCATGCTGTTGCGCATCCAGCCGTATGATATTGACTTGAAGTACCGTCCTGGAAAGGAGATGGTCTACGCTGACTACTTGTCACGAATAGCACCCTCTCCCGGACCGAGTGTAGAACTTGAACAAGTGATACACATGGTACAGATCTCAGTCAACCAGCTTGAAAAGTTGCGCTTAGGTAGTAAGCAAGATGTTGAGATATCGGCATTGGCTGAGCAGATTATTCGAGGTTGGCCACAACAGGTTAGACAAGTTCCAAAAGTTATTCGGAGCTACTGGTCTATGAGAGACTATATGTCTGTTGAAGATGGGCTTGTATATGCCGGAAATAGACTTGTTATTCCAGAGTCTTTCCGCAAGGAATATCTCGAACGCATTCATGCCAGTCACCAAGGTATCACCAAGTCCCAGTTACGAGCAAAGGAATGCCTATACTGGCCAAACATGTCATCTGACATAGAGACACTAGTAAGTGATTGTGTAATATGTCTACAAAATTCAAAGAGTACCCAAAAGGAACCTATGCAGCCACATGACCTTCCCTCCCAACCATGGGAAGTACTGTCCAGTGACTTGTTTGAGCTGCATGGCCATACATATATTGTATTGGTTGATCATTTCAGTAAAATGCCCTTTGTACGTGGTCTTCATTCATTGACCAGTCTTGAAGTTATCAAATTTTTCAAGGACATGTTTGCCATTCATGGTGTACCAAAACGACTGTACACTGACAATGGTCCACAATATGATGCGGCATTGTTCAGAAAATTTGCCATGGTATGGGAGTTTGAACATATTACAAGCAGCCCACGATACTCCCAGAGTAATGGTGTGATTGAGAGAACAGTTGGTATTGTTAAAGCGGTCCTGAAGAAAGCCAAGCAGTCTGGGACAGATCCCCAGATGGCGCTTCTGTGCCTCAGAAGTACCCCGCTTGGACCAAGAGTCCCAAGTCCAGCTGAGTTGCTGTATGGAAGGAAGGTCCGTTCAAATCTCCCTGCCAAGGATGAAATTCGACAGTCAGTTAGTGATCATCATAATTGGTTGAGTGACAATGCAAAAAGGTCATCACAGTATTATGACCAAAATGCAGGTCCTGAGTTGCCAGGATTACTCCCTGGTATGAAAGTACTGATGCAGGAACCAAGCAAATCTTCATGGGTTCCTGGAACTGTAAAATCAGTCTGTAAGGAGCCTCGATCATACATGATCAAATCGCCTAATGGAAATGTATTACGGCGTAACCGTCGTTTCTTGAAAGAGCTTAGTGCAGAGGCTTGTAAGAAACTTGGATTTAGCCGAGAATCAACTGACCTAGAGAGCCCTTGTTCTGAAGCTGAACCCCTTCCACAAAGCCAATGTTCTGGGAATGAGCAGTCTGTGACTTGCTCGCCCACAAGACCACCCACTGAAAAGAGTGTGAGGTTTAGTGAACGTGCAAGCCTCACAGTCATTCGTAGTGACCAACCGGTCAAAGAGGTATTTAGTCGTAGACAGTCTGAAAGAACAACTAAAAAAACATCAAGACTAATTGAACAGTGCGGAGTCATGGTTAATTTTGGTTCTTAGACTTAGTCAGTAGTATGTCTGAACATTAGACTTATTATGTTGTCAGTCACAACTTTTATATACATTCAAAGTTAATCACAGTATTAGTCAACTGCAAGAGAAACTATTATCAGAATTTGTGTATTGGAGGAAATATTCAAGATTATCTTTCACTGAAGTAACTGCAATGGTAATAGCGGTCCACAAGTGTACATGTATAAACCTAAATATTCTCAGCATGATGAGAAATTGTATTGACATCCACATAGGTATATAACTTGTACACATCAACATGATCATTGTAACACAGGAAGATTGCTGCTTTTCATTTATAAGAAAAGGGATGTTGTATACCTATTCCATTATGTACTATCATGAATCCATACTTTGATGTACACTGGCAGGCATGGGCACCAGGAGGTACAAGATGGCTGAAGAATAAACACTACACAGTCTCCCTCACAATCCAACATACCTCAACATAACACTTATTTGTCTCTCTTTTTTTTTTTTTGGTACATTAGTTGTCCCAAGCAGGGGAAATCCCAGTCACTATATTATTCCTTATCTGTTTTACCACTTATGCAGGGTCTGTAAAGAGAAACACACAGCTTGTGGTTTGTGATCGCCAACCGGTGGCATCAGCTTTAAGCAAATGGCTTACTGGTGCCCGGGTCAGGAATGGCAGACATGCAACACATGAGAAAAAAGAGAGAGGAGGGCTCGGAAAAGTCTTTCCCAGGAGGACCATCAGCCTCAGGCAGATTAATATTAAAACAAGAGATTATACATTTTCTTTGAAATGACTCATAATATATCTCTGCACTGCTTACAAATTAAGTGAATTCTTTATTTCTGTATTCTCCTTGTGTCATGTACTTTTACTTGGAATTAAAGTTGCATGGTCCGATGAAATATAATTTTGTCAAAATTAAAACAACTACTTACATTTGATCCTGTATATCCAACTTAGATACTGGTGTATTAGCTAATGATTTGGGACAGCATATACAGAATAACCAGTGAATTTATAAGCTCACCCCTTTAGACACTCACTTTGAAACATCCATTATGCAGGGAGGCCATTAACCAACTAGGCCAATCTCGTGACCTCATTAGCCTCCCCCCAACCAAGAAGGCCTACTGTGCAGGGCCATAGAGGGGAAGGGGAAATGAGGTGGATGTGTGTGTATGTGTCTGTGTGTTTCCTGACCTGACTTTATAGAGACACAGAGACAGACATACACACAGACATACACACACAGACACACACACATACATACACCCATAGGTAGGCACACACAGACAGGCATGCACAGACAACACAGACATACACAGAAACACACAGACATGCACACACCCAACATACACAGACACACATACACCCAACCTGACTTTGTAGAGAGAGAGAGCCACAGACACACACAGACAGACACACACAAACATACACAGACACACACAGACATACACACATAGATATACACACACAGACAGACACACACATACAGACACACACATACATACACACATATACACACATACATACATGCACACACATACATACATACACACACATTACCAAACATACATATACACACAGACAGACACACATAGATAGACACACACAGACAGACATGCATAGACACACAAACACACAGATATGCATACACCCGACATACACAGACACACATACACCCGACCTGACTTTGCAGAGAGAGATACACACACAGACAGAGACACATAGACAGCCGCACACAGGCAGAGCAGACACACACATACACACACACACCCATACACACACAGAGATACACACATATATATATATATACAGATACACAGACAGACACACATAGATAGGCACACACAGACAGACATGCACAGACAGCACACACAGACACAGAAACACACATACATGCACACACCCGAAATACACAGACACACATACACCCGACCTGACTTTGCAGAGAGAGAGACACACACAGACAGAGACACATGCACACAGATAGAGGCAGGCACACACACATACATACAGATATACACAGACACACACACATACATACCCTCACATACACATACACAGACAGATAGACACACACAGACAGACAACAGACACACATTATATTTTGTTAAAAACCCTAGTGCCATGGGCCTATGGCACTAATAATCCATTCCCAGAATGTTCCCGACCCAAACAGGAATACCTCCCTACAGTCCTGTAAGGTTCCAGGTCATCTCACATCACGTGGTCACCGCGAGATGACTATCTGGGTCATAGCCACAGGACTTTTGACAAGCTTGTCAAAATTATTTTTGGTTCTTTCATCTCATATTACTTCAAAACTAATCATCTTTAATCAAAATCACTCCGGACTAATGATTAGTAGCTTGTAACGATCAATTTGATATATTTATCTAAAAAATAAGACAAAAATTCAAATGCCATCGGACCATGCAACTTTAAGTATAACTGTGGCACTTATTGTCACATCAACAGGCAGCAATGTCTAGTATTATTGTATTGTATCCCTTGAATTTGTCTTGTTTGTCCGTTGTTTTATGTCCTAGCAACATCTAAGGTCGTATCAGGACGGGTACCGAGTTGTGACAGTGTGCACTCATGGTGACTTTATAGTGCTGCCCCACTGGGAAACCAGGCTGCCAGCACCATGACCTGATATTCCACTCAGTCACATTATCCTGACACTTAGCCAATGAGTCCTTGCTCTATCCTATTAATGTCGAGCACCAGGTTAAGGAAGCAACAAGTATAAATTGTTATGTCATTGGTTTGACTCGACCAGGATTCGAAGCCATGAACTTATGGGTTCGGATCTCCTGATCTTCCAAAACAGGAGATGGACGCTCTACTCATTTGGTCACCACGTCAGGAGACCATGTACCTTTTAAAACCATATTTGTCAGGTCCCTATTGCTATCTTTGTTATGTTATTTGAGATCCATTGAGATACCATGTCAACAGGCAGAAATGTATTGCATAATTTTAATTGTGTATAGTGGCATATCGCTGGGCCAACGGTGGCAAATGCTGTAGGGCCAACGGGGTTTGGTCCACTGATCCACCATTGGTCCAACAGCTCATTAAACATAATTTTCATTGCAAAAGTCTTTTGATTAAGATTTAAAAAATAATTTACAAAAAAAGATTAGGTTTTACACCGTCGGTCCCATGTCGGGCCATGGGTGGTGTCCCGATGTAGGGCCGGTTGAGCCCCCAATGGTGGCCCATGTGCGGCGACCGTCCGACCAATAGCCACCGTCGGCCCGATGGCTCTGTGCTATCTGGGCAGGTACCGACTTGTGGCAGTGCACACTCATCGCGACTTTATAATGCTGTCCCACTGGGAGACCAGTCCGCCGACACCATGACCTGATCCCACTCAGTCACATTCTGAGTGAGCCAGTTCTTGCCCTATCCTAGTAATGTCGAGCACCAGGCTAGTGATAAGTATCAATTTTGTAAGTCATTGGTTTGACTCGACCGGGATTCAAACCTCCTGACCTTCTGCAGATATTACCAAAAGCTGTACCTAACAATGCAGGTGTAACGTACTGCTTAAATGGTAGACTGAACATGAAAACCAGTCATGCTTTGACATATTTATGGGTATGTATTCATTGTGTAGTCTGCACTGACCTCTCAGACCACATAGACAGGTAGGCGTAGGTGGGGTGGTGACATCAGGGAGCCTAGGTGGTTAGCACACTGGCCCGGAATCCAAGAGATGCAGGTTCGATTCGTAGTCTAGGCACAATATTTCCCATTTTCATCACCCCCGAGACTGGTTGCTGTGACCAGGGTCCTATACATGCGCTGCATGGTTGTTGAACCTACCATGTATGTATATGATAGTGCATTGCCTGTATGTAATGGTAAGCATTAAATGACCATTTAAAAGACTTACAATTCCAGGGGGATGAGTGTAGTAGTCTGTACTGACCTATCAGGCAAGGAGCTACATAGACAGGTAGGTTGGTGACATCATGGAGCCTAGGTGGTCTACTGGTTAGCACACTGGCCTGGAATGCGAATTGTGGGCTGGGTTCCCAATCTAGGTGCAATATCTCCCATTTTCATCACTCCCACGACAATCATAATGTATGGTTTCAAAAGAATCCCACATTACGTAAAGGGTTATGATATAAAAGGATTTGTCGAGAAATTACGAAATATCTTTTTAAATAGTTTTCCCATCACAAAAAAATCCACAATATATATTGATTATTCTGTATGGTTAGTTTGATGAATAATTGAAGGTAGCCATACACATTTGTTAATAGGTTTCCATCACCTAAAAAATCTAGAATATATTGATAATTATGTATGGTTGCTTTAATAACCAATTTAAGATAGCCATACACATTTAAGCAAAAATAATAATAAAAAGGTAACCCGCTATACGCTTCTATTAATTCGCTGCACTCGGACACAAGAGGAGATAACAAGTAGTTTTAAAGGAGATTTATTAAAGAAAGATAATCGGCAACCAAGGTGGTCTAGCAAATTGGATCAGTAGGCGACTTAAGGCTCGAAGGCCTGCCCTATAAGGGTGGGATCAAGTACAGAGTTCAGCACTATCCTGGTGAGGAGAGAAAATGAGAGTCAGATGAGATCAACGCTCACCCAACAAATGAGCGAGCGCTGAGGGTGCATCCTTGCCCTCAAGTTGTGCCAGGTAGGCAAGTAGGGCACGGCCCTTCCAAGTGCCAGTGGACATCAGGGCCGGGAGAGGCAGCCCAGAGGCGGCACATGCCTGGGCAGCGCCTCGCCTTAGGCTGTGGAGTGTGAACCGCAAACTGAGCAGGGCAGCCGCAGCGGCCTGGCAGAGGGTCTTGGTAAGGTGCTTGGCAGTCAGCGGGAGACGTGATGGCAAGAGGAAGGTGGGGTCATCATCAGACAGGGCCACAGTTCTGAGGTAGAGCTTCCACGCTCGGAATGGGCAGCAGAGCGAGGAGGGGATGGCAGGGAGGGAGAGCACTACTGGGCAGGCCGAGGCAGGGCGTGTCTTGGTCGAAAAGATTGTAACTTGGAGGGAAGTTTGGGTGGTGGAGACTTGACCAAACCGGAGAAGGTGTGGGCTCTTAGGAGCAGTGAGATCTAGATTGCTCTGGCGAAGCAAGCAGAGGAACTCAATGAGGAGGGCGACTATACAGGCATAGGGCGTGTCAGGCCAGGAATATACGTGAGTGACTATCTTCCGGCGGTGGGAGGGAGTCAGGGCTGGGGCCTGGTGGACAAGGTGGGTGGAGGACTTGACAAGGGCGAGTCTCATTACCACTAACTCATGGGCAGCAAAGGCCGAGTGATCGCCGGGACCAGAAGAGACCCAAACTTGACCGAACTGAAATAATTCAGGGCTGCGCCCGGTGATCTGAGGGTTCAGGAGAGATGCAGGAGTTAGGAGAGGAGGTCATAGAGCCTGGGGTTAAGAGGAGAGAAGGAGTGAGAGGCAAAGTACTGTATGTACCGCTTCAAGTGGGCAGCCTTGTTCTGCCAAGTGCGTCAATGGGGTCCGAGCATCCAACGCCACTGTCAGGCGTCTATTCTCATGAGTTAACCTCCTAATAATGTCCTGGTCCGACTCCGTAGGTGGTGAGAACAGAGGAGAGGAAGGAGGCCGAGAATTATCTGGGGAGGTTGAGTCCGATGAACCTGTAGGGCCGCTGCCTCCTTTTCCTGGCCGGTGGCATGATCTGTAGGGCCTGTGGCTAACGAGTGAAGCGAAGTGCACAGTAGGAGCCAGCGGTGCAGAATGGCAGTTTGAAAGCAAGAGAGTGCATGAGGAAAGGTAAAAATAGAACAGCCTCGTTTGAAAATTAGCCTCGGGCCAACATGCACAACTATAACATACACAAGTTCTGGATGTCCACATTTTAAAGTGGGACTCCCCTGCTCCCCCCATCCCCACTCTACGAAGATTTAAAAAAACAGCCGAAACTCACTTGCTATCCAGACCGCACTTCGTCCACATCTCTATGTCCTCTCTGCTGGCCATGCTCCTCTCTGATAATGTCTCAAAAGAGTTCCAGGAGGGGAGCCCGCCAGCATTTCACGTTCTGCTCTTACTCTGTCTGTGTCTTTGGCTCGCCACCATGTCACCATAGAGCAAATAGACACGGTCCTTTGACTCAACTCTCATTTTTCTTTCCTATACTCTACCCTTTTTTTTTTACTCCTGGGCTTACTTCTCCCCATATCAAGGGAATTGTTTGCTTGGGTGGGGGCCTTTACCTTATCATTTCTCTCGCTTTGTTCTTATTGCTGGAACCTGCTGGACCGACTTTACCCAACCCTTCCTCCTGAACCATTGCTGCTGTTACTGGATAGGAGTGCTCTGCTACTGCCTGACCGGAGTGATCTGGGGCAGCCCCAACGCTTCGCCGTTTTGAATGTTGTAAAGACATCCCCAGCTTCTACAACCGTCCCACCTGAAAATTAATCTTCAACCAAAGACTGGACTGATTTATCGGGACCTTTCTATATTGCTACAGTTCTGCAGCCGGTAACCGTCTTAAAGTTACGAACCACCCCAAAAGCAAAGCCGAAACACATACTGATTGAAAAATAAATTAAGGAATATGTTATCGGATCTTAGGACCTAAATGGCGCAATTTCGTGAGTTCATACTCACACCCCTTTTTATCTTCCCTCCCCCCCTAAATACATTGAATGTATTTAGTGTTTATTCTATGGACTCATAGTTCACACAGGCGATTTCCTATCTGGATCCAGGTATGATAATAGCTCTTAAATAGGTCAACAACATATTTTTGGGTTGTTCATTTTGTGTGTGTAAATGTTTATTTGCCTTTTATCTCCAGATTTCAAACAAATGTGTACCTGAACACCAATTGCTTTCATTTTTTTTTTTACATTACATCAAAAATACTTTGCAGGTGCCTACCAAGTCCATGTGTAATAAATTGATTCTTCAGGACAATGTCTGACCCTGAGGGCCTTGTGAAATAACGGAACAGGACACGCGCACTTGTCTAGACTGCAGACTCCTTTTGTAGAAGGCTACTCCATGTATTAGTTTTGAGTCAATTGTCTCACAGCTGGTTCCCGGTTGGTGGTCCACCACCAACCCACCCTCTGGTGGTAGCGGCAGAACTAATGTTGTGGATACAGGGCCGCGTTCAGGGTATGCCTCGGAGGCATATTTTTTGGGGCATATTTGCCTTCAGGGACACCTCGGAGATGTCTCGCTTTTCAGATAGGAGGTAAAAAGCACCTCCTAAATGGCCACCTGATCCAGTGATTTTAGCAATCAAAGCTGTTCTTTTCAATTGCAAATGCCACCCCCCCACACCCTATGGCGGCCGCCATTTTCGAGGCACCAGACAGCTCAAGTTCTTTAGACTAGCACAACGTCCGGAGGCGTACCTTTAACGTGGTCCCAGTGATACAAATATTTTTAAATCCCTGAAAAACCAGGAGGGGGGAGGGGGTTCTGGGGGCATTCCCCCCAACCGGAAATTTGTGAAAACCTACGATTAAAATGGTGCAATCTGGCACCTACTTGGACATATTTTGGATTTGAAATTCCAACTGTTTTAAGACTTCAAGACTAATAAATAATTCTTCAAATTAATTTTGTGAACAGGATTCCCCCCAGTTGATTTGGAAACTCAGTTTTCACTGAGAAATGGGATCCCTGAAATATCACGTCATTGTATACAGCATGTGCTCTGTGGAAATGGTTTATATATAGAGGATTCCCACCACTACTATCCTTCCCTCTGAAGGCAGTGGCAGAACTAACATTACGGATAGCAGATCACTGCATACAGCATGTGTTCTGTGGAAATGGCTTCATGGAGGATCCTCACCACTATAATCCTGCCTTCTGATGGCAGTGGCAGAATTTGAAATGCTGTGTGTGGTCAGCAAGCAGCTCACGGCGCATGCTCTGTAGAAAAGGACTATTTCTAACTGTCCGACAGTGAGTGTTGAAAACGCCAACATAGCTATAGCACTACAGGTGGCTGGCCAGCTTCCTTCCTTCCTTCCTTCTTTAATTCATGAATACAAATAATGCAAGTTTTGCACATCCAGTTGCACCGAATAACCAACCACAATAACCTCCACCCACAGAAAATGAACCCCTGAAATAGCCTCTACCCACAGTAACTAGCGCTGAAATAGCCTCCACCTACAGTAACTGTGGCGCTGAAATAGCATAGTCATGGTAACTGTAGGCTGAAATAACCTCCACCAACAGTAACTGGAGCGCTGAATATCGCCTCCACCCACAGTAACTATAGGCTGAAATAGCCTCCACCCACAGTAAGTGTAGCGCTGAAATAGCCTCCACCCACAGTAACTGTAGGCTGAAATAGCCTCCACACACAGTAACTGTAGGCTGAAATAGCCTTCACACACAGTAACTGTAGGCTGAAATAGCCTCCACACACAGTAACTGCGGTGTTGAAATAGCCTCCACCCACAGTAACTGTGGCGCTAAAATAGCCTCCACCCACAGTAACCGTGGTGCTAAAATAGCATCCAATACACCTTCTAGCCTCGTTTCCCGACTGTACCACCCTAGAGAGTGCATCATTGACAATAGCACAGGGTCCGGTGGAGTGTGATTGATAAAGGACAAGGTCAAGGTCAAGGTAGGCGTCACGGCTGCTTGTCCCACCGCCAAACGGTGCTGTCATCACACACAGCTATGATGATGGATCCATCACGTGTCATATGCGTTTGTCGCACTGGCATAAAGCACTTTGGGTGTGTTAGGACGCTGCACCTGCAATGGTAACCATGGCATCGTCACACAAGGCGCAGGTGCTAGAAGCACAACCATAGTGACCTAATGGCAGTGATTTAAAAGTTACATAGTCTGATGAAAGCGTCACACTTTCAAAAGCAAAACACTGACCTAGATTTGAATCGACAGATCCAACTTGGATACCGGTGCACTTATTAAGTAAATGTTGGGACATAGAAGGGGATACTAAGACAATTTAATAGAGCATGTTACTGCTGTGGCCTATGGGGTCAGAGTTTTGGCAATCATGGCAAAATTAAATTGGCATGTTTTCACTTCGAATATCACCTACGGTAGTCATTTTAAAACAAGGTTACTTCAAACTAAAGAAAAGAAGATTGTAACGATTAACCTGATAATTTATCTTAGAAAATGACAGAAACTCGAAGCTATTGGACCATGCAAGTTTAAGGGCCTTCATATCTGATATTATATGATTAACTCTCTTATTGCCATTAAATGTCATTGCTGTGAAAAAATACTTCTGATCATAATAATTGTCTTGAAATGTATTTCAATGTTTAAAACTTAAGCCAATGCACTATAATATATCAACTATTGTGTATGTCTTAGCTTAAGGAAATCAGCCCGAGACCTAGGTGCCACCTAGCGGGTTCCGGCAGAACCAAGCCGTGGCGGGAAAAAACACGGAAATTAGGCAGAGACCATGGTGCCACCTAGCAGTTTCTAGCTAAACCAATGACGAATTTCCGTGAAAACGCGGATATTCCTCCAAAGGATTAGCATTCAGGGAATCACGGAAAATTCCCGGAAGTCAGGCTTAAACTGTCCTTATTGTGACATTATTATCACCCATGCTGAAGTTTTTCTTGTTTGGGTTTTATGTTCGAGCATCTAAGGAAATCTAAGAACAGAATTCGGACTAACCAATTGCTGTCATATTTGTTGGCATTTTTGAGAACGTTAATCAACTGTAGACATCCGCAAAATCGGCTGGAGATGTTTCATCCCTGTATCATGGTAGTTTGCAAGCCAGTTTTGCTATGCCACACTTACTTGGCTGCAGCCGGGTCTTCCACATCAATGTCCCACACGTAGATGCAGCCTACTTGGTTTCCAAGGGCGATCGTCTGAAAAATATGTTAGTTCCATATCATTATTGAATAATAAGTGGTTTGATGATTGTTGGAGTTTTACATTCTGGCAACATCTAAGGTCATATCATAACAAGGACAGATTTGTGACAGTGCGCACTCATGGCGACTTTATAATGCTGCCCCACTGGGCGACCAGGTTGCCAGCACCATGACCTGATATCCTACTCAGTCACATTATTCTGACACTGACCCAACCAGTCCTTGCCATATCCTAATAATGCCTAATAGCGCCTGGCTAGGAAGCGACAAGTATACATGTTTAAGCCATTGGTTTGACTCGATCAGGGTTTGAACCCATTGGTTCAAATCTCACGATCTATCAAATGGGAGTGGGATGCTCAACTCATGCGGCCATCCTGTCTGGACATAATAAGTGGTTATTATGCGATATGGGGTTTGAAGCTGGAGGGCCTCTGGAATGAGTATTGACTTAGCCATAGCTGAGGCTGGTTTAAAATTGCAGAGTCCTGGAACAAAAATATCATGTTACTGAAACAACGTGCTTATTATTAAATGAGTTGAGCTTTCTAAACTTAGTAATTTTGATTAGTCTATAAATAAATAGAAAAGTATTTAGACAAATAAATAACCAGCAATAGCAAAATAAAAATAAAAGTCTGACACCAGTTTCATCAGATTTCGAACCCACACATCTTGGCATATGGGAGTTAGCATGCTAACCATTACACTACCCAGGCTCCCTGATTCAATCACCAAATCCATGTATACCTGTCTCTATGTGGCTCTTTGCCTGAGAGGTCAGTGCAGGCTAATAGACTATCATAGAGAATGGACATAAATCTTTACCCTTTTGCCATGTTTAATACTCAATCGTTAGCCACAATTACAAACACACACACACTATAAAACAAGCCAAAGCTTACATAGAGAAACCAACCCAGTGTGACTAATGGGGAAATGTATAATCAGTGTACGTCTAATAGTAATAAATGGCAAAGGTTTTACATTTTTTTTAATAGTATGTGGGCTATGCCAAAATCCTAAACTCAAGGATAAATCTCTCAGCCGAGGTGAGTATATAACATAAGTTTTTATATTATACATTATACATTAGCACCTGTCTTAAAATGACAATTCTGCAACCAGACCAATCCAGTTCTGCCATGGCAGGTGTCCTGTCATCGGAGGGACAGTCAAAACAGGACAAATTACAATTCGCATGGAGAAAATGATGGTTTGCATATTGTTAGCAGAGGCTCGCCAAACACAGGGGTCGCTGAAGGCAGATACCCTATCATTAAAAAAAATAGATTAAAATTTATCGGTATCTTTTTAATTAAAAATGATTTTTTTTCAAATTAAAAAAAGCCCTACAAAATCTTGTTAAATTAAAAACACACTAAAAACATCGTTTTTAAATTAAGAAAACCCCACACATTTTCAATTAAAGAACAAACTTTTCTAATAAAAAAAACCACTTTAATTAAAAAGAAAAATCTTGTTTAAATCGCGCACCACTCACCTTTTGCCAGAAGTCAATGCAGAAGCGCATGTACCAGATGTCGCACTTCCGGTACTCAAACTTGTAGAGGATGGTGACCTCCGAGTCGCTATATTTGATCTCGTCCGGGTCAGAGCTGATGGAGCCTGGTTTCCACAGTGCGATGCAGTTTTCACACGACTACACGGGGAGCACAGGGGACAAAACCCGATGAAATCAACACATTTTTCAAAACCAAAACCATTAGGCCAAATAAAAGAAAAAAGTTGGTGATCGTCCTTTTGAAATAAAAATCTGGGTCGGACGGGTGTTTTTAAAATTTAAATTATTCCCCCCCTTCAGTCTCGACTCGGCTCCCTCCCCTTCCGATTTTCCTCCCTATCGCCCCTCAAATCCCTCTCCATTCCTTTCCCCAACTTCCCCGTCCATTCCTTCCCTTTCTATTTCGCACTCCATCCACCCCACTTTCCATTTCTAACTCCACCCACCCTCTCCATTTAACAGTTTTTAAACAAATTGGAAATTGAAAAAGTTCAGGGTGGGTGGGCGATTTTTCAAGCACGGGCGGGGACGATCATCACTTTTATTATTTGGCCATGTCACGATTTGAACCTCATTCCTTACACCAATTAATAAATTGATTTAATCACTACAAAACAAATCAATAGTCATGACATCTTAACTTACTAACACAAAAATACCCCAACTAACACCCAAATCCTACTGCATACAAAACAATAAATAGAAGACTATCTGATCACGTTGAACTAAGACTAAGTAATTAAAGGTATTAGTATGTATTGAATTGGAAATCCTAAACCAACAACTAAAACCTGGCATGTAAATGTAAAATGATTGAATGTACCTCTGACTCATTACTTATTACATTGTGTACAGTTTAATTTCAGAATTTACTTAACACTTCAATTTACAATATAAACCATATAAAAGAAAATTGTGTAAATACCTATATACCTGTAACACTTAAAGTTGCATAGTCCGATCGCGTTTGAATTTTTGTCTCATTTTTTAGATAAATATATCAGATTGATCGTTATGACCTACTAATCATTAGTCCAGAGTTAATTTGATGAAAAATGGCTGGTTTTGAAGCAATTTGAGGTGAAAGAACCCAAAATACTTTTGACAAACTTTTCAAAAGTCCTCTCGCCATGACCCGTATTGACATCTCGCGATGACCACATGATGCGGAATGACCTAAATAAAGTATAGTCTGGTCACCTAGCATTTACATAAGGTAGGCCTACTTGGAATGAGGGCATGGCTAATGAGGCCACGAGATTGACCTAAATACTTAATGAGTATTCCTGCATAATGGCTGTCTCAAAGTAGGTGTCCAAGGGGATGAGGTAATAAATGCACTGATTATTCTGTATAGGCTGTCCCCAATCCTTAGCTCAGGCACTAGTATCTAAGTTGGATATATAGAACCAAATTTAGATAAGTGTTTTGGTTTTGAAAAAAATAGGTTTCATCGGACCATGCAACTTTAAGGTCGGACGACCAGTGCTACATCACTGGCAAAAGATATATATGAATAAAATTCATTTACCAAAGAACAAAAACAACAAAAAACCTACATATCCCACTTATCTACTCGTTCACTAATTAAAGCTGCATAGTCCGACATACCATCAACTTTTTAATAATCCCCAAAACCGTATATCTAGCTTTAATTCTACATAGATACCAATGCACTTATGGGGCACAAATGCCTAAAGCCCCTGTCACACATCACCGGATTGAGTAACGGACAGAATTGTCTAGTCCGGCCATCATAAGTATCAAAATGTATTAAAATGTGTCAATATGTTGTGATATCGGGTCAAAGGCCCGTGGACGTACGGACATGAATGGATAGCCAACGGACGAAACAAACTCAAAACGGACAAGAACCGTAGACGTCAGTCCGGTGGCATCCGTTCCTAGTTTTGTGCATGTTCAAAACTTGTACGGAAACAAAACGGACTTTGTTCGGTTTCTCTCCGTTTCCCCCAATCCGGTGATATGTGACTGGGGCTTAAATAAGTGTACCACTATCTAAGTTAGATATGTAAAATCAACTTTAGATAATTGCTTTGTTTTTTCAAATGTAATGCTCCATCGGACTATGCAGTCTTTAATAAGCGCACCAGTATATAAGTTGAAAACATGGGAAACAAATCTAGAGAATTGTTTTGGGTTTGAAAATTTGAATGCTTTCATCGGGACTATGCAGCTTTTATCAACAACTCTAACAACAATTAGTTAAAAAAGCCCGCTGTACCTTGGACAACACAAACTTGCCGAGCCACCGGACACAGTCAACATAGTTTCGGTGGATGTCGCGTGTGGAAAAGTCTGGATAGTTCTGTCCATATGTAGGGAAGGGCTTGTTGGTCTTGGCTGGGTTGTACGTGTAGGACTTCTGCATGGCCGTCTGGATGCACTCCTTGTCCAAACGCCAGATCTTCAATGAGTGGTCCATGCCACACGAGATGATCCGCGTACCCTCAAGGTTGAAGTCCTGAAGGGAAGTGGCCATGAAGGGGAAATCATGACTAAATGCATTTGTGGTGTGATGTTTGTTGTTGTTTTACGTCCTAGCAAAAACATTGGGCACAATGGCCGAATCGGTAAAGCACGGGCCTCGCGTGCAGAAGATTGGGAGTTCGGTTCGCGATCGAGTCAAACCAATGACTTATAAAATTGATACTTGTTGCTTTCTAACCGGGTGCCCAGCATTAATAGGATAGGGCAAGGACTGGTTAACTCAGTGTCAGGATAATGTGACTGAGTGGGATATTGGGTTATGGTGCAGGCAGCCTGATTTCCCAGTGGGCAGCACTATAAAGTCACCATGATTGTGCACTGTCACAAGTCGATACCTGTCCTGATGACCTTAGATGTTGCCATGACATAAAACTCCAACAACCAACCATCTAAGGTAATATCAGGATGGGTACCGACTTGCGACAGTGTGCACTCATGGTGACTTCATAGTGCTGCCCCACTGATATCCCAGGCCACTGGCACCATAACCTGATATCCCACACAGTCACATTATCCTGATACTGTGTGAACCAGTCCTTGTCCTATCCTATTAATACCGAGTGCCGGGCTAGATAACAAGTATCAACTTTTTAAAGTCATTGGTTTGACTCGGTTGGGATTCGAACTTCCGACCTGGGTGGGTTGGTTGGTTGTTTTACGTCCTAGCAATGCCTAAGGTGATATCAGAATGGGTCTTGTAAACAAAATCTTGTAAACACATAAGTGTGATGTATAGATTTTACATTTGTTCATGAAACCTAAGTGACAGATTAAATACTACGAACTAGCCACCATAAACTTCACTGGCGCCATGGCTTTAAATCATCGCCAATCAACCAAAATCTTTATAATTTATCGATGAGACAGGTCAGACCTAAAAAGCCCGGTCAACACCCAAAAGTTGGGAAACCACCAATCGACGGGAAATTCTCGTCCCTGTGAATAACAGGATTGAGAACAGGTCAAACCTAAAAAGGTGGGAAACTGCCGATTGGCAGGAAATTATCATCTCTGACAATTAGCTGTTGTGTCTTTGGGAATACCCCGTGTATATAAATATTCATGTGCTAGGAAATAATACTGCTCGATGCTTATCAGCCCTAATTGTGTGCAAGATCAGTACACATGTGAAGATATAGAATTCAAGGCTATTTCAAGGCTTTTTTTAATAGGAATTCAAAACTATTTCCATTTTCAGGAAGAAAAAAAACAATGGCAAATGGCGATTTCGGACTAATTTAGATCAGTGAGTTCAGTTGAATAGAATCCAAGGGTTTTCAAGACTAATTACTCAAAATAGGTTAAATTCAAGCTTTTCAAGGCCTTGAAATGGGGCAAATGAAGTTCAGGACTTTTCAAGACTTTCCAGGCCCTGTACGGACCCTGTGTGTGTAATTTCAATCCAGTCAGAACCGTTAGACCCCGGTGACTGATTGGTCGGTAGCGATGGCAACTGTCCCCTCAGAGTTTTGTAAATAGGCATTACGTTGCAACCAATCACCTAGGGAAGCTGAGTAGGTGTCCAATCTCAGTGCTGACAAATGAGACACCATAACCACCATTAATCTAAAGGGTGCCTAATAAGTTTCCAGTGTAAACAGCATGTGCATTAGTTCAGCAAATAAGGCAACAATAAAACGCGGTTCTTGCCCGATTTGGACTTTAAGGTCCCTAGGGACTCAAACCCCATATAAGGGAAATAGAAGCGTTTATTAGAGTTTCATAATCTGATAGGTTTGAGTTTATGCCATTTTTAATGTTATAGATAAATATATTAGATTATAATTATAATAATCTATTTAACTTCAGTTTGAAGTAACTTTAATTTGGGCCTAGAGCAGGATTCGAACCCACGCGTCTTGCCATTCCGGGGCTAGCATCCTAACCATTAGATTATGTAGGTTACTTGATGCAAACCAGACGGGATGGATGAATGAGTTGAGCATCTGTCTCCTGTCTTGGGAGATCGGGGGATCCGTACCCATGGGTTTGTGGGTCCGAACCCTGGTTGAGTCAAACCAATGACATACAAATTTATACTTGTCACTTCCTAGCCAGGTGCTCTACACTATTAGGATAGGGCAAGGACGGATTGGGCTAAGTGTCAGGATAATGTGACTGAGTGGGATATCAGGTCATGGTGCTGGCAGCCCAGTCTCCCAGTGGGTCAGCACCATAAAGTCACCATGAGTAGGCAGTCAGAAGTCAGTACCCGTCCTGATATGACCCTAGATGTTGCCAGGACATAAAACCTCAACCAACCATCTTTCCCCACTTGGGCATTGAGGTTCCTAGGAACTCAAACCCCATATAAGGGAAATAAAAGCATTTATTAGAGTTGCATAATCTGATAGTTTTGAGTTTGTGGCATTTTTACTTTTATAGACAAATATATTAGATTATAATTATAATCTATTTAACTTCAGTTTGAAGTAACTTTAATTTGGGCCTAGATCAGGATTCGAACCCACACTTCCTACCATTCTGGGGCTAGCATCCTAACCACTAAACAATATAGGTTACTTGATGCAATCACCCTACCCATGTTCACCTATGTGGCTCCTTGTCTGAGAGGTCAGTGCAGAATACTACAATACTGACAGCATATTCTCTGCGGTGATATTCACCGTACAGTTTGGCATACTGCCAAATTCGATCAAATTGATATTAGACCGGTGCTAGTGTCACTATTAACCTTTTATTATTTTGCCGAAGCCAATTCCCTTTTCAGTTCAATTTAACAAATTAAAATTTGTGACCTCCATATTAAACCTCTACTTGGTTACTAGGTTGGTTTGTTGGTTGGTTGTTGGGAGTTTTACATCCTGGCAACATCTAAGGTTATATCAGAATAAGTACCGACTTGTGACAGTGCACACTCATGGCAACTTTATAGTGCTGCCCCACTGGGAGACCAGGCTGCAAGCACGATAACTCAATATCCCAGTCACATTATCCTTATACTGAGCTAACCAGTCCCTGCCCTATCCTATTGTAGAGGTCTGCACTGACCTCTCAGGCAAGGAGCCGCATAGACAGGTAGGCGTGGGTAGTATGGTGATATCAGGGAGCCTAGGTGGTGTAATGGTTAGCACACTGGCCCAGAATGCCAAGAGATGTGGGTTCAAGTCCCGCTCCAGGCACAATATTTCCCATTTTCATCACCCCCATGACATTGGTTGCCGTGACCATGATCCTGTAAAAGCTACGCGATGTATGGTTGTTGAACCTACCCTGTGTATGTATATATTAAGTGCATTGCCTGAATGTATGTTATTCTAAGTATTAAAAGACTTACAATTCCAGGGGGGACGAGTGTAGTGGTCTGCACTGACCTCTCAGGCAAGGAGCTGCATTGACAGGTAGGCATGGGTAGTATGGTGATATCAGGGAGCCTAGCTGGTGTAATGGTTAGCACACTGGCCCGGAATGCAAAGAGTTGTGAGTTCAAGTCCAGCTCTAGGCGCAATATTTCCCATTTTCATCACCCCCATGACACTATTAATACCGAGTGCCTGGCTAGGAAGTGACAAGAATAAATTTTTAACTCATTGGTTTGACTTAACCAGGGTTCGAACCCAATGTTCGAATCCCACGATCTACCAAAATGGGAGACGGATGCTAACTCATTTGGCCACCCCGTCTGGTCACTTAGTTAGCATAAACACAGAATCAAATTTGAGTACAAAACTCACAAAATTACTTCCTATGACCCGTCAACTTGTTAGATGAATATCAGTCATGTACGCGCAGCATTCATCCACCCGGTTAACCTGTGTCATGGGTAGTAACGTTGCTTGTAAGTTGTAGCATACGCGCATGTGATGTGATATCATACACCTTACCGCACTGAGTACCTCATCCCTATGGCCGTCCACACCACCAAAGATGGCCACACAGTGGTCAGTCTTTATATTCCACATCCGCAAACTGTGATCTGTGAGAGAACAGACGAGTCATAAGGATTCAGGCTTTATATTCCACATCCACAAACTGTGTTTTATGAGAGAACAGATGAGTCATATGGATTCTGGCTTTATATTCAGGGATGAAAGTGGTCTACACCAACAACAAAAAGCGGAAATTTGTCATGAGGTTATTTGCAAATATTGTTGCTCCACTAATAGTACATTATCCTAGTTATCATCACTGTCATTAGTATTATCATTATCATTGTTGTTATTATTATCATCATTATATTATGTGTCTGGTTCAATCTTTAGTGACAATCACAGTGCATAGTTAGAGTTTCACTAGCACTAAGGAAACTGACGCGAATTTCCCTGAAAATTCGGCTAATGTTCTCCCATAGCCATAGCAATGTCAGGGAATCGCGAAAAATTCCCAGAAGTCAGGTTTCATTCACAACTTTCCTAACACTATCCTAGCTTCATTCCACTTCGCTCCACTGTCCTTGTGACAGCCCATACCGCCCATATAGAGGGCACTACTGACAGTGCTGTGTGTTGTAGCATAGTATTGGCCTACGCTGATGGTGCTGCGTGGTGCAGGACGGTATTTTCAACAAAGGAGTATATCTGTCAAAGACATGTATATTTCCAACAAAGTGGTGCACCTCACAACTCTGAAAATTTTTTCGTTACCTTTTCCTACCGAGAGGAGCAGATTGGGGTCGTGTGGGTGGAATTTGAGTTCATTTATCGAGTTTCCATGGCCAACGAAGTGCTGAAAATAGGGAAACACAACGGTTAGTGCCATTAAAGAAAGCAATAAACAGTTGGCATGCATAATACAGGGTCAGTACGCATGTGCAGATATGGATTTCAAGGCTATTTCAAGGTTATTTCAGATAGGAATTCAAGACTATTTTCCCGCCTGGTAACCTAAGTAAACTACAAAAATCAATGTTGGCTCTGGCTAATTTACTTCCTGCCTGCACTAGGCAAAATGTTAAAGGTGAACTGGCATTAAAAAAAATTTGAAACACTCGATGCATTGCAGGGTGGTAGAGGAATAGACAAATGACCTTCTTGAATGACCAGACTCGATGGGCGAATGAGTTGAGCGTCCGTCTCTTGTTTTGGTAAATCGTGGGATTCGAACCCACAGGTTCGAACCCTGGTCAAGTCAAACCAATGACCTAACAAAAATTGATCCTTGTCGCTTCCTAGCCAGGCACACATCATTATTAGGATAGGACAAGGACAGGTTAGCTCAGTGTCAGGATAATGTGACTGAGTGGAATATCAGGTCATGGTGCTGACAGCCTGGTCTCCCAGTGGGGCAGCACTATAAAGTCACCATGTGTGCGCTCTGTGACAAGTCGGTACCGTCCTGATATGACCTTAGAGGTTGCCAGGACATAAAGCTCCAACAACCAACAGCCTTTTTGAATGTAGATCCAACTGCACTTTACTTACCTTGATGCACTGCAGTGAACTGGGGCTGACAATACGGATGAGACCACGTGATCCAGCAACTGCAAGCAGCGGTTGGTGGGTGACCGCCTCCACCGTCCACGCACATGTGTAGAAGTTCTCATCGGCCTGAGTATAGCGTCAAGGAATCACACCCAACCTCAATCTGGTAATAAAGAAACATTGCCAGGCTACGCCATGGGTGATTCACCCTCAATCAATTACCAGAGGGGATGACCAAACGAATTGCGCGCCCACTTCCTATGTGTCAGGTCATGGGTCTGATGACCCCCGACCGAGTCAAATTAATGACTTAAAAAATGTATAACTTGTATTACTCAGGGATGAAAGTGGTCTCTGGCCAAAAATCTAGCCAAGATTAGTACATCAACAGCGAATTTCCGCAAAAACGCTGATTTCTGCCCATAAGATTAACATTGTCAGGGAATCGCGGAAAAATGCCGGAAGTCAGGTTTCAACTTATCCTTGTGCCTATATTATCGCCCATACATAAGTCGTTCTTGCTTTGGTTTCATGTTCTAGCAACATCTAAGGTCATAACGCTATTCGAACTACCGAATTGTTGTCCTATATATTCTGATTTCTTAGCATTATGTTTAATGTTAATCGGTAAATATAAACAAAAATCGCGGAAATCCGTGAAATCGCGGAGATCTTTTCCCCCTGAAATTATATATTTATTGATTATTTATTACAGAAATATGGGGGAAACTCAAAACTATCAGTTTATGTCAGTTTAATCAATCTTGTTGACCTTGACCTTCAACACTGAACCCGCAAAGGATACGTCAGCGTCCACGTATGACTGCACCAGCTTGATTTTACCATCATCTTGGCACTCGTATATTGTAACCTGTGTTGCGTAGAAGGTATGGGGGTGAGGGGAGGAGGAGGTGAGGAGAGAAATAGAAAATCATTTATATATCTGATACTAAGTTTGTAGGCAAGTGTAAGCATTTTTTTCCCTCCAAAATAGAGAGAATGATATCAATGCTTTCTCAGAAGCAAAGGCAATCTTTATTTATATAAAGAACCAAGTCACATCATTTTACTATATTAATGCTATACTGAAAGCAGACTAGCTCTAGAAACAAATTATCGTAGAGGATTTGGGTGTTCTGGTAAGACCCCCCCACCCCCGTACGGGGTGGGGGTGGGGGGCTACAAAAATAAAAGGGGGAGCGGGACATAGCTCAGACAGTAGAGTGTCCAGCTGTGTAGGTATGGGTCATCCTATCGATCCTGCTGAGTGGACGCATTTGCAGTTTGGGCTATTTTCCTTTCCAACCAGTGTTCCACAACTGGTTCATCAAAGGCTGTGGTATGTGCTGTCCTGTCTGTGGGAAAGTGCATATGAAAGACCCCTTACTGCTTATCGGAAAGGGTAGCCTATGTGGCAGCAGCAGGTTTCCTCTAAAGAAATTACCAAATGTTTGACGTCCAATAGCCGATGATAAAAATCAATGTGCTGTAGTGGTGTCGTTAAATAAAACAAGCTTTCCTTTTTTTTTTTTTTTACAAAAATAAAAGGTTGAAAAATAATCTCTGAATGGTGAAATGAAAATCAAATCACAATGCAACGTGAGATTTAATATTTTATATATATACTCGAATCCTGTTATAAATAGAATAAATTTGAGGAGGCAATCATACTCTATTGCTTCCAACCGTGGCGAAATTAACGGGGTCTCCTTCCTTTGTGTTATAGTTGAACTGCACCCCGAAAATAGGCTGGCCATGGTCCTCCTGAAGAGAGCATCAGATACATCAATTAGCATATAGGGAGTCACAGAGGAATATGTTGTATAAAATTACAAAATGAAATAAAGGATAGGAAAAAAGTAAAGGAAAGGAACGAAATAAAGGATAGGAAAAATTACAAATGAAAATGCAGGAAATTTTTCCATACTTGTGCAAGATACATTGCTAAAACAAATCAGCAATTGGTAGCCGTGTTATTTTAACACAATAGAATATGCGTGTTCACATACGTATGATCAAATAAACCCATCTCATCTTAAATCATATGACAGGTGCCCTCGTTGGGCTTGTGTCTTTATCATAGTAAATGAGTATATCAGGCATGTGATTGGGCGCAGGAAAAAAAACCTGAACATTTTTCTAGGTTATCATGGGGACACATAGCATCCCACTGAGTCGCGAGAAGGATGCAAATAGTGTGTATTTCAGAGGTGTTTCGGCGGCCAGAAAAAAAACTGAATTAACCCCCGCCCCCCCACACACACACAGAATTCCGGTCATGGTGGCCAGAAAAAAACCTGGAATTCTGGTTAAAACCAGAGAAATCACATGCCTGTTTTACGTATGTCAATTATTAGTATTATTAGTTTCAATCGTGGACAATTGATCTTCCTTATTCTACTGCTCCTCCGAGTCCTCGCCATATCCTAGTAATGCCGAGCACCAGGCTGGATGGCGGTAAGTATCAATTTGACTCGGCCGGGGTTCGAACCCACGATCTGCCACGCGAGAGGCGGGTGTTCAACCCATTCGACCATTCTGTCTGGTTTTTCTTGTTTTCAAACAAAAGTTCGAGTCCACATTTGTCACATTACTTCATTTTCAGATGACATGACCGGAGAGTTGGCATCCTGCTCCGAAATTGGGATGTAGTTGATAACATTCTCGAGCACAGCATACAGTGTTCGAAATAAGAGCCTGACCACTTGCCCAGAACAAGTGAACATTTTTTTCTTATTTCTAAGATATATTTGTATATCTATTTGTATGTATATTTGCATGTATATTTGCATATCTATTTGCATATCTATTTGTATATATTTGTATATATATTTGTATATAATGTAGATACTGTGTACAAGTGACAATATTTGCTTATTTCTATCACTAGCATACATACCTTGAGATAGTTCATGCACTTGTATTTGGGCTTGATCTTGACGAACTTGCCCTTGCCCCTTCCACGCACCCGGCTGTTGTTCTGCTGTGTCGGTGTTTCGCTCCGAGAACTATCGTCCGCTATGCTGTTACTGGTGATGCTTATGTTATCATCCTACAAATAACGCAACACAGGCAGGGATGAAAGTGGCATCCGGCAAAAATTCACCAGACAACATTCAACTTCTTATGTCTCTGAAGTAATGTCTATTAATATAAAAAGAAAAGATGGCGGATGGGTTACACCCTTTGCTTCCTAGGAAGATACCCTCCAATCCGCCCGCGACACCGCTATCGCCGAACCAGTCGGACTCGTACAACTTTTTGCAAGCTCATCAGCGGCAGAGTCCAGTTGGGAAAAGGCACTCCACGCAATGTATATATATATATATACGCAGTAACATCCTTATTACATCCCTTTTTGAAATGCCATTGATTTCAGCAATGATAGAGACTATTTTCACTGTTGTGCGACATTTGAAAGACATTTTAAAAGGCTCTTTTAGTCTTCCGAGGTGAAATTCAAAGGAGCCAATAACGGAAATCTCAACATACAGAATGGAAATCCTTAACATTCTTTCTTCCTAGACATGATTTCTTAATAAGTATAACATGGCCCGCAAATGTATAACATGGCCCGGTATTGTCTGTGTTTACCCGACTTTTGCTCCTGCCAAAATTTCCGTCTTAAGTCTTCCGAAAGGCAATTTTAACCGCCATAAAGTGAATCCTTAACATTTTTTCTTCCTAGCAATGGTCTCACCACAAGTATAACTGGCCCAACAAGTGTATAATAAAGCCCAGTATTGACGATGTCTGCTCCGGCCGAAACCTTGATTACCGGCCGGAACCCTCCTTAAATTTCCAATGGGGTCCAACCATAATAATAGGTACCGACAGCGCCCATTAAAAGTCCAGGAATGGTGCTTTTTTCATCAATATTCACATGCTTGTAACTATTTCTGTATGTATATGATTTAGATGAAATTACGTAAACTAGAACATCACCATATGTTCTATCCGATGGTGTTGTTGGATAGAATATATAGTAAGTTTTTATTTAAGTAAACTCCATTTGTATGATGCGTGTATTTAGTGAATATTCCTTCATTACTGATGTAAATGAAAACGACTGTGAAAACAGGGTATTTTTAATGGGCTCGCGCTTCCTTGCTGTACGTCCTAGAAGGTCAGGGATGGTATCAGAAGAAGCGCAATGACCTCAGCTTTCTAACCATATATGGTTTGCCCTAGGTCAAAAAGGTCAAATTATGCAATTTAAATAATTTTGAAAGTTTAAAGTCCATTTACTGAATTAAAAAATAATTTAAACCTAATAAGATTTGGTATGGATAGAAAGACAATTTAATTACCTTCCCAATGATACCAATCTTACTATAGTGCCATGTAGTCCAAGGAGGCGCAGGCAGAATATTGACACCAACCTGTTTGGGCCTTTGCTGACCATACTAGTTTCACAATGATGACACCCTTGTAGAAACATGTATCTGACATTGATGTCTGTTGAGTTATATCACACAATATATAATCTAATATTGTGCCAGATTTGGGGAAGATCCAACCATTGCTTTAGGTACAGTGAATATTTCAAGATTTATTTAAATCAATATTTTTGGTTTCAGACACTTTTAATCTGTATTTGGAATCAAAATACAGCTTTTCATATTTTTAGTTTAAATCTGTGGTATAGCTAATATGCATTAGTTCCATATGCTATGTGTGCAAAATTTGAAGGAGATCCAACTATTAGATGAGCCACAGTGAGTGTTCAAAGCTTGATGAACAAATTTATATTTTTGATTTTGTACACTTTTCTTTTGTATATGCAATCAAAATGCATATTTTGTATTCCTAGATAGAATATTAAAAGGATAATGTGTATTACCTCCAGATGATATGCGCTGTCAATTCTTAGGATGATACACCAATTCGTTAAGCTACAATCAACATTTAAAGATTTATCAAATTAATATATTTGGTTTTCTGACAATTTATCTTTATATGTTCAATCAAAATTCAATATTTTCCATATTTATTTATATAATATTGATATACATAATATCTATTAGTATCAGGGAATGGTTATTGTAATACTGTGCCAAATTTGAGGAAGATTCAACAGGTTGTTTAGCTGCAATGAGCTTTCAAAAATAGGAAAATTGAACAAATTTCACTTGCAGATGCTGTTTACATGCCAACAATTACACTTTTTCACATTTTTGGATGCAAATATCTTTTGATTCTCTGCAGATAGAGGTCTGGAAAAAAATAGACTATTACACTGTTATGAATATGTGAACTATCTTGCATCTATTCAGTATTGTTGCAGTTTTTCAAGAAAATACTATGCTTTGAAAATGGCTATTTGGCCAAATGGGCAAGATTTCTTTATTACGAATTGCACTTTTTGACATCGTCTTATTAAAAATCTGCTTGATGAACTGATTTAACAATTGATAGCTTAAATTCCTTTATATATGTACAATGGAAATTGGTTAGCAGAAAACACCTGACATGGTTCAACCTTTTATTATACTTGGTCAAAGTTCCACTTTTAATTGGAAATTAATACATTTTTATATATTAATTCTTTAAAATTGAATATCTCAAAAACAATAATATATCTAGCCTAACTCTTTTTCGATTTGGGTTAGTAAATTCAACATCTACAGGAAGGAACAACACTATTGTACCCTGTGCATATATTTAAATTTCGCTGCCGGTACCTAATAATAAGGCACTTCTCTAATGCATTAGCTAATACAAAAGATCTGAAAGTCAACAACTTTCAAATGCATATATAACTCACTCAAATTTTGGAATATAAAAAAAATTCAAAAAGCATACTGCTTTTGATTCATTGGAGTGTCCAGTGAAATTATAATTTGAATGTTTGGACCCCTTTGAACAATTTCGGAGGGTACATATCACAGGAGTATAAAAAACTATGACAGGTGGTAGGTGCTATCCTGACTGAACCATATCCAATAGGAGAGTGTGCGTTCACATCACTTCCGGTTGATGCAGTGAAAACAAAGCACTTTTTGTTATATTTACATTCGCAATAATGCCGAATTTCACTTGAGTAAGTTATGCTTCTAAATAACATCATTTCAACAGAATTAGAATGTAGCAGTAAATAAATTTGTGCTTTTTGTTTTATTTGCATCTACAATAACGCACTTGACTAAATTATGCTCCTAAATATAATTATTTCAATCCCCGAGTGAATATTCATGCTTCTAAATAACAGAATTAGATCTTAGCAGTGAATAGATTTGTGCATTTTGTTTTATTTACATTCGCTTCAATGCTGTAAGTGCCATTGACATTGTTTTCACCGCCTCGAACAGTGGCTAGGATGTGATGCGCTAAGTGCCCGGATGTCCGCGGCCTCATATTAAAAAAACAACTCAACCATTGATTGACATTAATAGTTGACATTACTAGAACAGGGCAAAACCAAGGTAACAAATTGAATTAATTTAGTAAATATTTAGCTCGACTCGGGCGGGATTGATCCCACAATCTCCCGCAGGCGCAGGTTGTGGATGGGGGGAAAGCAAGTCTTCTAAAATTCTATGCATGATACGGTCTATCTCGATAAAAGATTCACCCCGCACTGCAGTAGCCTACTACAAGTACGGGGTGAATTTTTGTTATCTACCAAGTTGACTAACCCGTCAGGTGTGGCGGTTTAAAATCTCAGTGTGTTTAGATTCTATGCTCAGGGTTCTGCGCATGCATCAAAATCGAACAGCATTTCAGCGTATTCGATTAATCAACTCGGGTGACCATAGCAACTTTTTGACGCACAAATGTGACATCATCGGTCCTAGCCAACCCCAGCCAAGAGGTGGGTTAAACTTTTTGCACAATGACAAGGGATGTCTTTTTGTCAACTCCACTTGCGGTGTTCTATTTGAATTTCTAGGAACAAGTGACCCGAGTTGCCCGGGTCGTGGTAATCGGATAAGCTCATGCGCATAACCCTTTGACGCATGCATAGAACCCCGAGCGTAGATTCTAAACTCACTGAGATTAGGTATGCGAAAAACACGCTGCTTTCACGCTACTCGCATGTCCCCCACGATGCATGCGTGGTGCACACCTGACTATGTTTTTCCATCTCACTTGCAACCTATATTTTAGGACTACCAGGAATGTGCCCATCTGGACGATATAGTTCACATTTTACTCCAATGCTACATCCAAAAATATTTGCTGCCCAATTTATAGAAGTGGACAAAAATCATTATTCAAATTTATGTCTGTTAAAGTCACTGGAATACTACCTGAAGGTAAATTTTGATATTTTTGAAACTAGTTTATTTTGTTTCTTTATATACTTCTCCATATTAGGATATAATTTGATGTCAATTTGAGCACAAGAACATTGATTTTGAGGGCGGAGAAAAAGGTGTGTCTGATTTATAGAAATGAAAAAAATCATTATTCAAATTTATGTCTGTTAAAGTCACTGGAATACTACCTGAAGGTAAGTTTTGACATTTTTTAAACTAGTTTATTTTGTTTCTTTATACACTTCTCCATATTAGGATGTAATTTGATGTCAATTGGAACACCGGAACATTGATTTTGAGGGCGGAGGAAAAGGTGTGTCTGGTAAAGTGGTGACAAAGATACTGGATTGACACGCCACCCGCGACTCATACAATGTGCCTTGGTAACCTATCTGATGTGTGGTGAATTAATATTATCTTAAGAGAACTTTGTGATATATTACTGTGTGTAAATCCTATAAATTACAACTGTCAGGTACTGCCATTCCTGCCCTAGTAAGGATAGGGACAGAATATGGTCTAAAAAGAGATTTTTCTCCACTCTTGTGATGGATCATGACCACACCTCTCCTAACTTACTCTTTAATATGAATAAGCAATGCTTAGAACCGACCCCCCGATATAACTACAGCAAAGTTTTTAGTTTTTTTTTACTCCACTCGCAGTTTTCCATTTGAAATTCTAGCAACTCGGGTGACCCGAGTCACGGCCATGATAATCGAATACGGCCGTCATTTACGAGGAATAAACTACTAATATTTCATTTGTGCATCCATGTTTATGGCAAATTGTTCTTTATTTCTTTTAATTTTGAATAAAATCAAAGTTTTGAACTGCGCATATCGGCAAATTCTATGGCAGCAGGCATTTGTTTTGATATATTATTAACCAATCGCTGACCCCGAATACCGTCAATTGGGCCTATGGATTGCCACTGCAGAGTAGCATGGAGGAACACGCACACTGGTCCCAGTGAAGTCATCACACCATATATGGAAGATCTGTAGCGAGGGACTAGTGTAGTTGTTCCACGACTTGGCTTGTGCTACTCTGCGGCGGATTCGATTTGAAATTTTATCAATTCGAGTGACCCGAATACGGCCATCGTTTCAGCGGAGTAAACTATTAATATTTCATTTGTGCATCGATGTTTATGCCAAATTGTTATTTATTTCTTTTAATTTTGAACTGTGCGTATCGGCAAATTCTATGGCAGTGGGCATTTGTTTTGACCAATTGCTGTCGTCCACCCTGTGTGTTGCGCATAGCAAAGCTCGACGAGCGATTTCCGTTTGCTTGGATGTTATTCAACACGAGTTTACAAATGACGGCGCCCATAGTCTCATAGAGGGCTATTTCCATTTCGCTGGATTTTGGTGAATTCATGTTCCACCTCTATGAGTACAGGTATTGTTTAAGCATATTTACTATATATGTACACATGTTAGTCATTAGCCTCCCCATGGGTGGGTCGGTATTATGTAACACAATCATTAATAAAATAGTGTAGAAATAGATTATTTGTATTGTCCTTTCCTTAAGCTTTCAAGTGACACAAAGTTTTTGAAAATCGGCTAAGAATTGAGAAAGTTGTGGCATTAAATTTAGGGAAATCCATGAGATGGGTCACATAATTCAACTCGTTTTCCATTGAAATAATGGACCAAAATTACACATAAAACGCCTTATAAAGTGTCACAACTTCCTTGCTAATTGTCACAGGATGATCATTTAGGTATCATTAGAAAAGACTTTCCAATTCCTTTGCAATGATATATATCTTTTTGTTATCTGTTAACTTAGATTTTTTTTGTCACATACCTACTGAGATTTTAAACCGCCCTTGGCCTTGGCGCTTGACTGACGGAGTCGGCTTTTATACTTGTATTTATCCTCTTCTGCTAGCTTCGTTACTAGCATAATCAGATCACTTAGTTGGGCAATCTAACAATAATGCAATGCAATGCGTCCCTACCAGTCGGTAGAAAACTGCATAAGTTCACTTCAAAAGTCAAAACAAAAACAACTGCCCCAGTACGAGCGATAATGGAGGTCATTGGCGAACAAAACAATGGCATGTGGTGGCACTGGGGACAGAACGCCCGTCTTATTTGCGTATCACACGTCAAGAATAAAACAAAGGCACGTACAATTTCATCACCAGAACCTTCCGTGTTCACAGACTCTTCACATTTCACTGCAGAAAGTCTGGTTTTCTTAGCGATAGCCACTCCAACATTGTCTTCGCTGTCCGACATTTTTGAATCCCGCTCTTTCATGGCGCCGTCTGTTATGACTGAAACTAGAAAACAAGAGAGGGCGCCACTAGCAACTACTTAGCTGACGCCAGGGGGCAGCACTAATCGGGACGTTAGACTGAATCGCCTAAAATATGATGCGAAAGTTATGTGTTATGCTTGTTGGAGATCTTCATAGATAAGTAAGCACATTTTCTTAGTG
Organism: Branchipolynoe longqiensis; assembly: GCA_030323885.1. Classification (NCBI taxonomy): domain Eukaryota; kingdom Metazoa; phylum Annelida; class Polychaeta; order Phyllodocida; family Polynoidae; genus Branchipolynoe; species Branchipolynoe longqiensis. The sequence goes on from CM059189.1 coordinate 92,105,029, forward strand.
AGAATTCTCTATTGATTTCTAATTTCACGGTTTCAGTCAGATGATTGCTGTGCTTCACAATAGTCTCCACACACATGTGGTGGACATACATATTTAGGCCTAGGTCTAACTCCACCAACCATTAAAGTTGCAAAGTCCGATGGCTTTGAATTTCTGTATTTTTTCTGAGATAAATATATTAGATCAATCACTAGTATCTACTTTACATTAGTTCAAAGTTACTTTTATTTTAAATGGTAAACTTTTGAGATATTTTGAGTACAAACATGAAAAATTAGTTTGGGCATACTTGCCAAAACTCGGACACCATAGACTTCTTCAGTAAAGGCCCTGTCACACTACGACGTTTCCCCCAGCGCGCCGGCAACGCGCAAAACATTTGCAACCCGTCGACACGCGTCCAACTCGTCGGCGTTTTGGGAGAAAGTTCGATGGGGCGCAGCGTGTTAGTAGTGTGCTATGAGCGCGCGTCCAACGCGTTTAGACACGCAGCGGAACAGCATAAACGTCCCGCCAGCGGGTACCGAGCGTGCCTTCAACGTGTTGTCAGCACGCTCTCGGCGCGCTGTCATCGCGTTGACGGCGCGTTGGTGTCGTGTTAGTACCGTGTCAATGCGTACATACCCGCCAGCAACACGTTAGGACGCGCCCGCAGCGCGTCCACACTGCGCGGCCAACGCATCCAGGCGCGCCGGCAACACGTCCAACGCGCCGAGAAACACTGGAGCAACGTCAATGGCATGCCCACAACATGTCGATGGGACGTTCCCGACGCGCCGACGGAACGCTCGCATTTTGGGGAAAAAAAAGCCAATGTTATACCCCTGTCACATTGGAACGTGTTGTGCGGCGTGCCGGCAACATGGACAATATTTTGCTAGCACGCTGGACACATCCAAGTTTTCGGCGTCTTGGGAGAAAGTTTGACGAAACCGCAGCGCGTGAGTAGCATGTTAGTAACGCGCTGCGAACGTGTGTCGACGTGCAGCGGTAAAAAAAAGAGAAAAAAAGTCTGCTTGACCTAGTTTACTCCCGCGTTTGTCTATTCGCGTCAACGTCCCGTCAGCGGGTTCCCAGCATGCCATCAGCGTGGTATCGGCGCATTGTCGGCGCTCCGCAAGCGTTTCTCAGCGCGTTGGACGTGTTGCCGGCGCACCTGGATGCATTGGCGGTGGGTCTTGGCGCTGTGCCGGCCCTACCCGAATGCCAACGTTAACCGACTTTGATCAACGTCCTGCCAGCGTTCCGCCGGCGGGCCCCCAACGGGTTCGACGTGTTGACAACGCGTTGGTAGCATGTCCATAACGTCCCTCCAACACGTCTGCGCGCGTCGGTCCGTGCCGAAAGTTTTGTGCAAGCACAAAACAATCGGCGCGACCCGACGCGCGCTGACGGCCGCGACATGTAGATTCACACGTTGCTATGTACCGACGCGCCGGAAACGCGCTGGAAATGCACCGGAAACTTACCGGACATGTACCGACGTTTCGCCCAAAAATCGAACACGTCGGCACGCGTCGACCCGCGTTGTCCCGAAACGTCGTAATGTGACAGCCCCTTTAATACCCCTGTCACATTACAACGTTTCTGCCGGCGTGCTGGCAACGCACACAATATTTGCAACCCGTCAAGAGACGTCCAACTTTTCGGCGTTTTGGGAGAAAACTGGACGGGTTAGTAGCATGGTATTAGCGTGCAGCCAACGAGGTTCGACGCGCGGCGGACGAAAGCACAACACTTTCGCGGCGGACCGACGCGCGCCGACGGCCGCCGACGTCTGCATTCACACGTTGCTATGTACCGACGCGCCGGAAACGCGCCGGAAACGCCCCGGTAACGTACCGGTAACGTACCGGAGATGTACCGACGTTTCGCCCAAAATTGCAACACGTCAGCACGCGTCGACCCTCGTTGGGCCGAAACGTCGTAATGTGACAGGGCCTTAACCTACGTTGATCAACGTCCTGCCAGCGTTACGCCGGCGCGCCGCCAACGCGTGTCGACGTGTTCCTAATGCGTCCGTAACGTGCCCGCCAAAATGCTGCCGCGCGTTGCGGCCCGTCTAAAGTTTTGTGGAAGCTTTGTCGCGGCCCGACGCGCGCCGACGTGTACATTCATACGTTGCTATGTACCGACGCGCCGATAACGCGCCGGTAACGCGCCGGTAACGTGCCAGACATGTACCAACTGTTCGCCCAAAACTGCAACACGTCGCCACGTGTCGAAGCGCGTTCGTGAGAAACGTCATAGTGTGACAGGGCCTTTACAGGTTCTGTTATATTGACTCAGTATTGCCTTCTATGCAGAAACAAATGCTTAATAAGTTCATCAGTGTGTAAGTTAGATATGTAAAATCAAATCTAGGTAATTGGTTTGGTTTTGAAAATTTGATATTTCATCGGATTATGCAGCTTTAACAGAGAGCAAGAAAAATATATTGTAATACTCAATTGTGGTATAACCGGTCGCATAATAACTTCCGTAAGAATATCCATGCTGTTAACCCCGCAATGTATATGCATTTATAGAATAACCATACAGATGCAAATTTAGAATAGGCTTATATCGGGAGTTCAATTCCCGTTCGAGTCAAACCAATAACATACACAATTGATGCTCATCGCTTCCTAGCTTGGTGCTCAGCATTAATAGGATATGGAAAGGACTGGTTAGCTCAGTGTCAGGATAATGTGACTGAGTGGGATATCGTGTCATGGTGCTGTCAGTCTGATTTCACCCTGGGACAGCACTAAAAAGTCACCATGAGTGCACAATGTCACAAGTCGGTATCCGTCCTGATATGACCTTAGATGTTGCCAGGACACAAAATTCCCAACAACCAACCTATATACAACATGATATTAGTACTGTAGTGGTCTGCACTCACCTGTCAGGCAAGGGGCCGCATAGACAGGTAGGTGTGGGTAGTGTGGTGACATCAGGGAGCCTAGGTGGTGTAATGGTTAACACACTGGCTAGGAATGCAAAGAGATGTGGGTTAGAGTCCCGCTCTAGGCGCAATATTTCCCATTTTCATCACCCCCATGGCAGTACTATATAAACATATATATGTATGTATGCGTGTACATGTCCTCCGATGCGACTGACACATGTGCCAATATCCGGTGGAGGTCAGGAAGGCCACAGGTGGCACCACCAGTACAGTGATTGGTCTTATGGAGTAAAACAATATTATTAATAATTCCCTTACGTATCTTTATACTTGCATAATATGTATACATATATTAATATGATGAAATATATGTATATGCTTTAGGTTATATATATATATATATATGTATATATATATATATACATACACCATAACATGCTATACTTATCATAGGCACAACTGTGCACATAGCCAATGCACACAGGGGAAGCTCATATTACCAACACCACATGCTAACCGATGACTTGCCTTCCACAGGGCACACTCACCTCATGCTATGTCAGTAGGTGTGTGCCTGCCCGCAGGTCGGTCCGAGCATGCGCCGACCTATCTTCTCACAACAGTTTGTTGACCACCTTGCGCAAAGATACGAAACTAATCACAAAATTAATATTATCACAGAATGTACTTCTTCCTAGTGCTTACCGAGTGATTGGATACTATTTAAACACCACGTCAACAACAAATGCCACCCCCCAGAAAAAAGGACATAGCATATTTCATTATTTAAATGCTGTACAAACAACCATCCACTGTGATTATAACATTGCAAACGAATACTTGTATTTTTAGCTTTCCGAAATATGTTGATTGTGTTTGCGAAATTAATTAAAGTGACACAGTATAATTACACAGATAAACCAGACGGGATGACCGAATGAGTTGAATATCCGTTTCCCATGTTGGTAGATTATGGGATTCGAACCAATGGGATCGTGGGTTCAAACCTTGGTTGAATCAAACCAATGACTTAAAAATTGATACTTGTCGCTTCCTAGCCAGGTGCTCGGCATTATTAGGATAGGGCAAGGACTGGTTGGCTCAGTATCAGGATAATGTGCCTGAGTGGGATATCAGCTCATCGTGCTGGCAGTCTGGTCTCCAAGTAGCACAGCACTATAATGTCACCATGAGTGTGCACTGTCACAAGTCGGTACCCATCCTGATATGACCTTAGATGTTGCCAGGATGTAAAACTCTAACAACCAACCTATTATGCAGACATACCTTTCCAAACAGTGGTGCACAGCCTGTTGGTAATTTGTTAGTAAACCTACACGTTGCTGTTTTATTTATGGTCCATGTTAGTCAGTGTCAGGTCAATGATGGTACTGATATATCCCACCACTAAGTACCCGTGGTGGGATGCCTGATCTCATAGCGTAAAACATTACTCAGAATTAACTTTCGGTGATTGGTTGATGGCCCAGGAACATTGTTATAGCCTACACTTAAATGGTCCTGTATGGAATTAGCTGGAATTCAGTAGTCGTGTTCACTGTAACCCAGAGTGCTATAGGTTCCCACCACCGCTTCCTAACAATCAATCGATGCCAACACAGATAATATACATTGTTGCTAAGCAATCGAACACATTCATGACTGCGATATTAGGCTAATGCATGACTATGAGTATGACATTACAGTCTGACTACGATATCGTGATTTAAATATAAAAATGCTTTTGACTCCGATAATAACATTTGAATATGAGATCTGAATCTTGATACATGACTATCACATCACAGACTGACTATGATATCATAGTTTAAGTATAAAATGCTTTGACTACGATAACAGGTTTTGAGTTTCTGCCAATTGTTGAGATAAACATAGTAGGATGATCGGTATAACCTACTTTACTTTAGTTTTAAGTAACTTTTATTTTAAATGACTACTAACATTGAAGATATTTGAAATGCAAACAGGCAGGACTAATTTTGGCAATCACGATTAACTTTAGATGTTACAGTAACATACTTCACCCGTAACATACTCTATTAAATTGATTCAGCATTCCCTTCTATGCAAGCACAAATGTGTAATAAGTATCAAGGCTGGACATGTAGGATCAAATCTAGATATAAGTGTTTTGGTTTAAAAAATGTGATGCTTTCATCGGACTATGCATGGTTAGGGGGGTTCTGAGAGTAAAGGCCCTGTCACACTACGACGTTTCCCCCGGCGCGCCGGCAACGCGCAAAATATTTGCAACCCGTCGAGAAACGTCAAACTTTTCGGCGCTTTGGGAGAAAGTTTGACGCGGCGCAGCGTGTTAGTGGCGGGTTGGAGGCGCGTTATTGGCGCGTTATTGGCGCATTATTGGCACGTTATTGGCGCGTTAGTAGCGTGTTATTGGCGTGTTGTCGGCGCGCTGTCGGCGCGTTTACGGCGTGGAGGCAGCGCGTTGGTATCGTGTTAGTATTGCGTGAACCAGTACATACCCGCCAGCAACACGTTAGGACGCGCCCGCAGTGCGTCCACAGCGCGCGGCCAACGCATCCAGCAACGCCAATGGCATGCCCACAACACGTCGATGGGACGTTCCCGACGCGCCGACGGAACGCTCCCATTTTGGGGGAAAAAAAGCCAACGTTAACCAACGTTGATCAACGTCCTGCCAGCGTTCCGCCGGCGCGCCGCCAACGCGTGTCGACGTGCTGCTAACGCGTCCGTAACGCGCCCTCCAACCCGTTGGCGCGCGTCGCCGCGCGTCCAAAGTTTTGTGCATGCACAAAACCTTGACGCGCCCCGACGCGCCCCGACGCGCGTCGACGTGTCCATTCACACGTTGCTATGTACCGACGCGCCGGTAACGCGCCGGTAACGTGCCGGCAACGCGCCGGTAACGTACCGGACGTGTACCGACGTGTTAAACAAAAACCCAACCCGTCGGCACGCGTCGAAGCGCGTTGGTGAGAAACGTCGTAGTGTGACAGGGCCTTAAGAGGCAGGAGTTGGACCACGATGTAAATGAAGTTTCCTCATGTGTAGGCAGGCATTGTGAAAGTACAACGTCTGAACACTTTGACTTCTGGATACTGAATGACTTTATTCCCCTCCAGGGCTCAAACCATAGCAGGCCAAACTTTTCCATGACACCATCTCATTTGCATATATTACAGACGTGTCTAGCTGTCTAGACATCTAGACATCTATTACGCATATATCACATCCCCCTTCAAAGTATTTCTGAGACATGAAATGTTTCAAAATCCGCATAAAACATACCAGATTTACTCATTCATTTCACACATAAGTACACACTTTTCCAAGGTCAAATCTGCTGTTTGAAGCAACTTATTACGTAAATTCACATTTTTCACACCAGCTACCAAGTGATCGCGCAACAGCGATTCCTCCACTGATCCGTACTCACAGTCTTTTACTTTGTCTCTTAGCGCCGTGATGTATGTGGCCATAGTTTCTGTAGCTTGATTATGCAAATTAAACTTGTACCTTGTTATTATCAAACTGCACTTGCCTATACAATATGTCTGGAATGTTTCTGTGAGAGGTCCTATCTAATCTCGGTCAGCGAGCGCGATGGACATATTGGCGAAAACTTTTTGCGCTTCCTCGCCAGCGACGTGAAGGAAGATACAGCATTGCACTCGTTCTGCCTTCAATATGTCAGCAATGGCGTATATGTCATATGCTCTGATCCATGTTTTCCAGTTCAATCTTGCATTGTTGCTGAGGACAAACTGACCAGCCGGCCGCAAACCCAGCAGTGTATTAGCGGGCGGCATTCTTCCTCATCTGACACCATGTGAAAGTACAACGTCTGAACACTTTGACTTCTGGATACTGAATGACTTTATTCCCCTCCAGGGCTCAAACCATAGCCGGTCAAACATTTCCATGATGTCATCTCATTTGCATATATTACAGACGTGTCTAGATGTCTAGACGTCTATTACGCATATATCACAATAGGTAAGTGTTTTGGTTTAAAAAATGTGATGCTTTCATCGGACTATGTATGTATAGGGGGGTTCTGAGAGGCAGGAGTTAGACCACGATGTAAATGAAGTTTCCTCATGTGTAGGCAGGCATGAGATGAGCGCCACGCAACAACGACAGAGCCGTAGCTAGGAATTGTTCTTTGATCCAGATTTGTTGGGGGTGTGTGTGTAGATATATTGTTGGAATGAATGACTGCCGAAGGCGTGAGGCAGGAGGGTGTTGGGCGATATTCCCCCAAGGAAATGTTGAAATCTAGAGGCTCTGGAATGCCATTTCCAGCCATATCTTGAGGTTGCACACTGGTTGCACACTGGTTTTAAAAAAAGGGGATAGTGAGTGTGTGGGGTGTGTGGGGTGTGTGAGTTGGGGATGGGGGAATCCCACGCCACTTGAGACCTCGCTGGCTACGGGCCTGAGCAATGCACCTATTGACTATGACCAGGAATGACTAGTCGTAGAATGATGTTTAAAAAAAAATACAACAGCTACCGTCTGGCTTTCACGCAGCGTGTCACAAGGTCTTTTTAAAATTTAAAAAATAATAATTTTTTTGTTACAACCCAGGGTACCCGATACAACAATAAGCTGCTAGCCAAAACCAACTCTGCTATTGACACAAATGTAATTGTGAATGTGGTCGAAATCGACAAAGACGTATTCATGTCTTATAAAGTGATGAATTATTAGTACTAGTTAGTTATGCCTCGGCCACAAATGCGTAACGGCGTGCTTGGGGTGACCGTAAGTGGCCGCATCGGCCAGACCGTACGGTGACCGCATGGTGGGTTACGGTCACCCTGCAGTCACCATGCGTTTTTTTGCTCACCGCCCGCAAGGGTTGCGGTTGTTTTAAGTTGTAGTTATCTTAACTTTGCAAAATCGCAACGCCACAGGCTGCAAGTACCCCACAACACCGTAGGGTCACCTTTTTTGACATTAATGAAAAGAGCATAAAAGGAATATCAAAATGATACAATATTCATGTTTTTGTAATTAATATTAAGAAAGTTACACCGTTTTTACATCTTAAGTAGATGCCTTGCGGTGACCGTTCTCTGTGCCGGAGTGGTTAGAGTGTCTGACTTTTTTCTAGGTCAGACTCCTAATCTGAGGGTCGGCGGTTCGATTCCCTGTGCCCCCAGCTCTGCCAATTTGGATTTCCACCGCTGTGTATAACCTACAGCGTCATCAAAGGCCAGTTACTCTCATACCATGTCTATGTGGTGTGGGAGGTTAAAAATCCCTTGGGTCGGTAAAAGTGTAGGCCCGGGCTTTCTATCGACCAGCAGTGGAATGAGGAAGACCAGTCGTCTATGACTGAAATTTCCCCTGCTTAAACAACTAATGGACCAAAAAAACACCAAAAAAACCCGCAGACAGTAACGCTGTAAAATTTGCATAAACTGCAAGCCACACCGCAGACCGCAGCACCGTACGGCGATCGCAGCATTTGTGACCTGGGCATTAGTTGGACCAACTCAGTGCTGCCTCACTAGAAGACCTGGCCGGCTGCTGGCACCATGATACAATGGTCAGCTTATCCCGATACTGAGCTACCAAATCGTTGCCATATCCTACTAATACCCCATTCACATTACGACGCTTCTCGCCAACGCGTGTCGACGTATGTGATTTTTTGGAACTATGTCGGGATACGTCAGGAAGCATTACGCGCGCGTTAGGCACGCATTGGTATATGTTGATCTATGGCAACGGTCGGCGGCACGCATCAGGGGGTCGGCGAAGTTTTGTGCTTGCACAAAACTTTCGACGTGCGACAATGCGTGGGAGCCAACGTTATGGCGACGCTAGGGGCGCTTCGAGATACATTGGACGCGCTGGAATAACGTTATGCGAAAGCCAAGCACACATCGCGCGTGAGTTAGGGTCGTGCCCGCACGTTGCGCCAAACTGTTGCTTGTTGTTTAACATCCTAGCTACATCTAAGGTCATATCAGGACGGCGCACCAACACTTTTTAGTTTTTTTTATCACAACGTCGGCCGCACGCTATCAATACGTTGCGCTCACTCCGAAAAGTTTGACGTGTCTCGACGATTAAAAGTGATTTTGTGCGTTGGCGGCGCGCCGGCGAGAAGCATCGTAACGCACAACTAGACGTAAAAAACCTGCCAGTGCTCTCACTCTTACTAGTCTTAGTCTTATAGGCTTGTCACACTATGACGTAAGGCACCAACGTAAGCCGAAGTACATGACGTTTCGTCATTACGTTGAGGAACATCGAGTTACGTCATGGTTACGTTAGCCAGACGTCAATTTACGTCGAGATACGTCGATTTACGTCGAGCTACGTCGAGGTTTTCAACATGTTGAGAACTTTTGACGTAGCTCGACGTCATGCTCTGACGTTCAGGTCATGTCACACTCATGTTATGAATGCGTTAGGCGAACGTCGATGACGTTAGATGTACGTTAGCCGAAAGTTGCTCACTATGTTGCACTACATCGCACTATGTTGCACTACGTGGCACTACATGGCACTACGTGGCACTACATGGCACTACGTGGCACTACATGGCACTACGTCGCACTATGTCACACTACGTGGCCCTACGTGGCACTATGTCGCACTACGTCGGACTATGTCGGACTACATCGCACTACGTTGCACTACGTTGCACTACGTCGCACTACGTCGCACTACATCGCACTACGTCACACTATGTTGCACTACGTCGCACTATGTTGCACTACATGCACTACATTGCACTATGTCACACTACATTGCACTACATTGCACTACGTTGCCCTACTTCAAAGGCAGTGGGAACGTAGTGATGGCATATGGATAACATGCGCCTAACGTAGTCCAACGTACGTTTAGCAATGCGCCACCGTGTCATGACGCATCTAACGTGTAGGCACATAGTTCTGGTTATCGAATAACTTATATAACGTGCATGAACGTAATTACGTTGTCCTCTCGCATTGAAGCACGTTATCACTATGCTTTACCGACGGTACGCTCATGTCAACTATGCGGCATTGACGTCCCAAATTTGCATATTACGCCTAGAAGTTCAATGTAATAACATTATTTTCACGTTGTCCCTACGGTGACGCGTTACGTCGTAGTGTGACAGGGCCATAACTTAGTCTTTCCAATTTGGCCGTCCGATGCGGCCCCTTTTCGTCTCTATTTATATTCCATGTCCCCATTTAAGGGCAGCGACACTGGTGACTCACAAGTGTGGCTTTGTGAGGATAAATAGAGGAATAGAGAGAGTGCGCGTGACATCATCACTCAGCAGTCAGCGCTCAGCGGCCAGCTATCTTGGATGATGAGCACCCTCCCTAGCCATGTTGTGAATGCATGCAGATGCAGTAAAATAGGGTTTTCTTATGTTCTGGGAGGTTCTACATCCACTGTGTTTACTTACAGCACTTTAGCAACAACTTCTGAGGCCAAACTGGTCAAAACAGTGACAAATGAACCAACAAATCAGTAAATAAGCATAATGTAGGCAGTTGCAAGCCTTCTGTATGTAATCCAATATGGCCATCGAAAGTTATCTTGTGACATCATTACACCCCCTCTATATGCACAGCAGTCCTCCTCCCCCCATCTCCCCCTCCCCCTCCCTTCCTTCTCATTCCCGCTCCCCTCCTCCCCCCTTGCTCCCTCTCCTCCCCTCCTCCTCTTCCCCATCCTCCTCCTCTCCACTACCCCTCCTCTCCTCCTCCTCCCCACCCCTCCTCTCCTACCTCCTCCCCTTCCTCCCCTCCTCCTACCCCCCCTTCTCCCCTCCTGCCCTCCTCCCTTACCTCTACTCCTCCCCTTCCCCATCTGCTTCCCCATCCCCATCTCCTCCCCTCCCTCCCCTCCCCTCTCCTCCCCTTCTCCCCTCCTCCCTTCTCCTCCTCCTTCCCTCCCCCCTCCTCCGCCTGCCCTCCTCCCCTCTCCCGCTACCCCTCCCCGTCCCGCCCCCTCCTCCCTCTCCACTTCCCCCTCGCTCCTCCTCCTGCTGTTGGTGCTTGGTCGGTGACCGTGAAACACCTCTATTGGGACATCGTGAACTAACGCACCGTCCTCTCAGGAGACTAAAGCCACCTTTATACAGTCCTGCTTCTCTAACCGTGGATACAATATATATGTCATTTCGTCTACACGTCAAACTGCAAAGAAGGATGCCAGAATTGTGTTGACAACGAATGCGACCACATGTATACATGTGCGTAGACTCACATGCAGGAAGAAAGTATGTAACCTCATGTAGACAGGCAGACAGGCCCAGGATCAGTAGGACATGATCTTCTGAGAGCTGCATGTGTGATTAGGATCCAGACGCACACATTATCAAGGCCACAGAAGGAGGAACACACGTGATAAACATATTATACATAGGAGAAATAGAAATAGAAAAAGAAGCGCCGATTGCGTATTACTAGTTACACACATTGTATTTCATGACACAGAGTTGAGTATATATCTGTCCATATGTGAAGGAAGTTCTCTGCAACCTGCATAGGTAAAAGAACACCTGACTACAGACTGGGGGTTCAAGCCTATCACATGGAAGGATATAAATCAGCACCTATATAGGATCCACAATGGCCGGTAAGTGTACCTTTGTTTAGGGATGGGGATGGATGTGGGGATGAGCTAGGGGAGGGGGCTGATGAGACCATGCTTACATCCAAAGTGGGACGATTGTATATATTTACACGCTACCTTTCACTATTAGATATCTGTTTGTTTGTTGGAGTTTTACGTCCTGGCAACATCGAAGGTAATATCAGGACGGTTACCGACTTGTGACAGTGCGCACTCATGGCGACTTTTATAGTGCTGCCCCATGGGGAGACTAGGCCACGGGTGCCATGTACCCATATCCCACACAGTTACATTATCCTGATACTGTGCTAACCAGTCCTTGTCCTATCCTATTAATGCCGAGCACCAGGCTAGGAAGTGACAAGTATTAATTTGATACATCATTGGTTTGACTCACGGGAAGCCTTTGCTCTATCGATTCGGCTATTATATATATCTAATATATAATATATATGTCTAAATATGGGACAATAAAAGACACTTAGTAAATGTCATTTTGACGAGACTGATACAGGTATATATGAACGGTTCGGAGAGGTGGGCACACCTGGATGGCGCCACCAGTCGAGTTGGTAGAGTAACAAAGTGAAGCAGTCGAAGTCTAAGATTGATGCTCACAGACTTTTCGGTATTTATACTCATATAATTCTTATGCGTCACATATATATTATATGTATCTTTTAATTAATTATATAGTACATATAATATGGGCTATATTCTTAGCAAAGTCCAATTGGGCATTATTGTTATAACATGAATATATGTCTCGCAGTTTGACATAGTAATTTCAATACTGACAAGTAGTACCCGTATATTAATGGTACTGACCAATGACCCGCGGCCCCTCCTACATGCAACTGAGCGAAATGTTTCTTCACCCACCAGACCACACAGAGCCGCTGGTCATGCACCAGGGAGACAGATATCCTATGTACACGCTCCCTGAATTGTATAGTTTTAGACTGTCTTACCTTGATCATCATCCCCAACCGATGGAACATGATATCACGTCTCAGCAAGTTACAGTCCGACTCCGTCACATGGGCTTTACGCAGCAAGCCCCTGAACGACAGTAGCATCGCCGCTCGCATACAGACATGTCCCGGTGAATTCAACATAATAGCAAATACAGACAACAGGTGACCTGGTAACAATGGTGGTGCCTGTCGGGGGCTATGCATGGGCTGGTGCTATGCGTAGCCAGTGCTACATGCTAGCTCTGGGGTAGCTATCCGTGGCTAGCACTGTCTTGGTGAATCAGGTCAAGCCGTATGCACCAATGCCCAAACCGGGCCGGACAGCAAACCGTGTGGTTATTTATAGATTTGGGGAACCCCACTGAGCCTGTTCCAGGCAAGTGCCGCTATTTGCCAATATCGCCACCGATTTGGCGGTGGCGGCGACGTTAATATCGGTTCGATTATTGGTTTAATTTGACCAAATTTAACTTTTTGAGGATGTTATTATGTTAAATATGATAGCATTGAATAGATTTGGGCCTAATCGGTACCTAACACCGCCTGGCACCAGCAAGCCTTGTTATTGCTGAGCTTGTTCCCGGTGAGCACTGCTATTTGCCAATATTGCCGCCGATTCGGCAGCGGCGACAGCATTAATATCAGTTCGATTATTGGTTTAATTTGACCAAATTCGGCGGCGGCGTTAATATTGCTTCAATTTTAGGGTTAATTTGATGAAATTTCACTTATTGAGTATGTAATTCTGTTAAAAATGATAGCATTGAATAGATTTGGCTCTAATATATCGCCGCTGATGTGGCGGTGGCGGTGGCGGTGGCGATTTGTTTTGTTTACATTCGTCGATTCGACAATATTAATATCGCCGCCGATTTAGCGGCGGCATTAATATCGCTTCGATTTTAGGGTTAATTTGATGAAATTTCACTTATTGAGTATGTAATTCTCTTAAATATGATAGCATTGAATAGATTTGGCTCTAATATATCGGCGGCCGGCACACTAACTGGCCCGGCCTGCAGTTAAACCTGATATGAAAGCAGGGTAGCTTAGCCTAGGCTACGGTCGAGGGCTAGCGCTGGCATTGCTTTATGCATGCAGATTTTCCACCGTTAGCCATGTGGTGCCTGCCACCCTAGCCACGGTTAGAGAGCTAGCACCAGCCCATGCATACGGGCCCAGGGCTCTCTTAATGCCCTTCATGCAGCACTTGATTATTCAAGGCACGTAAATATTGTCTGATAGAACTAAAGCACAAGCGCCATGCCAGGGATGGTTCAACACTAAGCAACACATAACTTGTAAGTTGTACAGTGTTCTAGTCATGGAACCAATGGTGTAGGGGGGTTGCAAAGAAAAGGGACATATTGTGCCTACAGCAGGACTAGAATACACACTTCTATTTTTCTGTGGGTGGCATCCTAACCACTTTGATTCAATCAATCCACCCATACCTACCCATGTGTAAAATATTGTGATATGCGGCATAGGGGGGAATGCAAATGTTCTATTACTGATCGGTGTACGTGACCTAGGCAGTTGCGACTGTCTCAAAAGGTGCTAAGCAATATGGGACAAAACTTTGTCCATTGTAACGATCAACAAACTATCTGCTTATGCATTTGCTCAGGATGAACTGATTTGTTTTTTTACATGGTGTTTCATAATCCCAATAGAATAAATATTGATTTGAAGCAAATGTCCTTGTGTTTTCAATGTAACCGTTTCTGTGTCGTTTTGTGTCAATCGTTACAATGGACAGAAAAAAAAAGAGTTATCACCTTTTGAGACAGGCTCATATAATATGTAAGGGCTTGTGGTGCCTGAGTGGGATGTAAATAGGCATAGTGGTGCTGGCAGGTCTGGGTGTGGGTGCACTCAGGGCGTACTCCCTTTGCTGGGTAGGATCACCACACTCAAGAGGTCAAGGTTGGTGGTGGCCATAGGGCCATACAGGTTGGTGGTAGTGGGCACACCACTGGTAGCCATGGGGACCACGAATGCTGGATCCCTATTGGTAGGGCCAAGAATGCTTGTTTTCCATTGGGGGAAAGGGGTGGGGTGATACTCTACAATGAACCCATGCAACCATATAAATAATAAACCAGAGGGCTTGACTCGCTCTTCTTCTTGACACTTTATACTCTTCCTTTCTCTTTGTATTGATTTCACTATAGCCTGCCTACACAGCCACATATTCGAGCCTTAGCCATTTTACACATGGATGTGGCATTTCAGTGCACATCAGTACACACACATGCGTGCATGTTATATGTTGGTACATATACAAGGTATTGCAATAGATATCACCATAGATAATGTATTATCAGCACTATGGGAATTTAAAGTTGCAAAACCCTATGATTTCGAATTTTGGCCATATTTACTTTTAGATAACTACATTCAATTTTACATTCAGTTTTTTTGTTTGTTTTTGTTTTTGGTAAATATGTTTATTCTGCTGAATAAGTCTTTTGTCAGTGCCGAAGCACTGGTCTTCCAGCCATTTTTCAATTCAGTTTGATGTAACTAATTAATTTACATACTTACATATCCTCTTTTGGCTGGTCTAGGCACTATTGGGCCTCTAATGCCAGCTGGTTATGGCAAAAAACACTTTTGTTGTTGTTGCATACATGCTTTAACTATGGAGATATTTGAAAGGAGAAAAATACCAATTTACTTTTGGTGTGCACATTGAAATGCTGGACATAGGCTTTGTATTTCCAATTTTTGGCCTAGCAGCAAAGCACGCTAATATCAGGACGGGTACCGACTTGTGACAGTGCACACTCATGGGGACTTTTTACTTATAGTGCTGCTTTACTGGGAGACCTGACGGCCAGCATCTTGACCTGATATACCCCCCAGTCACATTATCCTGTGACTGAGCCAACCGTCGGTTGTTTAGTAAAGGATTTTTATCAGGATTTGATCCGACATATTCAACTTAGATACAGGTACACTTATGAAGCTATCATTTTGTTACTAAGTCAATTTAATAGAACCAATTATTGCTATTGTTGTCAGAATTTTGATGTGCACACACAAATTAATTTGTCATATTTTCACTTCAAATATCTCCAGAGTTAAAGTTGCATGGTCCGATGAAATATAATTTTGTCAAAATTAAAACAACTACTTACATTTGATCCTATATATCCAACTTAGATACTGGTGTATTAGCTAATGATTTGGGACAGCATATACAGAATAACCAGTGAGTTTATAACCTCACCCCTTTAGACACTCACTTTGAAACACCCATTATGCAGGGAGGCCATTAACCAACTAGGCCAATCTCGTGACCTCATTAGCCTCCCCCCAACCAAGTAGGCCTACTGTGCAGGGCCATAGAAGGGGATATGAGGTGGATGTGTCTGTGTGTGTATGTGTCTGTGTGTTTCCTGACCTGACTTTACAGAGACACAGAGCCAGACATACACACAGACATACACACATATACATGCACAGACAGACACACACACAGACATACACACATACACACACACAGACATACACAGACAGACACCCATAGATAGGCACACACAGACAGACATGCAGACAGCACACACATACACAGAAACACACAGACATGCATACACCCGACATATACAGACACACATACACCCAACCTGACTTTGCAGAGAGAGAGAGCCACACACACACACAGACAGACACACACAGACATACACACATAGATATACACATAAACACACAGACACACACATACAGACACACAGAGACATACACACATACATATACACACAGACCCACACATACAGACACACACATACATACACACATACACACACAGACATTACCACACATACATATACACACAGACAGACACAAATAGATAGACACACACAGACAGACATGCATAGACAGCACACACAGACACAGAAACACACAGACATGCACAAGCCCAACATACAGAGACACACATACACCCGAGCCGACTTTGCAGAGAGAGAGACACACACACCCAGACATAGACACATCAACAGCCACACACAGAGGCAGACACACACACATACATGCACACACATACATACACACACAGACATACACACATACAGACATACACAGACATACACAGACATACACACCCATACACACAGACACACACAAACATACCCACAAACATACACACACATATATATACACACAGACACAGACAGACACACATATATAGACACACACAGACAGACATGCAGACATCACACACAGACACATAAACACACATACATGCACACACCCGACATACACAGACACACATACACCCGACCTGACTTTGCAGAGAGAGACACACACACACATAGACAGATGCACACATACAGAGGCAGACACACACACATACATACACACATATATACACACAGACAGACATACACAGACATACAAATACAGACATACAAATACAGACACACACATACACACACATACACATTACCACACATACATATTCACAAAGACACACACAGACAGACACGCATAGATAGACACACATGCATATACAGCACACACAAACACACAAACACACAGCCATGCACACACCCAACATACCCAGACACACATACACCCAACCTGACTTTGCAGAGAGAGAGACACACACAGACAGAGACACATGGACAGACACACACAGACAGAGGCATACACACATATATACACACATACACACAGACAGACATACACAGACACACAATACATACACACATACACAGAAACATACAGACAGAGACAGACACACACAGACACATACATACCCACACATACACAGAAACAGAAACACACAGATAGACACACACAGACATACACACAGACAGACACACACACAGATAAATACAGACATACATAGACAGACAAACACGAGCAGACAGCAGACACACATTATATTTGGTTAAAAACCCTAGTGCCATGGGTCTATGGCACTAATCCATTCCCAGAATTTTACCCACCCAAACAGAAATACCTACCTACAGTCCTGTAAGGTTCCAGGTCATCTCACATCACGTGGTCACCTCGAGATGACCATCTGGGTCATAGCCACAGGACTTTTGGCAAGCTTGTCGAAATTATTTTTGGTTCTTTCAGCTCATATTACTTCAAAACTAATCATCTTTAATCAAAATCACTCCGCACTAATGATTAGTAGCTTGTAACGATCAATTTGATATATTTATCTAAAAAATAAGACAAAAATTCATCTGCCATCGGACCATGCAACTTTAACCATTTTTATACCATATATATACAATCTATATATATATAATAAACAAATAAGTAAGGCCTATGCAGAACCTCCTTTTCGATAAGCAAACAACTGAAGGCTGTAGATATAATTTTGTACGAGCAAACACGCAAAGGTCTATTGGAATGTTTATCCAAAATGGCAGCCACTCCCGGCTTCAACCTGGTTCTGACCGGTTTTGGTCAGTTCTGACTGTTTCTGAGCATTTCAGAATGGTTCAGACCGGTTCAAACCAGTTCAAACGGGTTCAAACGGGTTCAACCCGATTCTAAGCTGGTTCAAATCGGTCTAAACTGGTTCTGACTGGTTCAAGCTGGTTCAAACCAGTTCAAACCAGTTCAAACTGGTAGAAACTTGTTCAAACTGGTAGAACCCAGTTCAAACCTGTTCAAATCGGCTCAAATCGGTTCAAACCAGTCCTAAACTGGCTGAGGCCGGTTCAAACCTGGTTCTGACCAGTTCTGACAGGTTCTGGCTGGTTCTGACTGGTTCTGACCATTTCTGACCGGATCAGACCGGTTCAAACCAGTTCAAACCAGTTCAAACCGGTTCAACCTGGTTCTGACTGGTTCTGGTCGGTTCTCACCGTTTCTGACCGGTTCAGCCCAGTTCAAACACGTTCAAACCGGTTTTAACCGGTTCTAAGCTGCTACAAACTGGTTCAAACTAGTCCTGACCAATCCTGACCAGTTCAAACCGGATCAAACCAGTTCAAACCTTTTAAAACCAGTTCAAACCAGTTCAAACCGGTCCAACATGGTTCTGACCGATTCTGACCGTTTCAAACCGGTTCTGACCAGTTCAAACAGACAGGTTCAAACAGGTTCTGACCGGTTGAAACCGGTTCAAATTGGTTCAAATCGGTTCAAACAGGTTTAATCCAGTTCAAAACAGTTCAAGCCAGTTCTGGTCGGTTCTGACCATTTCTGGCCATTTCAGAATGGTTCAGACCGGTTCAAACCAGTACAAACCAGTTAAAACCAGTTCAAACCAGTTCAAACCCGTTCAAACCAGTTCACACACAGTTCAAACCGGTTCAAACTGGTTCAAACATGTTCAAACCGATTCTAAACTGGTCCAAACTGGTTCTAACCAGTTCTGACCGGTTCTGACCGGTTCTGACTGGGTCTGACTGGTTCTGACTGGTTCTGACTGGTTCTGACTGGTTCTGACTGGTTCTGACTGGTTCTGTCTGGTTCTGACCATTTCTGACCAGTTCAGATCGGTTCAAACTGGTCCAACCTGGTTCTGGCCGGTTCTAGCCGGTTCTGACTGGTTCTGACTGGTTCTGACCGGTTCCGACCGGTTCTGACCGGTTCAAACCAGTTCAAACCAGTTCAAACGGGTTCAAGCCAGTTCTAAACTGGTACTGATTGGCTCTGACCAGTTCTCACTGGTTCAAACCAGTTCTGACTGGTTTAAACTGATTCAAACCGGTTCTGGCTAGTTCTGACTGGTTCTGACTGGTTCTGACTGGTTCTGACTGGTTCTGACTGGTTCTGACTGGTTCTGACTGGTTCTGACTGGTTCTGACTGGTTCAAACCGGTTCTGACTAGTTCTAACTGGTTTAAACTGGTTAAAACCTGTTCAAACCAGTCCAACCTGGTTCTGACCGGTTCAGACCAGTTCAAACCGGTTCAAACCAGTTCTAACCAGTTCAACTCTGTTCTAACCTGGTTCAAACCGGTTCTAAACTGGTTCAAACTGTTTTTTTAGTTTCCATTAAACTATGCCAAATGACTTAATGAACATAAAGTTCAACCGCAAAACCATCTAAACGGCAATCTAAAAATGGAGAGAAACTTTGGAATCAAACCTTCAAAAGTTTATATTTTTATATTCCTACAGCTTTGTTTATTGCACCATAACCATGTGATCACATGAAAAGTGGAATTAGTGAGCTTTAAACTTATTTTCAGGTAAAAATCCTATATTTAAACTCAATTTTTGGATTGGCATCTACATGGTTTTGCGCCTGAACTCTTCATATCTTACGTGAGAGTGCATGTTCCTCAGACCAGCTGATTAAACGTTACGGCCCAATTTATGAGATGCAGTGAAATTGGCAGCCATTCTTTGCATATTTTCCCAATTACCTCGACATATAGTGAACCACTATCCATTTAGTTTACATTGACATACTGAACATATCCTATATAGCGCATGTGCCTCACACTAGTCAAATTTACAGTCAAATTTATGAGACATGATAAAAATTGGTGGCCGTTTAGCTGTGGAATTGAGATGTCCATCACCATTTTCCATTCAGGCAACATGTAACTTGTAAGGCTAACTGAAAAACATAATGGCGACTTGCCCCTCTTTTTGGTAGTCAAACCTCCAAATTTGATGGCTGGCTAAAGAACTACAGGCAACCACCTCTATATCGGACAACAATTGCTTAATATTTCACATGACACAACATGCCCACCTCACCTAGTTTTATGATAGCGCCCCCCCCCCCCCCCCCCACACACACACACCCCAGGCTATTTGAGGGTGAGAAACCGGTGAGGTTCCTCCTGACATGGAGAGAACACCAACACAGGTTTTCAGTTGACGTACTGGTTATATCCTCTGGGATCTCCCCCCCCCCCTCCTCCCGCACCTGCCCCCCCCCTCTCCCCGCGTGTTATCTATAATGTAAAAAGCAGGTTCAACACCTGTAGTTTAGGAGTTTTGCTCACATCCCTCAGAGCTACCCAGGTTGCCATCTTCAAGCTGCAGTCTGATGATGGTTTGGGGTTTCTGTTCTATGGTTTAGATATGTCGTGGGGGTGATGAAAATGGGAAATATCGTGCCTAGAGCGGGACTCGAACCCACATCTCTTTGCATTCCGGGCCAGTGTGCTAACCATTACACCACCTAGGCTCCCTGATATCAACACACTCCCCACGCCTACCTGTCTATGTGGTTACTTGCCTGAGAGGTCAGTGCAGACCACTACACTCGTCCCCCTGGAATTGTAAGTATTGTAATGCTTACAATTACATACATACAGGCAAGGCACTAACACATCCATACACAGGGTAGGTTCAACAACCATACAGCGCAAAGCTTGTACAGGATCCTGATCACGGCAACCAGTGTCGTGGGGGTGATGAAAATGGGAAATATCGTGCCTAGAGCGGGACTCGAACCCACATCTCTTTGCATTCCGGGCCAGTGTGCTAACCATTACACCACCTAGGCTCCCTGATATCAACACACTCCCCACGCCTACCTGTCTATGTGGTTACTTGCCTGAGAGGTCAGTGCAGACCACTACAGATACATATATTAAAGTTGCAAAGTCTGATGGTTTTGAATTTCTGTATTTTTTCTGAGATTAACATATTAATTAGATCGATCACTAGTATCTACTTTACATTACTTGAAAGTTACTTTTATTTTAAATGGTGAAGTTTTGAGATATTTTGAGTGCAAATATGGAAAATTAGTTTTGGCAAGCTTGCCAAAAACTCTGACACCAAAGACTTCTGCAGTAACAGGTTGTGTTAAATTGACTCAATATTGCCGTCTACGCAGAAACAAATGTTTAAGTGCATCAGTATCTAAGTTAGATATGTAAAATCAAATCTAGATAATTGGTTTGGTTTTTGAAAATTTGATATTTCATCAGACTATGCAGCTTTAAGTTGAGTACAGTATAACGTGGTTAAACCAAGCTCAGTTAAACCAAACGATCAGTTAATCTAAAAAAATTTTGGTGGCCTGGCAAAATACTACCATTTATCATATAAAAAAGTTGGTTAAACGAAAATTGGTTAACCCAAAATTCCGATTAATCCAAACAAAATTGTCAGACCCCAGGCCACTCCAGTATGGTTTAACCAAACTTTCATGTGGTTATAAGGTCATCTGAGACCCACTGACTTTTTTATATGATAAATGGTAGTATTTAGCCGTGCCGCCGAAAAAAGTTTGGATTAACTGATCGTTTGGTTTAACTGAGCTTGGTTTAACAGGGTTATACTGCATATACATAAAAAAAAACATTAATCAAAGTGTCCACATACATTGTATATTACATGTGCAATACATGCTTACTCAAACTCAAAGTCAAAGTCAAAGCCAAAGCTAGGTTAAAACAATGATCGCTTAATCCAAACAAATTTCTAGGGTCCCTTCAAGTTTGGTTTAACGGGGTTATACTGTATTACTATTATATTATAATCTACCTTACTTTAGTCTGAAGTAACTTTTATTATGAACCGTTAACTTTCGAGATAGTTGAAATGATAACAATCAATATTATATTTGGTGTGCATGTTTTTTGTTGTTTTTTGTTTGTCTTGAAGATCTATACTGCCTATCATGAATAAGTCTGAATTGATTTGTTTTCACCATTAGACAGTTTGTCAATAGAAAGCCCGAGCCTACACTTTTACCAACCCAAGGGATTTTTAACCTCCCACACCACATAGACATGGTATGAGAGCAACCAGCCTTTGATGACACTGTAAGTTATACACAGCGGTGGAAATCCAAATTGGCAGAGGTGGTGGGGGGGGGGGGCATAGGGAATCGAACCACCCACCTTCAGATTAGGAGTCTCACCTAGAAAAAAGGCAGAGACTCTAACCAATCTGCCACATAGAACACCACAACCAGCTGGACATATTATATTATATTTAAGCAATGACAGAGCCTATTAAATTGACTTAGCATTCCCTTATACACAGCAACACATATTTAATAAGTAAACCAGTATCTTAGTTAGATATATTAGACCTAACCTAGGCAAATGCTTTGACTTCAAGTTTGACAATTAAAATTGCCTAGTCCGATGAAAGCATCGAATTAAGAAAAGCTCCATTCATCTAGATTTTTTGTCTACATATCCAAAGTAAAAGTCATCATCATAATCATGCTGTCAGTCGCGATGCGACAAAGACTGCTTTCATTACTTGACTGTCACTCTCCATTTAGCTCTCCATTTCATGAAAGATGCCTGCAAAAGTGTTGAAGTGCTGCAGGCTTCTGCAAGTTACCGGTGGCACTCTCTTGGGGAGCAAATAGATTGTCCCTGCAATGGCTGGTCGGGAAATGTTGGGAGTTCCATACATCAACTGCCCTTGATGCTGCCACAGTGACATGGTTTTCTGTTTAGGGTTTGCTCCCTTAGCCTTCGGTTCTGTCAAGAACCTGTACCACAAAGCAGTGGTTTACAACTCTGCAGGGCAGGGGCGTCAAACTCCCTGAGGTATTACAATACCTGCATACCATATAAAGTAAAAGTAGGTAGCTTATAACGACCAAGTTAATATATTATATCTAAAAATTACACCCGAAACTCAAAACCCTTAACCTATCCAACTTTAACGACTATACCATGTCAGCTTGCTCACCCCTATGTGTGCACTCATGGTGACTATATAGTGCTGCCTCACTGGGAGACCAGGCCACCAGCACCATGACCTGATATCCCACTCAGTCACATTATCCTGACACTGCGCCAAACAGTCCTTGCCCTATCCTAATAATGCCAAGTGCCTGGCTAGGAAGCGACAAGTCTAAATTTTTCAGTCATTGGCTTGACTCGACCAGGGTTCAAACCCACGAACACATGGGTCCAGATCCCCATATCTCCCAAAACAGGAGATGGATGCTCATCTCATTCGGCCATCCCGTCTGGTCAGCTGCATAGTCCGATGAAAACATAACATTTTCAAGACCAAAACAATTATCTAGATTTGATTCTACATATCTAACTTAGATACTGGCACATTTATTAAACATTTGTCACTACATAGAAGGGAATACTAGGCCAATTTAATAGAACCGGTTACTGCCGAAGCTAGAATTTTGGCGTGCCTCTCAAAATTAATTTGACATATTTACACTTCAAATATTTCAAAAGTTAACCATTTAAAATAAAAGTTACTTCAAATTAAGTAAAACAGATCATAATTAATTCAATACAGTAAAACCTCTCTAAATCGATCAATCATGGGACCGACTTTAAGTAGTCCATTTAGGGAAGTGGTGGGTTTCGGAAGTTAGAATATACTTACAATGGTATTGTTCGGACCCACATAAAGTGATCGATATGGGGGAGTGGTCGATCTGTGGAGGTGGTCGGTTAGAATTGTTTTACTGTGTAATTATCTCAGAAAAATGACAGAAACTCAAAATGATCGGACGATGCAACTTTAAACATCTTTTCAGGAGTGGGCTGATGGATATCATTGTGACGTCATGAATGATATAATATGTTACGCACATATTGTTAAATATGGAGTTTACTGTCTGTTATTCTTATATCATCACCATCATCATCGTCATCACCATCGTCATCACCACAACAATCCTCCTCCTCCTCCTCCTCATTTTTTAAATTCATAGCGTGTAAGCCCGGGTATCCAGGCTTGTTTTCAATGCTGGCCAGCTGTAGTGTTGGTGTTGTCTTACCACACAGTAGCTGCTGATAAGTTATTTGATTGTCTGCATTTCAGTAGCAGATAGATCTGTTATACCCCTGTCACATTACAACGTTTCTGCCGGCGTGCTGGCAACGCACACAATATTTGCAACCCGTCAAGAGACGTCCAACTTTTCGGCGTTTTGGGAGAAAACTGGACGGGTTAGTAGCATGGTATTAGCGCTCAGCCAACGAGGTTCGACGCGCGGCGGACGAAAGCACAACACTTTCGCGGCGGACCGACGCGCGCCGACGGCCGCCGACGTCTGCATTCACACGTTGCTATGTACCGACGCGCCGGAAACGCGCCGGAAACGCCCCGGTAACGTACCGGTAACGTACCGGAGATGTACCGACGTTTCGCCGAAAATTGCAACACGTCAGCACGCGTCGACCCTCGTTGGGCCGAAACGTCGTAATGTGACAGGGCCTTTAGTACGTTTAACACGTTGTATGGATGCAAACATCTCTGCTTATGGGGCTGTCACACTACGACGTTTCTGACGGCGTGCGTTGCCGGCACGCCGTTTCTGACGGTTTCTGACGGCGTGCCGGCAACGCGGAAAATATTTGCAACCCGTCGAGAAATGTCAAACCTTTTGGCGTTTCGGGGGGTAGTTGGACGGACGGCAGCGTGTTGGTAGCGTCATAATAGCGTGTTATTAGCGCGCCGTCAACGGGTATCGACGTGTCCCTCCCTGTGTCTGTGTGTGTGTGTCTGTGTGTTTGTCTCTGTGTCTTTTATGTATGTCTCTGCGTCTGTGTGTGTATCTGTGTCTGTGTGTGTGTCTCTGTGTCTGTATGTGTGTCTCTGTGTCTATGTGTGTGTCTGTGTGTGTGTCTGTGTGTGTCTCTGTGTGTGTCTCTGTGTGTGTCTCTGTGTCTCTATGTGTGTGTCTCTGTGTGTATCTCTGTGTCTGTGTGTGTGTCTGTGTGTATGTGTGTCTCTGTATGTGTCTCTGTGTCTCTGTGTGTGTGCCTCTGTCTGTGTGTGTGTCTGTGTGTGTATCTCTGTGTCTGTGTGTGTCTCTGTGTCTGTGTGTGTCTCTGTGTCTGTGTGTGTCTATGTGTGTCTCTGTGTCTGTGTGTGTGTCTCTGTGTGTCTATGTGTGTGTCTCTGTGTCTGTGTGTCTCTGGTGTGTCTCTGTGTCTCTGTGTGTGTCTCTGTCTTTGTGTGTGTCTCTCTGTGACTGTGTGTGTCTCTGTGTCTGTATGTGTGTCTCTGTGTCTTTTTGTGTGTCTGTGTGTGTCTGTGTGTGTCTCTGTGTCTCTGTGTGTGTCTCTGTGTCTCTATGTGTGTGTGTCTCTGTGTGTGTCTGTGTGTCTGTGTGTCTGTGTGTCTATGTGTGTGTCTCTGTGTGTGTCTCTGTGTCTTTGTGTCTCTGTCTCTGTGTGTGTGTCTCTGTGTCTGTGTCTCTGTGTGTGCATATCTGTGTCTGTGTGTGTGGCTCTGTGTGTGTGTGTCTCTTTGTCTCTGTGTGTGTCTGTGTGTGTATGTGTGTGTGTCTCTGTACATGTCTCTGTGTCTGTGTGTGTCTGTGTGTGTCTCTGTGTCTGTGTGTGTCTCTGTGTGTGTCTGTGTGTATCTCTGTGTCTATGTGTGTGTCTGTGTGTGTCTGTGTGTGTGTCTCTGTGTCTGTGTGTGTGTCTCTTTGTCTGTGTGTGTCTGTGTGTGTATGTGTGTGTGTCTCTGTACATGTCTCTGTGTCTCTGTGTCTCTGTGTCTCTGTGTCTGTGTCTCTGTGTCTTTGTGTCTGTGTGTGTCTGTGTGTGTCTCTGTGTTTGTCTCTGTGTGTGTCTCTGTGTCTATGTGTGGGAGGGAGGGGGGGAGGGAAAGAGGGAGGGAGAGAGAGGGAGGGAGAGAGAGGGAGGGAGAGATGGAGGGAGGGAGGGAGGGAGGGAGGGAGAGAGACACACACACAGACACATACACACACATAGAGACACATACAGAGAGACAGAGTCACACACACAGACAAAGACACAGGCACACACAGACACACACAGACACACACAGACACAGAAACACACACACAGACACACACAGACACAGATACACACAGACACTGAGACACACACACAGACACACACAGACACAGAGACACACACACACTGAGACAGAGGCAGAAACACAGAGACACACACACAGAGACACAGAGACACACACAGAGACACAGAGACAGAAACACAGAGACACACACAGAGACACAGAGACACACACACAGACACACACTGAGACACAGTGACAGAAACACAGAGCCACAGAGACACACACATACACAGAGATACACACACAGAAACACAGAGACACAGACACAGACACAGAGACATAGAGACACACACAGAGACACAGACACACACAGACACAGAGGCACACACACAGACACAGAGACACACACAGAGACACACACAGACACAGAGACACACATGGAGATGCAGAGACACACACACAGACACACAAACACACACACTGAGACACTGAGACACAGTGACAGAAACACAGAGACAGAGAGACACACACACATACACAGAGACACAGAGATACACACACAGAAACACAGAGACACAGACACAGAGACACAGACACAGAGACACACACAGAGACACATACACGCACACATAGAAACAGAGGCACACACACAGACGCAGAGATACACACAGAGACACACACACAGACACAGAGACACACACACTGAGACACAGAGACACACACACACAGACACACACAAAGACACACAGACACACACAGACATACACAGACACATATGCACACACAAAGACACAGAGACACACACACAGAGACACACACACAGACATAGAGACACACACACAAACACAGAGACACACACACACAAAGATACAGAGACACACGCACAGAGACTCAGAGAGACACACAGAGACACAGAGACACACACACATAGACACACACACAGAGACACACACAGATACACACAGAGACACAGAGACACACACACAGACACAGAGACACACACAGAGACACACACACAGACACACACAGCAACGTGCGAGCAACGTTCCTCCAATGCGCTGGTAACGTGTGTCGACGTCCTGCCAACGCGCCGGTAACGCGCGATCCAACACGTTGGCGCGCGTCGGCGCGCGTAGAAAGTTTTGTGCAAGCACAAAACGATCGGCGCCGACGCGCGCCGACGTGTCCATTCACACGTTGCTATCCTTCAACGTGTACCGACGCGCCGGTAACGCGCCGGTAACGTACCGGACGTGTACCGACGTTTGGACCAAAAACCCACCACGTCGGCACGCGTCTACCCGCGTTGGGCCAAAACGTCGTAGTTTGACAGCCCCATTAGTTGGGTACACTAGTGTGCGGATACTCAGAACATCGGACCTCATGTTCTATTAAATTGGCTTTGTATTCCGTTCTATGTGGTGACACATGTTTGAAAAGTGAACCAGAATCTATGTTACAAATGTAGAATCAAATCTAGATAATTGCTTTGGTTTTTGAAAATGTGATGTTTTCATCGGACTATGCGGCTTTAAATCAAAGAAGATTTTTTTGAAAATATAAGAAATGCTGAACGCCTGTGCCAACCTGTACCGTGTTGTGAATAACCAAGAGAAAAAAAGAAGAAGAAGAAGAAGAAGAAGAAAAAAAAAAAGATGGAGGTTGAGGCCACACCCACTGTGACGTCATACCTGTCACGTGACACACGTGATTGATATCAGTTAGACTTACAGCAGAGAATGGGAGTGAGTGGAGAGATGTGCCATGCCAGCAATGTGACAGAGATGTGTTGAGATGTCAAGCTGCAACATCCAACACATTACTTCCCTGTAGGGTGTGTACGGAGGTGGGGGGGGGGGAGTTGGGGGGGGGGGGGAGAGGGGGAGTAAGAGGGGGGAGGCACAAATTATTCACACCTAGAAACACACATAGGCACCTAGTATATTATATGCAAACAAAACGCCACAATTAAAATTTCTAAGCACCTTATATTATTTATATATAAGCATATACATGTACTTATAAATATGTTCATATTTATGATATATAACGCATTTTACAAGTATAAATGCTAGGGGAACATACATACACATGTATATCACATGCAAACGAAACTGTCACTTTTAACATTTCTAAGAACTTTTTATTATTTATATATAAGCATATATATATGTACATATATATAATTATATACATGTGCTTATAAATATGTTCATATATATGATATATAACGCATTATACAAGTATAAATGCTAGGTGAAACATATATACTTTGCTACTTCCTCCATTGGGGCATTGGTGGAGTGCCCCCTCCCCCCCCCCCCCCCCCCGAGCTGTCGGAGAGTTGTATACGGGTGCCCCCCCACCTAGCGCCGCGCACACTGGAGGAATCATAAGTGTATAAGCACCTATGTAAGTGCTTATATATAGGTGCTTATATATATATATATAAACAGCTATATTAGATATAATGAAATACAACTTGTGTTATGCTGATTATGAAGAAAAGGTTATGGAACAACGAAGAAAAAACAGGAATGTAAAAAATTTACACTTTGAAGATTTGACTCCAATGTTTATCTCAATATTCAGATTGACGTTTGCGTGGTTTTGCGCCAGAACTCTTCCTATATGCATATATATATTGTGTATATATACATGTATATATATATATATATATATATATATATATATATATATATATATACACATATATTAAAAAAGGCGAACTGCCTAAAAACTGGCCACTGGCCTTCGTCCAACCACCAACCCACTTCGTCTCAGCTTCCCCCACATCTCGGAGAGGAGTTACCGATTACAACGCACACCAAACAGCTGACACTATCTAGGTCAATCAGCTTAAGGCCCCCCGATTCTAACACCGTGGGAGTCCACACTATTGTCTAAGGAAATGATCTTTCTTCTTTTACCGATGTGTAGGCATATTTGATCAAAGCCCGAGTTGATGGTTGAAGTCATTTCAAGTTGCGCTGAAGCCGCAACTTTCATAGGAATGCTTGACTGAAGCGCCATCTGTCGACGACAAAAAAAAAAAAAAAAAAAAATATATATATATATATATATATATAAATATATATATATATATATGCAGACTACTACACTTATATCATACATATATATTTATAAGTAATGCAGTCTACACTGACCTCTGGCAAAGAGCTACATAGACAGGTGGGTTGGTTGGTTGTTGGAGTTTTTATGTCCTGGTAACATCTAAGATCATATCAGGATGGGTAGGCCCTACCGATTTGTGAAAGTGTGCACTCATGGTAACTTTATAGTGCTGCCCTACTGGGAGACCAGGCCACTGGCACTATGTCCTGATTTCCCAAACAGCCACATTATCCTGACACTGGGCCAACCAGTCCTTGCCCTACCCTATTAATGCCGAGTGCCAGGCTAAGTAGCGACAAGTATCAATTTTGTAAGTCATTGGTTTGACTCAGCTGAGTTTAGACTGCGGATCTTCTGCACCGGAACCCGCCGCCATTACCGACTTTGCCAACCGCGTCTGCAGATTATGCAGCTTCAAGCACCGGTAATAGACATCCATCTCCCGTTTTGGTAGATCGTGGGATGGGTTCGACCCCTGGTCGAGTCAAACCAATGACTTAAAAATTAATACTTGTCACTTCTTAGCCAGGCTCTCGGCATTATTAGGATAAGGCAAGGACTGGTTGGCTCAGTGTTAGGATAATGTGACTGAGTTGGATATTAGGTCATGGTGTTGGTGGCCTGGTTACCCAGTGGGGCAGCACTATAAAGTCACCACGAGTGCACACTGTCACAATTCGGTACCCATCCTGATATGACCTTAGATGTTGCCAGGATGTAAAACCCCCAACAACCAATCAATCAAGTGCCAGTGGAGAGTGACGCAGCTTGTTCACCTCTGCTAATTCCATCACGTGGTGCAATCCAATTAGTCATGGTTAAGGGAGCAGATCCAATGCGATGATCAGCGCCACAACGGTCACGGGCGGAGAGCGGGCGGAATGAGCAGCGACTCGCTTTGCCTGCTCACCCAACAGTTCGGTTTTGGTCCGTGGCATAAAACACCTCTCGCACCAGACACGGTCAGGCGATTCGGCAGAGGCTGAGCGATTTGATTCGCTAGGCTGCACAGAGAGTTGGGATTCGGAAAGTTTGTTTTATTTAACGACGCCTCTGGAGCGCATTGATTTTTTATCATTGGCTATTATTGCACATCAAACATATGGTCATTCTGACATATTTCTTTGGAGGAAACCCGCTGCCGCCACATCGGCTACTCTTTCCGATAAGCAGCAAGGGGTCTTTTATATGCACTTTCCCACAGACAGGACAGCACATACCACAGCCTTTGATGAACCAGTTGTGGACCACTGGTGGGAACGGAAAATAGCCCAAACTGCAAATGTGTCCATTGAGCAGGATCGATCGGATGACCTACACCTTCACAGGTGGACATTCTATCGCCTGAGCTACATCCCGCTCCCCTGGATTCGGATTAATTTTCAGATCAGTCAGTTGGACACTGCTGGAGATGTAATCATGAAACACGACAATGGAACAATGCCGTGTGTCTGCGGTGTTGTTAGTTACTCCCGCAGCACTGTCTCTCTTAGTTGGTTAACTAATTGGTTGTTGGAGTTTTACATCCTGGTAACACCTAATGTCATATCAGGACGGGTATCGATTCGTGACAGCGTGCACTCATGGCGTCTTTACAGTGCTGCCCCACTGGGAGACCAGGCCACCAGCACCATGACCTGATATCCCACTCAGTCACATTATCATGATGCTGTGCCAATCAGTCCTTGCCCTATCTTAATAATGCCAAGCGCCTGGCTAGGAGTAAGAAGTGAAAAGTATCAATTTGTTAAAAGTCATTGGTTTGACTAGACCGGGGTTCAAACCGATGGGTTCGAATCCCACGATCTACCAAAACGGGAGACGGACGCTCAACTCATTCGGCCATCCTGTCTGGTCACATAGGTGATGAATGCACACAAACAAAGCGATATTTTATCTAACTTTTAATATTTACTCTGATAATTTCAATGCAATCTACATTATAAACGAATGTATGTCAAGAATCTTACCATGATTTGATCATCAGAGGATGTTCTCTCATGTTGAGATGTAAAGTAAGTTTCAAGAATATAGGGTCTATTATGAAGGATAAGGGTGGGAAGGGCACCAACACAAACTTCCAGTGTGTAAGCTGAAGCTGTGACCTGGCGTGGTGGGTCACAGCTTCGGTCCCTCCCGAGGGACCAGCGAAACTCGGAACGCCCATATTATCCTGCCATTAAGGGGTCACCGAGACAAGACAGACTGGCTGGTGCCTGACTAAGTGCGTTAGGCAAACAGCCATGTGGTTTTACATTTAATGCAGGGTGGTGACCAGGCTGATTACAAGCCTGGTGTCTGACTAAGTGCGTTAGGCAAACAGGCATGCGGTTTTACATTTAATGCAGGGTGGTAACCAGGCTGATTACAAGCTTGGTGCCTGACTAAGTGCACTAGGCAAACAGCCATGCAGCTTTACATTCAATGCAGGGTGGTAACCAGGCTGATTACAAGTTTGGTGCCTGACTAAGTGCACTAGGCAAGCAACCATGCGGCTTTACATTCAATGCAGGCTGGTAACTGGGCTGATTACAAGTTTGGTGCCTGACTAAGTGCACTAGGCAAGCAACCATGCGGCTTTACATTTAATGCAGGGTGGTAACCAGGCTGATTACAAGCTTGGTGCCTGACTAAGTGCACTAGGCAAACAACCATGCAGCTTTACATTCAATGCAGGGTGGTAACCAGGCTGATTACAAGTTTGGTGCCTGACTATGTGCACTAGGCAAACAGCCATGCAGCTTTACATTTAATGCAGTGTGGTGACAAGGCTGATTACAAGTTTAGATCCTGACTAAGTGCACTAGGCAAACAGACATGCAGCTTTCCATTTAATGCAGGGTGGTAACCAGGCTGATTACAAGCTTGGTGCCTGACTAAGTGCACTAGGCAAAAGCCATGCAGCTTTACATTCAATGCAGGGTGGTAACCAGGCTGATTACAAGTTTGGTGCCTGACTAAGTGTGCTAGGCAAACAGCCATACAGTTTTACATTTAATGCAGGGTGGTAACTAGGCTGATTACAAGCTTGGTGCCTGACTAAGTGTGCTAGGCAAACAGCCATGCAGTTTTACATTTAATGCAGGGTGGTAACTAGGCTGATTACAAGCTTGGTGCCTGACTAAGTGCCCTAGGCAAACAGACATGCAGCTTTACATTCAATGCAGGGTGGTAACCAGGCTGATTACAAGTTTGGTGCCTGACTAAGTGTGCTAGGCAAACAGCCATGCGGCTTTACATTTAATGAAGGGTGGTAACCAGGCTGATTACAAGCTTGGTGCCTAACTAAGTGCACTAGGCAAAAGCCATGCAGCTTTACATTCAATGCAGGGTGGTAACCAGGCTGATTACAAGTTTGGTGCCTGACTAAGTGCACTAGGCAAAAAATCATGCGGTTTTACATTTAATGCAGGGTGGTAACCAGGCTGATTACAAGTTTTGTGCCTGACTAAGTGCACTAGGCAAACAGCCATGCGGTTTTACATTTAATGCAGGGTGGTAACCAGGCTGATTACAAGCCTGGTGCCTGACTATAACGTGGCACTGAGGACCAAACAGCCATGCAGCTGTACATTCAATGCAGGGTGGTATCCAGGCTGATTACAAGTTTGGTGCCAGACTAAGTGTGCTAGGCAAACAGCCATGCAAGGCGTGTGTCTGCAAGTAGATTGCGTAAGTAGAATGCCCTACAATCGGACCTGTCACCACCTGGCATTAGAGGATTATCGCCGACTGAAGCTGCCGGTGTGGAGGTAATCCTTTCGCGCAGCACCACCAGTATGGAGTTTGACACGAGACTCTGGAGGTTGGTTAGTTGTTGTTTTACGTCCTAGCTACATCTAAGGTCATATCAGGACGGGCACCGACTTGTGATAGTGCTCACTCGTGGCGACTTAATAACGCTGCCCCACTGGGAAATCAGGCCACCTGCACCATGAGCCAATATCCCTCATTGGTTTGACTCGACCGGGAATTGAACTCCGGATCTCCCGGCACGGGAGGATTGTGCTCTACCGATTCGGCTAACGCACCCGGTACATTTCAATTTGTGAAAGTGTAGTATATACATACACAAAGTAATATTTGATGCAATGAAAAATATTTGTTAGCACAATTTCATTGCATAATTTCCCTGGGGTGTTAAATTAGAAATTAATATAGATAAGGAAAATCCAATAATAGAAAGGTAAATCACTTGAGGGACTCCCCAACTACAGATTACAAATTCAATGCCTTCACCACTAGACTCCAGAAACAGCTCATATATTTGGTGTATTTGCACATACTTGATTCATGCAGTTTACCGTGGTATTAAGGTTGTGATACTAATTGTTGCTTGTGTGTAAAGAAAAGCTCCTCCGGTGAGACTGACACTGGTCAACATCCGGGGGAGGGAAGGTGGGCGAGATGGTGCCACCAGTAAAGTGTTGTATCTTACGGAGGATAACAATACTAATAATAAGTAATATTCCCTTATGTATCTTTATACTCGCATAATATTTTATACATCACATATACATATATAAATCCTCCGGGGCGACTGACACTGGTCAACATCCAGAAAGGTGAGGTGGGCCGAGATGGCGCCACCGGTACAGTGTTGCATCTTACGGATATAACAATAATATTAATAAGTAATATTCCCTTATGCATAATATGTTATACATCAGATATGTAGAAATATCGAAAGAGTAATGTCAGGACTTTATTTGAATAAGAAAATAAAACGCATTAAGAATTATCACAATTGGCATTACATACACACATTTATATGTATATAGTCAGTACATACTCGTATATATAATATAAATTCAAAAGAATATCCGTAATAATTATCACAATTGCAATATTATGCATATATACATAATTCCAATTGTGATAAATTCTCAATACTGCAGACCAGGCGTGGTGGCCGAATCGGTAGAGTGCAGGGCTCCCATGAGGGAGATCAGGAGTTCAATTTCCGGTCGAGTCAAACCAATGACTTACAAAATTGATACTTGTTGGTTCCTAGCTTGCCACTCGGCATTAATAGGATAGGGCAAGGACTGGTTAGCTCAGTGTCAGGATAATGTGACTAAGTGGGTCATGGTGCTGGCAGCTGATTTCCCAGTGGGGCAGCACTATAAAGTCGCTACGAGGGCGCACTGAAATCCTTAATTAGTCAGTTCTATTTTTAAAATATTTTCTTTTGTGATGAATTTATTCACCCAGCCCATAACGGATAAGTGTTTAAACACTTGTTTTCACTGCTGATCCAACAGTGGTTTAAAACCATTTAAAAAAGAGTTTCAAGTCATTAGTTTTCTAGATTCTTCTTCTTTTATATGGATGTAACATTTTGCAATTAACTTAAATTGAACAGGTGTCGATTTGGTAGTAATGCACATACATACAACCCCCCCACCCACCCACCCACCTGCCCACCTTCTGCCCCCCTTGATCCAAGAGTGTTTTAATTTGTTTCAAGTCATTAGCTTCTAGATCTTTCTTATTATATATGAATGCAACATTCTGCAATTGAATTGAATTGAATTGAACAGGTGTCGATTTGCTAATAACACACACACACAACCTGCTCCCACCAACCCACCACCCACAGACCCCCCCCCCCCCCCCCCCCCCCCATTCGCTACACAAGCGCACTCCCTGCTGGGTGGGAGTGCTGGAGTGCTGGAGTTTGGGTCCGTCAGTCGGCCGCCAGCCTCTGGAGGACTCACACCGGAAGTGTGCACCCACAGGAGGAGGAGCAGCGTCTCGCTACTACCAGGGTTGGATGAGGAGGGCACACACCCCTCCCTCCATGGTGGAGAAAGGGAGACCATGGCAACTGGAGGAGGGGAAGCCGGCAGCCACAGGCCCGTGCCACAAGGTGTGTAGTGTGTCTGTGTAGGGTGCTTCCAAGCAGGCTGAATGACAGTATGGCATTCTGTGTGTTTAAAGTTGCATGGTCCGATGAAATATAATTTTGTCAAAATTAAAACAACTACTTACATTTGATCCTATATATCCAACTTAGATACTGGTGTAATAGCTAATGATTTGGGACAGTGTATACAGTATAACCAGTGAATTTATCAACTCACCCCTTTAGACACTCACTTTGAAACACCCATTATGCAAGGAGGCCATTAACCAACTAGGCCAATCTCATGACCTCATTAGCCTCCCCCCAACCAAGTAGGCCTGCTGTGCAGGGCCATAGAGGGGAAGGGGAAATGAGGTGGATGTGTCTGTGTGTGTTTATGTGTCTGTGTTTCCTGGCCTGACTTTACAGAGACACAGAGACAGACATACACACAAACATACACACACAGACAGATATGCACACAGACATACACACACATACACATACAGATATACACACACATACCTACACACATAGATAGACACACACAAACAGACATGCATAGACAGCACACACAGACACATAAACACACAGACATGCACACACCTGACATACACAGACACACATACACCCAACCTGACTTTGCAGAGAGAGACACACACAGACACCCACATACAGAGGCAGATACACACACATACATATATGCCCACACATATATACACACACATACATACACAGACAGACATACACATACAGACACACACAGACAGACACACACATTCATACACACACATACACACACAGACATAGACACACAGACATACACACACATATATATATACACACAGACACACACAGACAGACACACATAGATAGACACACACATACATACATGCATAGACAGCACACACAGACACATAAACACACAGACATGCACACACCTGACATACACAGACACACATACACCCAACCTGACTTTGCAGAGAGAGACACACACAGACACCCACATACAGAGGCAGATACACACACATACATTCACACACATACACACACACACACACATACAGACATACACAGACACACACATACACACATACATACATACACACACATATATATATATATATATATATACATACACACACAGACATACACAGACAGACAGCACACACAGACATAGAAACACACAGACACACATACACCCGACCTGCCTTTGCAAAGAGAGAGAGACACACACAGCCAGAGACACATAGACAGACGCACACAGAGGCAGACACACACACATACATACACATACCTACACATAGATACACACACATACAGACATACACAGACACATACATACACATACACACAAAAACAGACAGACAGAGACAGACACACACATACACATACACTCCCACACATACACATAAACACACAGATAGACACACACAGACATACACACACACAGATACATACATAGACAGACAAACACACGCAGACAACACACACACATTATTTTTTGTTAAAAACCCTGAGTGCCATAGGCCTTTGGCACTAATCCGTTCCCAGAATGTGCCCATCCAACCAGAAATACCTACCTACAGTCCTGTCAGGTTCCAGGTCATCTCACATCACGTGGTCACTGCGAGATGACCATCTGGGTCATAGCCACAGGACTTTTGACAAGCTTGTCGAAATTATTTTTGGTTCTTTCAGCTCAGATTACTTCAAAACTAATCATCTTTAATCAAAATCACTCCGGACTAATGATTAGTAGCTTGTAACGATCAATTTGATATAGTTATCTAAAAAATAAGACAAAAATTCAAAGGCCATCGGACCATGCAACTTTAAGTGTGTCAACAAGTAGGTTGTGGCAGCGGAATTCTGTCAGGTGGTTTGTGTGTATGTGTGTCAACAAGCAGGTTGTGACAGTATAAATGCTGCCAGGTTTCCTGTACTTGGCTGTAGCACTAGCAGTAAGATGTTGTCTTAAGGGGCTGTCACACTACGGCGTAACGACGTCAACGTAGGGAGAACGTGAAGAACGTTGAACTTCTCGGCGTAGTATGCAAATTTGGGCAGAAGTTGAACCTGCATGCAGCGTAGTGGACGAGAGCGTAACGTTGGTAAAGCGTAGTGATACCGTCAATCCCCGAGAGAGGACAACGTCACTACGTTCACGGAACGTTATGAACGTTATTCCATCGCCAGAAGAACGTTACATGACGTTAGCTATGTCGTGACACGTTGAACGTACGTTGAATGCACGTTCTCGTGACATTCTCGTGACGTTCTCCTGACATTCTCCTGACGTTCTCCTGACGTTCTCCTGACGTTCCCATTAAGCCTCGTAGGCTTTTGCACTTGGTTTAATGTGGGTCAATGTAGTGGAACGTAGTGGAACGTAGTTGAACATAGTGAGCAGCGTTGAAATAACGTCCATTTAACGTCATTGACGTTCACTGAACGTGAACAGAACGTACGGCGAACGTAAACCCTTACGTTCGACCTACGTCGAAAGTTTTGAACATGTCCAAAACCTTGACGCAACTCGACATAACACGACGTAATGTGACGTAGCTCGATGTCATTCTAACGTCATTCTGACGTCATCATGACGTAACCCAACGTCATGACGAAAAATGCCCACGTTAGGCTCACGTTGGCTCGTTACGTCGTAGTGTGACAGGGGTATTAGATGGTGTGTATGTCTGCAAGCAAGTTGTGACAGCAGAATGCTGTCAGGTGTTCTGTAGCAGTAGGGTGCTGTCTTAGATGGTGTGTGTGCCAACAA
The DNA here is from genome assembly GCA_030323885.1 of Branchipolynoe longqiensis. Classification (NCBI taxonomy): domain Eukaryota; kingdom Metazoa; phylum Annelida; class Polychaeta; order Phyllodocida; family Polynoidae; genus Branchipolynoe; species Branchipolynoe longqiensis. Next base: position 92,142,938 of record CM059189.1, read on the forward strand.
GCAGGTTGTGACAGTTGAATGCTGCCAGGTGGTTTGTGTATATGCAAGCAAACTGTAGCAATAGTATGCTGTCTTAGAATGTGCATGTGTCTGCAAGAAGGTTGTGGCAGTAGAATGCTGTCATGCGATTTATGTATGTGTGTGTCTGCAAGCAGGTTGTGACAGTAGAATGCTCTGAGGGTGTGTGCAACTAGGTTGTGACAGTAGCATGATCTGTAAGCAGGTTGTGACAGTAAATTACTCTGAGGGTAGATTGTGATGGTAGAATTCTCTGAGGGTGTGTGTCTGCTGCAAGTAGGTTGTGACAGTAGAATGCTCAGAGTGTGTGTGTCTGCAAGTAGGTTGTTACAGTAGAATGTTCTGTGGGTGTGGATGTCTGCAAGTAGGTTGTGGCAGTAGAATGCTCTGAGGGTGTGTGTGTCTGCAAGTAAGTTATAACAGTAGAATTCTCTGAGGTTATGTGTCTGCAAGTACAGTAGAATTCTCTGAGGGTGTGTGTCTGCAAGTAGGTTGTGACAGTAGAAACCTCTGAGGGTGTGTGTCTACAAGTAGACTGTGACAGTAGAATACTCTCATAGTCATAGTGTGTAAGCAAATTGTGAGAGTACAATGCTCCCATGTGTTTGCAGATAAGCAGGTTGTGACAGGAGGATGGATACACGGCTGTGTAAATCCCGGTTTATGACCCATAGCTTTAATTCTAGACAAACCTGTGATAAGGCTGAGATTTCAGTAGTATGGATCATGTGCATAGTCTGTGCATGGATAGTGTACAAGAAAGAGTGCACATTGAGGAAGTGCAAATCATGAGAAAATGCACATGAATGGTTTGCATAGCATTAGAGTAGAGAGTGTGCATAGATGAGGTGCATATCATGAGTTTAGAGTATTCTCGATGTCGGCCTGACGTCACAACCCCGGAAACTAGCCCGCAAAGGGTAAAACACCGCAGTGATGTGTGCTGCAGCAATGCTATGTCTATGCGGAGCATTTATTTTTGCAAAATAAATTTAAAAGCTTTCATTGGATCGATTAAAGATATCTTAATGCGCGATTGAAGAGAAAGATCTAAAGTATTTAATTTAACATAAGAGCAATCTTCTCTGAAATGATTAAAAACAGAGATAATAGTGTAAGTTGGGATATTCTGAGTGTCAGTGCCAGTGGTAGCCTTACCAGATCATGGCCTCAAAAATTATTTTCGCAAAATAAATTCAAGAACTTCCAATTGGCTGATAAAAGAATAGCTGAATGTGAAATTGTAGAGAAAGATCGGAACTATTTAATAGAAACAAGAGAAATTTGCTTTCAAAGCACCAAAAAGCACACATTACGGTGATAGTTAGGGTAGTTTCAATGGTGTCTCTATGACAGTGGCATTTGTTTTACCCTTCGAGTGTTGTGAGTGCAAAAAGTGCCCGGATGTCCGACATCGAGAATATGAATGATGTGCCTTGTGTGAGAGTAGCACAAGTGAACATGAAGGATGTGCATAGCATGAGAGAGTAGATCGAAAGTGTTCATTGATGTCGTGGATAGTGTGTGCATAAATAGTGTGTGTAAATTGTTTATAACTAAGCTGTGGTGAGTATCCACAGATGATAGTTGATACACGTTTCGTATGTATAGCCAGTGTGTTGTCAGTGGATGCAGATAATATGTAGCGAGTACAACCGCTAGTGTGCATAGCTGGTGTATATAGGACATATTTCATGTGTATAGCCAGTGTGTTGTCAGTGCACAGATACACAAGACTGTGTAGTGAGTACAGTGTTAGTTTGCATAGTTGGTGTGTTGAATACATTTTGTGTGTATAGCCAATGTCTTGTCAGTACACACACAAATAAAGTGTACTGAGTACATCAACCTGTGTGCATAGCTAGTGTATATGTGACACATTTCATGTGTATAGTCAGTGTGTTGTCAATGGACACATATAGTATTTACCGTGTACAGCCACTATTGTGCATAGCTAGTGTATATGGGACACATTTCGTGTGCATAGCCAGTGTGTTGTCAGTGCACACAGATCGTGTGTAGTGAGTACACACATCAGTGTGCCTAGCTAGTCTATATGGGACATATTTCGTGTGCATAGACAGTGTGTTGTCAGTGCACACAGATCGTGTGTAGTGAGTACACACATCAGTGTGCATAGCTAGTCTATATGGGACATATTTCGTGTGCATAGACAGTGTGTTGTCAGTGCACACAGATCGTGTGTAGTGAGTACACACATCAGTGTGCATAGCTAGTGTATATGGGACATATTTCGTGTGCATAGCCAGTGTGTTGTCATTGCACACAGATCGAGTGTAGTGAGTACACACATCAGTGTGCATAGCTAGTGTATATGGGACACATTTCCTGTGCACAGCCAGTGTGTTGTCACCGCACACAGATCATGTCTAGTGAGTACACCTATCAGTATGCATAGCTGGTTTATTTGGGACAAATTTCGTGTGCATATCCAGTGTGTTTTCAGTGCACACAGATCGTGTGCAGTGAGTACACACCATAGCTGGTGTGTGTAACCAGATATCATCACATATAGCGTGTCTACACGTACACAGCGCGGCGCCACCAGTCGGGTCTGGCTGAGTGTGTGTGGGAGGTGTGTGTGTACGTGCGTGTGTGTGGGTGTGTGATCCACTGGGTCAGCTACATTCCTGTCTGACTTTATCGCTCACCCGCCAACCCTGGCACCAAACACTCCCATCCCCGTCTGCGCACTGTTGTCGGCCCTGTTTGGGTCGACCTGATCCATCTGTGGGGAATGTACACAAACTCCAGGACCTCCCAGCCTCAGTGTGTGACGCCATTCTCTTGGCAAAGTCCATTGTTGTTTACTTGCTTTCTTTATTATTGGTAAATATTTTGTTATTCTTCAGAATAATTTGTTGTATGATTGATGCATTGGTCTTCTCGGCCATAAATGCTGTCAGCCATTTTTGTAAATCATTTTTTGTTGTTGGTAAATATTTTATTCATATGAACACATATTTTGTCAGCGCCGAGGCACTGGTTGTGCCGCTGTTGAAGTGATCGCATTTGGTTTGTACATGATGATGGGGAAGTGGAATGTGCTAAACATTTAAATGATGAATAACCGAAAGAATGAGAATGTGATGAGTCCCGAACAAAAACAACCGTACAGCACTACTTTTGATTGATGATGGTGCTGAGGGATGTCAGCCACACAATGGGCTGCTTAGTGTAACAACAGAATGACAATCAGTTTAATTGGTTGGATTGGGATGTTCTGTTATGGTGCTGTCACATTACGGCGCTTCTCGCCAACGTGCGTCGACGTATGTGATTTTTTGGTGGAACGTCGGGATACGTCAGGAAGCGTTAGGCGTGCGTTGGTATTCGTTGATAGACGGCGACGGTCGGTGAGGGTTGGCGGCGCATGTCAGGGGATCAGCGAAGTTTTGTGCTTGCACAAAACTTTCGACGTGCAACAACGCGCGGGTGGCAACGTTAGGGGCGCGTAGAGATACGTTAAACGCGCTGGAATAATGTTGTGCAAATGCTAGGCACATGCCACGCGCGCCTGAGGCTCGTTGCACCAAACTGTTGCTTTGTTTGTTGTTGTTTTATGTCCTAGCAACATCTAAGGTCATAACTGGATGTTGAGCCAAGCTTTTTTAGTTTTTTTTCTCACGCGTCGATATACGTTACCACAACATCGGCCGCACGCTATCAACACGTTGCGCTGACATCAAACTTTTTCCCACCGCGCCGAAAAGTTTGACGTTTCTCAACTTTTTTGTGCATTGGGGGCACGCCAGCGAGAGGCGTCGTAATGTGACAGGGCCATTATATGGGGCAAATGTGGAAGCATGCATGGAAGTTGAGTAGGTGTAAAGGCGTTAATGTTCGTTAGTTAGTAGGTAGGCAGTGGGCAGCACACAAGGGGGGCAGGAGAAGGGGAGCGAGTGTCTCTATGCTGATGGAGTTGGTGGAGTAGCTGGGGGAGCAGGAAGCATTGATTTCCGGCACATGCGCATTGCCTGGTTGGCCGAAGAAACCAGTAAGCATCGTCGATAGTACTAGTACCTGGGTTGGTTGGTTACTTGTTGGAGTTTCATGTCCTGGCAACATCTAAGGTCATATCAGGACGGGAACCGACTTGTGACAGTGCACACCTATGGTGACTTTATAGTGCTACCCCACTGGGAGACCAGGCCACCAGCACTAAGACCTGATATCTCTCAGTCACATTATCCTGACACTGACCCAACCAGTCCTTGCCCTATCTTATTAAAGCCAGGCACCAGGCTAGGTAGCGATAAGTATATATTTCATAAGTCATTGGCTTGCCTCGGCCCGCTCCTGGAACGTAGCTCAGGCGGTAGAGTGTGCACCTGTGAAGGTGTGGGTCATCCGATCGATCCTGCTCAGGGGACCCATTTGCAGCTTAGGCTATTTTCTGTTCGAACCAGTGGTCCACAACTGGTTCATCAAAGTCGGTGGTATGTGCTGGCATGTCTGTGGGAAAGTGCATATAAAAGACCCCTTTCTGCTTATCAGAAAGAGTAGCCTATGTGGCTGCAGTGGGTTTCCTCCAAAGAAATATGTCAGAATGACCATATGTTTGATGTCCAATAGCCGATGATAAAAATCACTGTGCTCTAGAGGCGTTGTCAAATAAAACAAGTGGAAAGACAGCACTTTTACCGATTCGGCCCAACAGACTGTCACGCGGAAAACAACCGCTCTAACCACTAGTCTATCTTGTCACCTCTAAATATTAGCCCTTTCTGCATCTTTATTAAGGAAAGGACTGGTTGGTTCAATGTCAGGATAATATGATTGAGTGGGATATCAGGTCATGGTGCTGGCAGTCCCGGTCTCTCATTGGGATACCACTATAAAGTATAAAGTCACCATGAGTGTGCACTGTCACAAGTCGGTACCCGTCCTGAGATGACCTTAGATTGATTGATTGGTGGTTGCTTTACGCCGTGTCGGCAACATAGGCCACATTCACAGAGCATATGACATTAGATGCTGCTAGGACATAGCATTCCAACGGGTCCTGAGTGACTGAGCTGCTGCTGGTGGCTTTGAGGGTATGCATGCACATGTTCGACTGTGTAATTACCTTGATGTATGCATACCCCAGTTGTCTGCCTCTTCCACACAAATCGGTCTGTTTATACATCCAACAAGGATGTCATTATCTCGTGGAAATTCATGGGGGTGTGGGGGAGGGGGGGGGGTTAGGAGGGAGATTTTCCACTTACCCTTTTTTTTGCACACGGGTCTTAGTAGTTAATTATATATATTTATGTGATGTATACTGTATTATGCGACTATAAATGTACAGAAGGTAATCTATCATCTATACCGACCAGACGGGATGGCCGAATGAGGTGAGCGCATGTGCCCCGTTTTAGTAGATCGTGGGATTCGAACCCACTGGTTCGTTCCATGGTAGAGTCAAACCAATGACTTGAAAATTGATACTTGTCGCTTCCTAGTCAGGCGCTCGGCATTATTAGGATAGGGCAAGAACTGGTTGGCTCAGTGTCAAGATAATGTAACTGAGTATTAAGTCGCCATGAGTGAACACTGTCACAATTCGGTACCCATCCTGATATGACATTAGATGTTGCCAAGACGTAAAACACGGACAACCAACCAATCATCTACACCTTTCCTACCAACTTACCAAACTGTAGCGGTGGCACTACCATCCACCGACTTCCCCCCCCCCCCCCCCCCCCCCCCCCCCCACCCCCACTGCGCTGGAGCTATGTTATATATTTTTATATACCGCATATGTCCCAATAGAAGCACGCTACCCAATATAAGCACTGGTGACTTGCAAAAGCCAGAAGCACTTCAACACTTTTGCAGGCAGCTTTCATGAAATGAAACCTGAAGCTGAGAGACATTAAGACCGACTCATGGACGCAACTCTCACAGCAGAGAGCTAAATGGAAAGCGGCAGTCAAGTAATGAAAGCAGTCTTTGTCACATCGCGACCGACAGCATGATGATGATGATATGGGTCACTCTCAGAAGTTGTGTACCACTTTTGTGACATGGAAACCCAAAGTGAAAACATTCCAAATAATAGCAGAAAACATTCCAAATAATAGCAGAATCAAATAACAGAATCAATACTCATATGAATGTTTAAATATGTTTTGCATATGTGAGAGTTGAAATTTAATTTTTTCACTTTTTGATTTTGATCTTATTCAAATTGAGACAGCTGTTAAAACTTACTTTGTAACATTCACCCATAACACCATTTTGCCACATATCCATAATATCATTTTAACACACAGTTAGTGGTAGTGGAGACATGGCTGGTGGACATGTAGCTGCGTGGCTGACACCGTGGCGAAATGTGCGTCTGACTTGGTGACAAGCTGCGAACTGGCTGCCCTGTGTCAAGTCGGACACCGCCTCAGTTGCATTCAGAATGTCACAGACCCCCCCCCCCCCCCCCCCCCCACACACACACACACACACACACACAGCCCCCTCCCCAAATACCCCCATTCTGAATGACTAATTATTCATATTATCTTCATGGGATATTAGAAGTTGCATAGTCCGATGTTTTTGAGTTTCTGCTATTTTCTGAGATAAACACTAGCTTCATCATCATCATCATCATCATCATCATCATGCTGTCAGTCGCAATGCGACAAAGACTGCTTTCCTTACTTAACCGCCACTTTGTGCAGTTGTATAATTCATAAAAGCTGCTTGCAAAGTGTTGAAGTGGCTTTTGCAAGTTACTAGCAGCATTCTCTCGGGGAGCGAATAGAGGTCTCACACCAACAAAAACATATCAAGACAGGCGCAAACTATTTGTCCCTGCAATAGCTGGTCGGGAGATGTTGGGAATTCCATTCATCACTGCCCTTACTGCTGCCACGGTAACATGGTTTTCTGTTAGGGTTTGGTCCCTTAGTCTTTGGTTCTATCAAGAACCTGTACCACAAGGCAGTGGTTTACAACTTTGCAAGGTAGGGGCGTCAAATTCCCTGAGGTATTTTAGCGCCTAAGGTACCCGAGGTACTGCAATACCCGCATACCCACTACACACTAGCTTATTACCTACTTTACTGTAGTTTAAAGTCACTTCTATTTTAAGTGGCTAACTTTGGAGATATTTGAAGTGCAAGCATATAAAATTAATTTTGGCAAGCATGTCAAAAGTTCTCCTAGGAGATTAAAGTTGCATAGTCCGATGGTTTTGAGATTTTGCTAGTTTCTGAGATCAATGCATTAGATTGACCATTATAATCTACTTTACTGTAGTTTAAAGTAGATTGACCATTATAATCTACTTTACTGTAGTTTAAAGTAAACTTTTATTTTAAATGGCTAACTTTGGAGATATTTGAAGTGAAAGCATACCAAATTAATTATGGCAAGACCAGGAGTGGTGGCCTAATCGGTAGAGCGTGGGCCTCGCGTGTGGAAGGTCGGGAGTTTGGTTCCCGGTCGAGTCAAACCAATGACTTTAAAATTGGTACTTGTCGCTTTCTAGCCTGGTGCTCGGCATTAATAGTGTAGTGGTCTGCACTGACCTCTTAGGCAAGTA
>CM059189.1:92155513-92308740 GCA_030323885.1 Branchipolynoe longqiensis
TTCGGTTGAACGCCCTCCCTCTCCCGTACCCTCCGCCCTCCCCCGCCCTCTCCCCCCCCCCACCCCCCATCCCCCCACAAGCATTCTCTGTGGCATACAGCGCAGAGCATCAACCAACCTGATGAGGCAACTAGACAGCATTGACCGAGTGTTGTGGGCGAATCGATTGAGCGCAGCCCTCCTGTGCGGGAGATCGGGAGTCAAATTCCCGGTCGAGTCAAACCAATGACGTACAAATTTGATACTTCTCGCTTCCTAGCTCGGCACTCAGCATTAATAGGATAGGGCAAGGACTGGTTAGCTCAGTGTCAGGATAATGTGAGTGAGTGGGATATCAGGTCATGGTGCTGGCCGTCTGATTTCCCAGTGGGGCAGCACTATAAAGTCACCATGAGTGCGCACTGTCACAAGTCGGTACCCATGCTGATATGAGCTTAGATGTTGTCAGGATGTAAAACTCCAACAACCAACCAATCAACCAACTAGACGGCGACTGCTTGTTTGTGTGCAGGCGCTTTTACATCCTAGCCACAGCTAAGGTCATATCAGGACGGGTCTGTATCCATCGCTTTGGTTAGAGGCCGGCATTAGACGGTGTTTTCGTTAACGTGTACCACGTGACCACTGGCTGTGGTTTGGGTTATCGCAAGCAATTGCTCGCCCGACTCGCCAACTCACACACACACACACACACACACACACACACTCGAGCACATGCACACGCGCAGATACGCTGTAAACGCACACACATGTACACACGCGTACATATAAATATATATATATAATATATACATATATATGTGTTTGTTTGTTGTTGTTTTATGTCCTAGCAACAGCTAAGGTCATATCAGGATGGATACCGACTTGTGACAGTGCACGCTCATGGCGACTTTATAGTGCTGCCCAATGGGAAACCAGGCCACCAGCACCATGACCTGATATCCCACTGAGTCACATCATCCTGACACTGAGCTAACCAGTCCTTGCCCTATCCTAATAATGCCGAGCGCCAGGCTAGGAAGCGACAAGTATCAATTTTTAAGTCATTGATTTGACTCGACCAGGATTCGAACACACAAACTCATGGGTTCGGATCTCCTGATCTCCCAAAACAGGAGCCGGACTCTCTACTGGACTGGTTTGCACAGTATCAGGATAATGTGGCTGAGTGGGATATCGGGTCATGTTTCCAGATGACCGGTCTTTCAGTGGGGCAGCACTATAAAGTCACCATGAGTGCGCACTGCCATGCATGCACTAGTGAGTTCCCAGTTATATGACCTTAGATATTGTCAGGATGTAAAACCCCAACACACAATCAAATAGCAAAGGAAGTGTAGGGATTCAAGTCACGGGGGTATGAGCTTAAAAACTTCCCATTTGTCTTTGGTTGTGGGAGTTTTACATCCTGGCAACATCTAAAGTCATATCAGGATAGGTACCTCCTTGTGACTATTACAGTGCACACTCATAATAACTATATAGTACTGCCCCACTGGTACTGGAAGATCAGGCCACTGGCACCATGACCGAATACTCCATTCAGCCACATTATCCTGATGCTTAGCTAACCAGTCCATGCCCTATCCTAGTAATGCTGAGTACCAGGCTAGGTAGCGACACATCTAAATTTGGTAAGTCATTGGATTGACTCAACCGGCATTGACTCGACCAGGATTCGAACTCCCGACCTTCCGCATGGGGAAGCCTGTTGTCTTACCAATTCGGCCACCGCGTCTAGTCCCCGACTGGTTGGCTCAGTGTCAAGATAATGTGACTGAGTGGGATATCAGATCATGGTGCTGGTGGCCTGGTTTCCCAGTGGGATAGCACTATAAAGTCGCCAGGAGTGCGCACTGTCACAAGTCGGTACCTGTCCTGATATGACCTTAGATGTTGCCAGGACATAAAACCCCAACAACCAACCAAGCGTCAGTCCCCATGTGTGTGTGTGTGAGTGTGTACACGAACATTACTCTGGAGAGGACAGTCCTTATATGACCTTAGATGTTGCTAGGACTTAAAACAACAACAAACAAACCACAACTGGAGAGGAAATACTAGTTTCCTCGACATTCCTGCACACAGTCACGTCCTGTTAGATAAAACCAACAGTTCTCTTCCTTTGTTTTTATTTTCCCATTTTCTAGTAAAAAAAATCAAAGCCAGCTCTAGGGGGCCATACCTCAGGCCGTCCAGTGATACCGATATAAAGTTGCATAGTCCGATGGTTATCAGTTTCTGACAGTAGGTTGATCATTATGATGTACCTTACTCTTTAGCTTGAAGTAACTTTTGTTTTGAAAGGTGTTCTCTGTAGCGGAGTGGTTAGAGTGTCTGACTTTTTTCGAGGTTAGGCTCCTAATCTGAAGGTCAGTGGTTAGATTCCCTGCGCCCCCCACCTCTACCAATTTGTATTTCCACTGCTGTGTATAACTTACAACGTCATCAAAGGCCGGTTGCTCTCATACGATGTCTATGTGGTGTGGGTGTGGGAGGTTAAAAATCCGGTAAAAGTGTAGGCTTGGGCTTTCTATCGACAAACTGTCTAATGGTGAAAACAAGTCTATTCAGACTTATCCATGGTAGGCAGTATAAATAAATCTTCAACAAAAAGGCACCTAGTTACCTCAGGGTCAGGATAACATGACTCAGTGGAATATCGAGTCATGGTGCCGGTGGCCTGATTTTCCAGTGGGGAAGCACTATAAAGCCACCATGAGTGCACACTGTCACAAGTCTGTACCCATCCAGATATGACCTTAGCTGTTGCCAGGATGTAAAACTTCAACAACCAACCAATCAACCATTTTAAAAGGTTAACTTTTGTCGTGGGAGGGTCATGAAAATAGGAAATATTGCGCCGAGAGCGGGACTCGAACCCACATCTCTTTGCATTCCGGGCTAGTGTGCTAACCATTACACCACCTAGGCTCCCTGATATCACCACACTACCCGCCCCTACCTGGTATGTGCCTCCTTCCCTGAGAGGTCATTTCAGACCACTACACTTTTGAGATATTTGAAGTGCAACCATGCAAAATTAATTTGGGCAAGCACGCCAAAACTCTGACACCATAGCATTCTGTGGTAGCAGGTTCTATTAAATTGCCTCACTGTTCCCTTATGTGTAGAGATAAATGTTTAATACGTACACCAGTATGTAATTTAGATATGTAGAATTAAATTTAGATTATAGTTTTTGTTTGCTTTTTGTTTGTTGGTAAAACAGTTTATTCATCAGAACATACATTATTTCAGTGCCGAAGCCCTGGTCTTCCGGCTGTTTACATGACCTAAATAAGTAGATCAGGGGGTACTTAGTTAGGGGATATTAGTAGATTACGACAGAGGTTAGTGTGTTAGTGGGTTATACCCCTGTCACATTACAACGTTTCTGCCGGCGTGCTGGCAACGCACACAATATTTGCAACCCGTCAAGAGACGTCCAACTTTTCGGCGTTTTGGGAGAAAACTGGACGGGTTAGTAGCATGGTATTAGCGCGCAGCCAACGAGGTTCGACGCGCGGCGGACGAAAGCACAACACTTTCGCGGCGGACCGACGCGCGCCGACGGCCGCCGACGTCTGCATTCACACGTTGCTATGTACCGACGCGCCGGAAACGCGCCGGAAACGCCCCGGTAACGTACCGGTAACGTACCGGAGATGTACCGACGTTTCGCCGAAAATTGCAACACGTCAGCACGCGTCGACCCTCGTTGGGCCGAAACGTCGTAATGTGACAGGGCCTTTAGCCTAATAGGTTCAGTGTTATGGGCTAAGATGGTAGGTCGCTGCAAAAAACTGTGCTGCTATTATGGGTACAGTGTATGTGATGGGGGTGGGTGACAGAATGGAGCCCCCCCCCCAAGTTTTGGTTTTGAAAAGTTGATGTTTTCATCGGATTATGCAGCTTTAAGCCAATCTGATGACTCTGGGTAACCTTTGGATCTTTATTCAGACAGAGACATTCCAAATAGGTTCTATGGGAAGAGGCTCCATTAATCACGCCACTTGCCACTTCCGGCATTTTGTCGTCTGCTCTGATCAAATGTCGTCTGCTATCACAGAACTACAGGAACAACGCAATACTTACTCCCAAGCCAACACCAAACTGTTAATGCAACAACATATTGTTTGTGTGCAGAATATTATTGAAGAAGATTCAATTTAAATGTGTTATAACTTATAGACTGCCATATATTTCTCGATAATAGTATAGGTTGTAGGCCTACCTTTTTAATCCGGCACCACAATTTAAATCTTTGCTTTTGGAGCTTTATATTATCACACAAAACACTGAAATCCTCGTTTGGAAGCATGACTGTTTCTATAGTCCAGCATTTTCCTCTAATTCGACAATATTCAGGTTCAAAAGTTGGCGGATTAAATGGGTACAACCCTAATAATATTCTGTTCAGAATACATGTAAAATTGCTTTGGAACTGAGTGCATTTTTGGTTGGGGGGGAAAAACACACCCAAATAGCTTTCAAGAGCTAAATTCCTTATATTTAAGCCTTGTTGATATCAGATTCTACTTATAAGTTCCAGCTGCAAATATGCTCAAATTTTCAAAACCAAAATAATTATCTATATTTGATTCGCCATATCTAATTTAAGTGCAGATGCACTTTTTAAAGAATGTGTTGCCTCATAGAAGGGAATGCTAAGTCAATTTAATAGAACCTGTTACTGCAGAAGCCTATTGTGTCCTAGTTTTAACATGCTTGCCAAAATTAATTTAGCATGTTTGCACTTCAAATATCTCAAAAGTTGGTTGGTTGTTGGAGTTTTACATCATGGCAACATCTCAGGTCATATCAGGACGACTATCGATGTGTGACAGTGCACACTCATGGTGACTTTATCCACTGGGAGACCAGACCACCAGCACCATGACCTGATATCCCACTCAGTCACATAAATCCTGACACCTAGCTAACCAGTCCTTGCTCTATCCTAATAATGCCAAGCGCCTGTCTATGAAGCAATGGGTATCAATTTTGTAAGTTATTCTCGACCCCCGATCCTTGAACTGCCAACCTTCCTGCACACTACCGATTCGGCCACCGCTTCCGGGATCGCATAACCATTTAAAATAAAAGTGACTTCAATTCAAAGTAAGGCAAGGGATATTGGGTCATGATGCCGGCGGCCCGATTTCCCAGTGTGGCAGCACTATAAAGTCGCCATGAGTGTGTACTGTCACAAGTCGGTACCCATCCTGATATGACCCTAGATGTTGCTAAAACTAATGCCGCAGACGACATTCTGACTCTCTGAGGACAGGTCTAGACAGTGACAATTCTTCACGGCGAGGACTTGTCTGATATATAACAGTGTATAACACAAAAAGAGAATTACCCACAATCCACAGAGACGGGTGTGTGTGGGGGGTGGGGGGGGGGGGGTCTGGGGCTGAAGGAGCATTCACCGGTTCATTGCAAACAGTGATTGGTTGGTTGTTGGAGTTTTACGTCCTGGCAAAATCTAAGGTCATATAAGGACGGGTAACGACTTGTAACACTGTGTAAAGACTAGGTCTCCCGTTTTGTAGTATGGCTAAAGCTCGAATCTGTGGTTGTGTAGGCAGGCTATAGTGAAATCAATACAGACAAAGAGAAAGGAAGAGTATAAAGTGTAAAGGAAGAGAGAGAGAGAGTCAAGCCCTCTGGTTTATTATTTATATGGTACATGGTGTAAAAATATACGGATTTTCGGTTCAGAATTATATATTGGTAGAGAGCATTATTATTCTTGGGCGACGGAGTGGGGACAATGTTATGTAAACTAAAGGTAATAATATCCCACTCCCATTATGACATGATATAAGCTGTGTGAAATATATGTTCATATATTATGCCTGAGATTAAAGTTGCACAGTCCGATGGTTTTGAATTTCTGTATTCTTTCTGAGATAAACACATTAGATCGATCACTAGTATCTACTTGACATTAGTTAGAAATTACTTTTATTTTAAATGGTAAACTGTTGAGATATTTTGAGTGCAAACATGGAAAATTAGTTTTGGCAAGCTTGCCAAAACTCTGACACCATAGACTTCTGCAGTAACAAGTTCTGTTAAATTGACTCAGTATTGCCTTCTATGCAGAAACAAATGCTTAATAAGTGCATCAGTATCTAAATTAGATATGTAAAATTAAATCTAGATAATTGGTTTGGTTTTGAAAATCGGACTATGCAACTTTAAGCGCTTTTTTCCACCTTTTGAAGCTGATTACTTACATGTGTTAACCATCTAGGAAACCTTTGTTATTTGTTTCTGATTTAGAGATGAGATACATAGCTGCTCATGGCATCCACAAAATGACGTCACTGCTGCCGTCCAAAAAAGGTTATATTATGATCACTTTAAGCTTAGCTTAAGCAAATTATGTCCACGCTTATTTCTATTGGCTTAGCTTTCTGTTTGATTACATTATAAATATATATGTATATATATATATAAAGCAATACGGAATGATTAGAAATGAATACATATATATGCTTTCAAATATATATATATACATTATATATATATATCAGTGCTTATTTCTAATGGCTTAGCAATACGCAATGATAGGAAATGAATATATATATATATACTTACAGATATATATAAATATATATATATATATATATATATATATATATCAGTGCTTATTTCTAATGGCTTAGTTTTCTGTTTGATTACATTATATATATATATATATGTATATATATATGTATATACAAAGCAACACGCAATGATAAGAAATGTATATATATATATATAAATATATATACATATATATATATATATCAGTGCTTATTTCTAATGGCTTAGCTTTCTGTTTGATTACATTATATATATATATATGTATATATAAAGCAACGCACAATGATAAGAAATGTATATATATATAAGTATATATACATATATATATCAGTGCTTATTTCTAATGGCTCAAGCTAAGATTCCTTATATGCGGTATGTGGTATGCGGTATGCGAATGGGAGGATTCCTTCTACACGGTAAGTGGCAAGCGTCTCCCCACCCCCACCACTACCATATGTTTCCACTCAGCACCCTTGTGTGTGACCGTTCCGTAATGCTCAGTCACCTCTCCTCGTCTAAAACTAATGGGCAAGTGCGACTGACCGTTCAATTCGCATACTGCGTGCCACATGCCACATGCCACACCGATCGCTACAGGGACCAATCGAGTTGCCGCATTCGCATTCGCATTCGCATTCGGACGTAAGGAATCACCCCCATTGACTTAGATGCTTTCCGATTTTTTGCCGCATTTGCATTCGCATACCGCATACCGCATGTAAGGAATCTTAGCTTTAGCTTTCTGTTTGAGTACATTATATATGTATATACGAGTCGGCCTCACGAAAATGGGCCAATTGGTGGTCAATTTAAGATGTCGGCGTCACAATTCTTAAAGTGTAGTGCATTTCTTTGTTTCATGTTAAATTGGTCATGTTGGCCGAGGCTAACATGGGTAATTTTCTCACGAGGCTCTGTCTATTTCTGTTCACCTGCCACTCACTTTCACCCAGCACACCCTGCAGTACACTTTGCTTCCCCGCCCAACCACCCTCTTTCTTAGGGGGGTGAGCGCTGATCCATCTTCCTTCACCTGTCTACGGGTGCTCATCTAGGAACATTAAGGTCTTGCCTTGTCCAGCTCCTATCAGCACTTGATGAACGTTCGGGTCTCTGCCGCCCAATTGCCACGAAACTGCCCAACCTTATTGGTTACGTATACTTTTATTAAATTCTTAAAACCACTTTGTCTCTTCTGTCTTCTGTTAGCCGAGTGTAGCGAATTATCCTAGAAAAAATTAGGGTTGTTGTATTTTCTCTACCTTTACATTCAGGATAAATTTAAGAACTTTCCAACACCTCTGTCAATGATGCTAAACTATAATTATGCCGATCGACGCTCGAATGCTCGACGCTGACATCTTTAACAGATGTCGGTGTCAAAATTCTTAAAGTGTAGTGCATTTCTTGGTTTCATATTAAATTATCCTAGAAACAAATAGGGTTGTTGTACTTTCTCTACCTTTACATTCAGGATAAATTTAAGAACTTTCCAACACCTCTGTCAATGCTAAACTATAATTATGCCGTTCAACGCCGGCATCCAATGTCGACGCTGACAACTTTCGCCGATTGGCCTATTTTCGTGAGCCTGACTCATATATAGTAATACGCACGGGTAAGACAAAATTCCAGTGCATGAGTGACAGTATTCACGCCAATGGTAGAGTTGGGGATGGTGGCGCCACCTGGCTCAACTGTTTTACCTAAATCAGTATATATATATATCTGCGCTTATTTCTTATGGCTTAGCTTTCTGTTTGGTTACTTGAACTCTTTATACACTTTATGTATATAAAGTAATACGCACTGGTAAGAAATGCCCATATATATATTTATTTACGTATGTATATCTATATGTAGATATGCATATATATATACATATATATATATATATATATATATATATGTATGTGTGAATATATATATATGCGACCCTCCATCACTGTTGAATCTGTGCTGCCATCTAGCGGATTCGCAGAAGTTGTCTCATAGCGTTCCTCACTATTGCAAGTTTTGGCTGCTGTCGGGAATTGCTAATATATATACACTCATATAATATATATATGCAGATATTTATATGTGTACAAATATACACTATTATATTATGATTATATATTTGGTACTTAGGCAGTGCACACCTAAGAATCAGCTTAGATTGCTGCACACACGTAAGTCCGTCCACATCCAAGCTAGTTTTATCTGTTAAGTCGCATATTTCCCACTAGATGGCGCCAGCTTTGCTGGCACATGCGCGTGCACAGCCGGGTATGCCGGAGACGACGTGTTAATCACTGTCTAATTGATTACGCCTATGTTTGCTGGGGCGTATATTATATACACAATGCTCATATATACATATATATATATATATATATATATATATATATATATACTATAATATAATATATCATATTATATATATATATATATATATTATATAAATATAATATATATATATAATTATATATATGTTTGTGTATCTATATATATATATATATATCCATATTTTTTTAGCAATTACTTTGTCTCGATAGCTTAAAAGGAAATACATATAAATTATAAGATGGGGTTCTTTCATGTTAGCTTAAGGGTCATCCAAAGTTTTCAACATTTTCACTGTTGTACAAACATTCCTACTTTTCCCAACCTTTCCACAATCCCCAACTTAGAAGTACACATTATATATTGGGCTGCTAGACACGATCCACCACCAGGGACTGCACCTGGCCCTTGGGGGCCTTCCGCACCTCACCGGTTCAGAGCCTTTATGTCGAAGCCAATGAACCATCACTTAACAACAGGAGAATCAAACTGGCCATGCAATATGTAGTCAAGATAAAAACTAATGCATTAAATCCTGCACACAATTGTCTATTCGAGAAACATGATGAATCCAGGTATGAAGCCAGGCCGAATTACATCCTAATGCTAATAACGATGGCGACCGTGAGCAAACGCTAAACTTACGCGTACGCTGAAATCGCGAGTTCAATATACTAAAACGTGCATAAAAAAACCCACAAACATACCAGGATACTCCTAAACATACCAGGATACCTTAGGGTAACCAAAATTATTTCATATGGGGGGAACACCACAAAAAGTAGGAAATCAAGCAAAACAACCTTACAGGAAACGTGTCGACCGTTTAGATATCAGCGGAAACGGCCAAAAACGGCGAAAACAAGGATACGGATTGCCAGGATTTGATCCTCTGTTATAAAAAAAAAAGGACATACCACACCCACAGCTAAGTACCAATAACTTTGCTTTTACTGATGATGTGTGTTATGTGGTGATTTTATAATGTCCTAAATGACTCAAAACCACGTTGAGTTGATGAACTGATAGATTCCCCCCTATTATCACTCACCAGCATCACCACCAGCACACACCAGGGCTCCAAACTATGAGTATCCACAAACTTTTCATAAAATACCACTAACGCAAAATTAAAAGGCACCAGAAATACCACAACGGCGAAAAAAATTTAAGCAGGCCGAAATGACTTTTAACAAAAATAAAATACAATAAAATAAAATTAAAATTTAAATTTAAAATTATAAAGAATGGCTGGAAACGGACCAAAACCACCCGAATATGTCGCAAAAAATTTATTCACTAGACTAACCTACCTGTACAGGGTAACTAAAATTCAAACAAAACAGGAGATCAACCTCACAATAGTGTTTTCAGCTTTAGAAATGACGGAAAAGGTCGAAAACACATCTACTGAGGAGGAAGCCAAGGATTGCCAGGATAATGGAGGCCAAACTAGTCCAAGGAAGACAAAATAAAGCATGTAATTCAATCAGAAAATGAGGAACTGGAAAAGCAAAACAAAAATGTGTGGACGAAAATAATGGGCACAAACAAACAACGGAAATTTGTCATACAGAAACAACAAAACTAAGAGAAGGTAAAAAAAAGAAGGAAATGACTGCAAAACCCAAACTAGAGCGTTACAAGTAGCATATGACCTTACAGATAGAATGGCGCATGTAAACAAGGCAGAATACGAAAAAACCCCCAGAAAAAACAGACCAATGAAAATGTAAGCAAAAATGTCCAACAACCAGGAGAGACAATGCCACGGATAAAAGAAGCCTCAAAACGGAAGCGATCCAAATCAGGCAAATCAATACCAAAACAGGGGAAAAAAAACTCAGTGTCATAGTCCACGGCATTCCCGAAAAAGAAAATGAAAGCATTCAGGAAACAATCACTGACATGCTAAAAGAAGCGACTGGACTTGGCTGGACAGTAGTGACTAAGGCCTTCCCTAAGGAAAAAAAACCCAAAAAGAAACAACACCAAAGAAAACAACCCTGGCAATACTGAGCAGGCTGAAAAAAAAAGCCAAGGTGGGGAAACAAAAGAACAAGAAATCCAGGCCACAGAAGAAATCCCAACAGCCGAGGAGTATAAAAATTCCAGCTGAGAAAGAGTCGCAAAAAAACAAGAACTCTTTCCAGAAGAAAAAAACACTCCAGGCCAAAAAAGACTACAACAAGTCACAATAAACCAGTAAGGACAGAAAACGGAAGATGCTGAGTAAAAAACAAGTACAACAAATTGTACACACTTGCACTCGAGACTCAAAAGGACAAAATAAAATCGATCAAAATGAAAGGGTTGAGTAACAAGAAATAAATGGGAAAACCTACACAACCCAAGAGTTCGGAGAGATTGAGATTCAAGAAATCACACAGAAAAGGGTGCAAACAAGGAACACCCCTGGGGATGTCGTTCCAAGGCCCCAACTCCCCCTTTAGTAACCTGTACAAATGCGAAGTCACAGGAAAGGATGGGAAAAAGTACACCTCGTCCGAGCACTACTACTGCTCAATAATGGCCAAAATAACGATAAACATGACATAATGAGAAATGAACCGCAAACAAAACGGACAACCCGTACACAATAAAAGCAAGGCCAAAAAAAATAATGAGATCACACCAAATGGGGGCAAAAACAAATGAAAAAGTGCTGGAGGATATCGTCCACCAAAATTCACACAAAACTATAAGAGCTAAAAGAAAAGCTCATAAATGCCCCTGGAAATGCATTCAGGGGAATGCACAAAGTGCCCATATCTGGGGCTCAGGAAGGTACCTGGACAAGCGCCAGTGAAAGGAGAAACGATAAAACCAGGTTACAAAAATAAAATGGGGGACCTCCTCCAAAAAAGTCAAGGAAACCCTGACAAATGCCAACAAATTAAAAAAAGGAAAAATATAAAGAAGGAATAAACAAAAACTATACAGAATGGTTCCAGTCGGGGAGAACTGGGAAAGGAACCAGGGCTCCAAACCCATGAATATCACAAATTTACTATCTCACTAACACGCTTTAAAATTTAACTAAAAATATGCATCCTCACACACAAACAGGTAATAAGTGCAGTGACTTACACAACTACCCACCAGAGGGAGATGCGTGTGCGGCATGCGTCCAGCACATCCCCCCCCCCCCACCCCCCCCCCCCACACACACACACACAAACCTCAAATCTAACTAAAACTAAAAAAAAAAAAAAGTAAAATTCGGAAATCAAGCACCACACACCGAAAAGTAACAAATATATATGGTAGAAGAAATTGAATGGCAAGCTGGGGAGGGGCACACACTTTGCCACCTTAAACGCCAGAAGTGCATCCAACAAAATCGACACAATTAAAATAACAACCTAAAACGAGAAAATCCTCGACATACTGCACGGTCAGAAACATGGTCACTGGACAACCACAAAAACAACACCCTCAACATAGATGGATATAGGCTTGTACGCAAATGATAGGCAGCAAATAACACACAAAACCAAAGCAAAAAAGGGTGGAGGAGTGTTGTGCCCTTTACTGCAAAGACACCAAAATTACTAGATCCGAAGCACTAATAACAGCTAACCTTATCAAATGAACACCTAGAACTACTAATGGTGCCAAATAAAAAATGAAAAAGCAAGCAATATTGAGGCCTAGCAAGCCTCACAGACCTCCATCAGGGAAATGGAAACTCTTCATTGAAGCCCTAGAGAAGAGCATAAACACCATAAGAAAACTGACAAAGGCAGAAATCTTCATACTAGGCGACTTTAATGTACATTACAACACAATTAATAAAAACAATCTAAAGCTGCCAAACCACAACAAAATCTTAGCCTACAACAGCTCATCACTGAAAAACAAGGCTCCAGTAAAAATAACACCACACTTGGACCCTAATACTAACCAACTCAAACCACGCCACTAAATGGGGCACCAGAGCTGGGGTATAAGTGATCATGAAGCTAATATAAGTAACAAGGAAAAAACTAAAAAGCACAAATCACTATGAGTATAAGATTGGCAGGTCCTAAAAAACTACTCAGAAGATGCTTAAAAAATCATCTGCAACCAAAAACATTAAACAAAATCACACAAAACACAGATGAATGTTAAAATCTATTTGGCCACATCATCGCAGAAAAGAAAATCAGCTGACGAGAATGTGCCCCATTAAGAAAATACAAATAACAAAAAAACCCGGAAACCCCTGGTAGACAATGACCTGCTAACGCTCATCATAGCCAAAAGTCAACTGGGTAATAAAGCAAAGCTCACAGAATCTATAGAACGACAAACTGAGCCTACCAAATTGCCAGAAACCACTCTCTCAAAGCGTGAGAACAGCAAAAAAGAAATATAACAATAAAGCAGGACAGAGACGGGGAATGCAATAACAACAATTCTGGAAGAATGTAAGACCTATTATTCCCCAAAAAATAACAAAGAAAGCACACCAAACCTTCCAATATAACGAAGGGAAACAATACTCTCAGACAAAGATGCAGCAAACAAACTGAAACGACGCACTTTGTCAATCAATAGGACAACGCTGTCGGAAATTTTAAAAAGGTGGAAAATAGATCAGAAACTGTGCAGAATGGAAATAAAAATCCCCACCTGCAAAACAGATATAATAGAAGAAAAAAAACAAATAAAAACATAGTGACACAAATAAACCAAGAGGAATAGACAAAATACCAACCAAAATGCTGAAAGATGCACTCCAAGCCATCCCAGCCACTATAGGTCGGAGACCTATTCAACTTCTCCTTTTGAACAGGGGCATTTTATCTCAGCCTGAAAATGGCAACCATTAACCCCTATCCACAAAAGTGAGACAAAAAAAAACATTGGAACTACAGGCCAATATCGATTTCTTCAAACCCCAGGCAAGCTCATTGAAAAAAGTGTTCATAGACACTAAATGAACACCTGGAAAAAAAACAATATACTAAACTAAAGACAAGAGGTTTCAGGAAACTGCACTCCACATCTAAAAACACTAGCTAACCTAACAAATGACATATAGGCGTCAATGACCCAAAAACAATTAGTTTGGAGCACCTTCATTGACTTCGCAAAGCATTCGATACAGTAGACATATCATACCTATTGGAAAAACTAGCATCCATGGGCATAAAATCCACACTATGGACTGGATAAAAGTTTCCTGAAAGACAGGCAAACAGAGAACAAAAATAAACAATACACTATCAACACACCAACCTGTCCACATGTGTGTACCCAAGGTCCAGAGTGCTAGGCCACTGCTCTTTATAATCTACATAAAGATCTTGAAAAATGGTTACAAAACCGAATGCCTCCAAATATAGGCAGATGACACAAGTCATAAATCACACGGCACCAAGAAGCCAGGGAGTGTAATAACTAAACTAAACAAGCTCTACTAAAACTGGAATGAGTGGTGTGAGTCCAACAAAATATCATCAACACAGCAAGTCAAAAACGTTTCTCTTCTCGGCATAAACAATGCCAGAAAGAAAACTACACTGTAAGCTAGGAGCAAACACTAGAAAATGTAGACCATTACAAATACCTAGGCCTTGAGTTAGGAACAGCCACTAAACTCCAACCAATGTAAAACAAAATTGTCCAAAAGGTAAACCACAAACTGTGGCATTTGCAAAGCTAAGAGACAACATGACACAAGAAATGTCAAAAAAATCTTCAAGGGCATGGTGCAACCCTATTTTACTATGGAGATGTTAAACTCCATGGGGGCAAAGAAAGAACTTTCTAAAGAAAAACTGCAAAACACTAACAGACATAGCCCTAAAAATCTGCCTCAGAGTAACAAGCTGCACCCACCTATGACATACACAAACGAACCAAAAGTAGAAAATTGTGCTAGAAAATAGGAGAATAATTCAACTGAAAACATTAGCATCAGCTATAGTCAAGACAATAACCTCCTAACCAAACCACAAAGGCAACTAAGAGCAAATATGCGCCACACGACTTAAAGCAGACCAGAAGCCAAATAAAAGCTCACGAAGAAGCACCCCTAGAATGGCTGCCAAGGTGTGGAATGCCCAAACAGTAAAGGAACACAAATTCCTGACCTAAAAACATACAAAAAATATCTGTGCAAAAATAAGGCTCGGGGAAAAAAAAAAAAAAATATACCCCCCCAACTAAGCTGCACCGCAAAGGGGGTCACGTCGCACAGAGAACATTCCACGGCGCCACCAGCGAGACGCCCAAATGAAGTAACCAACCAAAAGCACCCAGATAACACACTCACAGCTGCCGTACAAGGCCTAAGATATGTCAATAGGAGTAGGCTAGTCTAGAATAAGGTAGAAAAAAATAAAGCACATATTGCCCAAAAAATCCAAAAAAATTAACATAGACTATCTATAGTACTAACCAAACCAACGCAACTATCTATCCTGCTACTGAAATACAGGCCAATCAAATACGCCTTATCAGCAGCTACTGTGTGATAAGACAACACCAACAACTACAGCGGGGCCATTCATTGAAAAACAAGCCTAGAAACCCAGGCTTATATGCTATGGACAGTATAAATACAGCCTCAATAAAAAAAAATAAAAAAAAACAACATCCGGCCACTGAGGCTCCGAATGAATTCATTTGGAGGCCTTGAGAGTGGATTTGGACGTATTGGAGGATGCCAAAGTCCCAGAAGATCCCCCGTGGTTGTTGAGAAAGCCATCGGTTATCCTCCCACTCACGGAACTGAGGAAGTCTGGGACACATCCACTCGAGTACCAAGGATTGCATGCAGAGATTCAAGGCCAGTTTGCAGACCACCTCTCCATATACACTGATGGTTCGAAAGACCAAAGCCGAGTAGCTGCTGCAGCAGTCTGCCGACGGGAAAGATTTGGTGTACGTTTGCCCGATCAGAGCTCGATTTTCACTGCAGAAGGCCGAGCACTCCTTCTCGCGTTGGAGTGTATCGAGGTATCCAACCACACTAACTATGTTATATACAGTGATTCGTTCTCTTGCCTCCTGGCTGTTGCTGGACTGAAAACGAATCACCCTATTCTAGCAACGGTCATTTATAAAATGAACCACCTGACAACGGATGGGTATGACATCCACCTGTGCTGGGTGGCTGGCCATGCCGGCATACAAGGAAACGAACGAGCTTATCAGGCTGCGAAAAAGGCCTGAACTGTGATCTTGAACCATGTCTGACCCCTCACTCTGATCTGAAACCACTAATAGCCACCCACATAAAATCCAAATGGCAACATGAGTGGGATGAAAACATTAATAAACTTAAAGAAATTGAACCATCTGTGGGAAGGCCACCACAGACTCATGCGTTGGCGGGACCAAGAGTCCTTAGCCGCTGCCGTATTGGCCACTCGTGGCTTACACATGCTTTTCTGCTCAAGGGGGAACCTCCCCCTGAATGTATTGGGTGTCAGTCCCCGCTGACACTCAAACACATTTGACTAAGTTGCGTTGATTTTTTGGCCCTGCGGCAACAGTTCTACACTGCAGACAGTATGCATGACCTTTTTACTAAGGTAAAACAGGAAAACATTTGAGCCTTTTTGAGGGCAGCTGGACTCTACCACCTAATATAGTTTACTAAATAGATTCTATCAATTATTAATAAAACCTTTCTTTTTCTATGGGAATTTGTTTCCCTTGACCACAAATATATGATTCTGAGCTTTCTAATTTAATGAGTGTCTATTGGCACATAATTGATTGTCTGCCTTTACATCTAAAAGCGATGGTTTTAACAAAAAACAAACATTTCTCGCCGTGAATATGGCCTATGCTGCCGACACGGCGTAAAGCAATCACCAATCAATCAATCAAACAGAAGTACACATCAACATTTTATCACAAACCATGATGATAGTTTCTATTATATCAACATTTAATCAAATCTTATATGTTTTGTGCTAGGGGGGATAGTTAAACAAACAGAGAAAGACAATTTTAAAGGTCACACTCTCCTCCTATTGTCCCGCGCCATGCCCTTTATACAATTGTGAAAATACTGAAAACTTTGTGCGACCCCTTATTGAATTGCTGAATCAACATAAAGCGTTAATTCAACTTAGAAACGATATTGCTTTTTTTGCTTCGTCAGCATTTTGTGCTAACTGCTGAATCAATGTCTGCTGCTGATGTCATTTATCTACTTTAAGTTATTGACTAAACATTGCTTGTTATGCATAGCTTCATATCAAATAACTAACTCTTCACTTTAAACATAGTAAGTCAATATAATCATCTGTAACCCTTGGTTCTTGATTTATTGATTTAGAGATTGAGAGTTAATAGCCAATATATAACCTATTTAGATATTCATGCACCCGTCGCGGTGGCCGAATGTATATACACTACAATAAAACCTCTCTAAATCGACGGAAATTGGGACCGACTTTAAATGGTCCATTTAGGGAGGTGGTCGGTTTAGGGAGGGTTGTTTTAATCGGCACAATTGCATTGTATGGACGATCGTTTGGGACCCAAAATAAAGCGATCGATATAGCCATGTGATATTGCTCGTTGACACACTTACATATTAATTAACCTCTGACCTCCTTATGAACGATCACATAGACGGGATGGCTGAATGAGTTGAGCGTCTGTCTCCCGCTTTGGTAGATCGTGGGATTTGAACCCACGGGTTCGAACCCTGGTCGAGTCAAACCAATGACTTAAAAATGTATAGTTATCGCTTCCTGGCCAGGCGCTCGGCATTATTAGGATAGGGCAAGGACTGGTCAGGATTATCTGACTGAATAGAATATCGGTGACCTGTTTTCCCAGGGGGCAACACTATAAAGTGACCATGAGTGCGCACTGTCACAAGTCGGCACTGTCCTGATATGACCTTAGATGTTGCCAGGACCTAAAAATCCAACAACCAGCCAACCAACCTTTGCTAATGAACCCTAGAGTTACTTCTCACGCGTGACTTCACGCCTAATTGAATTGCTCGTTGACACACTTACATATTAATTAACCTCTGACCTCATTTCAAACGGCCACTACGGGCAGGTCAGGATGGTTGAGGATGAGTTAGTTTATTGGGGTTTTACGTCATAGCAACATCTATCACGACATATCATTACATAACTTATGACAACGCGCACTCAGGGCGACTTTACAGTGCTGGGCCACTGGGAGACAATGCCGGCCTGCACCATCCCCTCCCCCATATCCCACATCCCACTCAGTCACATTATCCTGACACAGAGCTAACCACTCATTGCCCTATGCTATTAATGCAGAGTGTCAAGCTAGGAAGTGACAAGTATCAATTTTGTAAGTCATCGGTTTGACTCGACCTGGAATCGAACTCCCGATCTCCCGCACGGGGTGCATGCACTCTACCGATTCAGTCATCGCGTCCAGTCAGGTTTCATGGTGAATGACATGCTCGGGTAATGTTAGTGGAGGTATGTAACGGTAGGTGGCGACACCAAACCCCCACAGCATGTCCCGCCATCATACACGGGTCTTCCCGTCCCGCCCCGCCCCGCCCCGCCCCGCCCCGCCCCGTCCCGCCCCGTCCCGCCTCGTCCCGCCCCGCCCCGCCCCTCCCCGCCCCGCCCCGCCCAGCCCCGCCCCGCCCCACCCCACCCCGCCCAGGACCGCCCCTATATGCGATAACCAGAGGTGTCTGGTCTCCATATGTTGTTACTGTTAGCTAAGCAGTTTATTCAAACCAACACTAAATCGATGCTATTCATATCTAAATATATATAAATCTCGATCTGTACACATCTCTATCTCTCCATATCTCTATATATACATATCTCTATCTCTACATATCTCTATCTCTACATATCGTTATCTGTACATATACATATCTCTATATCTACATATCTCTATCGGTACACATATATATCTCTACATATCTCTATCTCTACATGTATCTATCCCTACATATCTCTATCTCTACATATCTCTATCTCTACATATCTCTATCTCTACATATCTCTATATCTTCATATCCCTATCTCTACATATCTCTATTTATACATATCTCTATATCTACATATCTCTATATAGTATATCGACATATCTCTATGTCTACATATCTCTATATTTATATATCTACATATCTCTATCTCCACATAACTCTATATCTAGATATCTCTCTATCTACATATCTCTATCTCCACATACCTCTATCTCTAGATATATCTATATCTACATACCTCTATCCCTTTACATATCTCTATATATATCTCTACATATTTATATATAATGAATACATATCTCTTTATATCGCTATGTCTCTCTATATCCACATTTCTCTCTATATATCTATGTGTATCTCACTATATATCTACATATCTATGTACATCTATATATATAGAGACATGTCTCTATATATCTCTATATATATCTAGATCTCTCTCGATATTTCCCTAGATATCTACGTGTTTCTATATCTCTTTATCTAGATATCTCTCTACATCTCTAGATATCTCTAACCTTACCCTTGCATATCTCTTTACACATCTCAATATATCTACACATCTCTCCCTATATCTCGCCATCTCTCTATATCTCTCTCTATGTCTGCATATCCCTATTTATATTTCTACATATCTCTATATATGTCTACATATGTCTACATGTATCTAAATATCTATATATCTCTACATATCTATATATATGTACATCTCTCTCGATATCTCTATATACCCACACTTCTCTTTATGTATATCTACACATCTATGGACATATCTACATAGTTATATATACAGATACACATCTCTCTATATAACTACACATATCCCTCTCTCTATCTACATATCGACCAGACGGGATGGCCGAATGAGTTAGATCGTCTGTCTCCCGTGTTGGGAGACTATGGGATCGTGGGTTCGAACCCAATGACTTAAAATTGATACTTGTTGCTTCTTAGCCTGGCGCTCGGCATTATTAGGATAGGGCAAGGACTGGTTGGCTCAGTGTCAGGGTAATGTGACTGAGTGAGATATCAGGTCATGGTGCTGGTAGCCTCGTCTCCCAGTGGGGCAGCACTATAAAGTGGCCATGAGTGTGCACTGTCACAAGTCGGTACCCGTCCTGATATGACCTTAGATGTTGCTAGGACGTAAAACAACAACAAACAAACATACTATCTACATATCCACGTTGGATATGTAGGACCAAATGTACTCAAGCGCTTTAGACAGAATTGACGGTTTCATCGGATTATGCAACTCTAATTCACAGTCTAAGCCAGTCTCGCAAACTAGACCATGTTCACCGGATATATCCGATGCCCGACGTTATTCCACTGACGGTGGGGGCGAGGGTGGGGGTGGGAGTTGTGGTGCGGGGTGGGGGTGGACAGTGAGAGTCCCGGCGTTGGTGAGAGAGAGGGAGCAGCGGAAGAGTTATGGCGGTTGCAGTTGCTATGCATTATGGGTAATGGGGCCCGATACGGGAAAACAACAACATAAAAAAGTCACTAAAAGTACGGCGCGCTTTATTCTGTCAACAACTCAACTGTGGTTGGGAAATGGGGACAACATGGTTTTTGTTCATCGAGTACTTGCTCGCTTTATCGTCAGAAACGACGAAGATGGATTCGTTGATAAAATACTTGCTGCCTTCATCTATCTTTGTTGACCAGACATGACGGCTGAATTAGTAAGAGCGCTGACTGGCTTCCCATTGGGGAGGTCGTGGGTTCATACCCCGGCAGAGTAAAACCAATTACTTACCAAATTAATACATGCCGCTACCTAGCTTGGCGCTTGGGATTACTAGGACAGGGCAATGACTGGTTATAACTCAATATCGGGATAAAGTGACTGAGTGAGATATCAGATCAAGGTGCCACCGGCCCACTGGGGCAGAACTATAAAACCACCACCAGTTGGCACTGCCAGTCTTGATATGACCTTTGATATTGCCAGGATGTAAAATCAGAAGGGATGGCCGAATGAGTTCAGCGTCCATCTCTCGTTTTGGAAGATCGTGGGATTTGAACCCATGGGTTCGAACCCTGGTCGAGTCAAACCAGTGACTTAACAATTTATCCTTGTCGCTTCCTAGCCATGCGTTCGTGATTATTAGGATGGGGCAATGACTGGTTGGCTCAATGTCAGGATGATGTGCCTGAGTTGTGCCGGTGGCCTGGTCTACCAGTGGGATCAGCAGTCACAAATCAGTCCCCATCCTGATAATGACCTTAGATTGGTTGGTTGTTGGAGTTTTACGTCCTGGCAACATCTAAGGTCATATCAGGACGGGTACCGATAGAGTTCGAATCCCACGATCTGCCAACACGTGAGACGGACGCGCAACTCATTCGGCAATCCCGTTTGGTCGATATGACCTTAGATGTTGCCGGGACGTAAAACTCCAACAACCAACCAACCAGGATGTAAAACTCCAACAAACAAACAAGTCTTTTTTCTTAACGCCCCCCCCCCCCATAAAAACTTCCAACAAACAAACAACCTTCGTCGATGAGTTGGTTGTGAGAAGGGCCCCGTCGAGTGTGCGCAGCGGGGCGTGAGGGTGGGTGCAGCACTATAAAGTCACCATGAGTGCGCACTGCCCCAAGTCTGTACCCGTCCTGATATGACCTCAGATGTTGCCAGGATGTAAAACTCCAACAACCAAATCGTCGACGAGTTGTTAGTGAGCCCCCCCCCCCCCCCCCTCCCGAGTGCGCGCAGTGGGGCGTGTGGATGGATGTGGGCCGGTGTCGCGGTTTAGATTCAACGTCCGTTTACATTCTACGCGAGGGTTCTGCGCATGCGTCAAAACCGAACGGCATTTCCGTCAGATTGGGCGTATTCGATTATTCAACTCGGGTGACCCGACCGACTTTTTGGTGCATGCGCACATCCTACAGACTCGGGTTGCATAATCGAATACACTTCTCCACGCTCAGGGTGGGGAAAATGGTGGCTTAGTCCAAAACGACATCTGTTTTTGCCAACTCCACTCGCGGTTTTCTATTTGAATTTCTAGCAATTCGGGTGACCGGAGTCGCTCGGATCGTGTTAATCGAATACGCGCATGCGCAGAACCCCGAGCGGAGAATCTAAACCGACAGAGAATCTAAACCGGGACACCGGCATTTGGTGGAAACTCCCCCCTCCCCTCCACACACACGCGCCGACTGTACAGGTGTACAGGTGGTTTGCAGCTTTGGCGGTTACATTCACCAGGCACTGACTGGTGCAGGTATGAGGGAGCCGACCGTAGTGTGTAGGCCGAACACTGTGTAATAAAAACCAATGAGGTTTACACGGCACTGTACACACACTCTCACACCTCACGCACGCGCACAGACACAGACACACCGACACAGATAATCACACCCGCTCACATACTCTCACATACACACATACACACATGGACATTCACACATACTCTAACATTGGTTTCACTCTGCCGGGTTTCGAACCAACGACCTGTCATTTATGGAGACCAGCTAGATAAGCATCGCTTTTCTGGGATCCTTTCTGTCTGTAAGGAATTTGTATGCATTTATTGTATTGCCTCAGTTTATTGTAAACATACCTTGCAGAGAGTTAAAATAAAATAATTGAATTGAAATTGTCCTTGATTAAATCTGTCTAGTCTGATAAAGGGGAAAACAATGCCCGTAGCTAGATTTGGACTTAGATGTTCTGGTATACTTAAAGTTGCATAGTCCGGTGGTTTTGAATTTCTGTATTTTTTCTGAGATAAATATAATAGATCCATCACTAGTATCTACTTTACATTAGTTCAAAGTTACTTTTATTTTAAATGGTAAACTTTTGAGATATTTTGAGTGTAAACATGGAAAATTAGCTTTGGCAAGCTTGCCAAAACTCTGACACCATAGACTTCTGCAGTAACAGGTTCTGTTAAATTGACTCAGTATTGCCTTCTACGCAGAAACAAATGCTTAATAAGTGCAGCAGTATCTAAGTTAGATATGTAAAATCAAATCTAGATAATTGGTTTGGTTTTGAAAATTTTATATTTCATCGGACTATGCAGCTTTAATACCTATTTTTTGCTAAGTAACAGGATGTAGCCTACAAAGACAATTTAATAGCACCTGTGACTGCTGAAGCCTATGGCAGTTTTGACAAGCATGCCAATGATAATCTTTCTTGCTTTCACTTCAAATAGCTCCCAAGTTAGTCAATTTAAATCAAAGTTTCTTCAAACTGTCTGCGCTCAACTCATTCGGCATTCCGTCTCATCTTTAGAATTAAAAGAAAGGGGGGGGGGGGGGGAAAGAGAAGAAGCTAAACAGACAGGATGGTCAGTTTCGAACCCTGGCCGAGTCAAACCAATGACTTGAAATGGGTACTTGTTGCCACGGAGCCTGGTATTCGGCATTTATTACTAGGATAGGGCAAGGAGCAGTGGAATGATGAAGACCATTTTTCCTGTCATTGAAATGTCCCCTGCTTAGTCAACTAATGTACAATACAAAACCCACAACAACAAAAAACCCACAACACAAAAAAACATTAAAAAAAACAAACAAGCTACAGCAACAAAACACACTCACCAAAAACAACAACATCCCCACACCAAGATAAACACACCAGACGGGATGGCTGCATGAGTTGAGCGTCCGTCTCCTGTTTTAGGAGGTCGGGGGATCTGAACCCACGGGTTCGTGGGTTCGAACCCTGGTCGAGTCAAACCAATGACTTAAAAATTGATACTTGTCGCCACCTAGCCTGGGACTTGGCATTACTAGGATAAGGCAACGACTGGGTAGCTCAATATCAGGATAATGTGACTGAGTGGGAAATTGGGTCATTGTGCTGGTGGCCTAGTCTCCCAGTGAGGCAGCACTATAAAAGTCACTACCAGTCTGCACTGTCATAAGTCGGTCCCCGTCCTGATATGACCTTAGATGTTGCCATGATGTAAAACCTCTCAACAAGCAAACAAGTTGGATAGTCCGATGGTTTTGAGTTTCTGGAATTTATGTAATAAATATATTAGGTTGATCGTTATAATCTACCTTACTTTTGTTTGAAGTAACTTGTATTTAAAGTGACTAACTTGGGAGATATTTTAAGTGTAAACATGAAAACATATTGTTGCGATACTTGTCAAAACTTTGACCCCCCCCATAGACCTATTTCAAATGACGTCAGCATAGGTATTTAGGTCAGTACGCGTGCAGCTTGGCTGCAGGACGACACACGGTCACACTGCAAACTCAATGGCTATGAGCAATCTTCATAGAGAAAAGGTGAAATATCTCTAAAACCACACCATCTAGAAGCACAGATTATATTAAATTCATAAGGTTAGGCTTCTGTATTTCTATTAATTCGGAATAAAATCGACGTGTTGCACTGCACGTATCGGCAAAGTCAATGCATTGTCAATGGCCGTGAGCAATCTTCATACAGAAAAAGTGTAATGTCTCTCAAACTACACCACCTTGGCTCACATACAGAAAACATATTCACCAAAAAGATTATATTAAATTGATACGGTCAGGGTTCTGCATTTCTATTAATTTTGAATAAAAATTGACGTGTTGCACTGCACATAATTGCAAACTCAATGGCAGTGTGCCTTCATTCTGCAACCAAGGTGTGCGCGCATACACAATGTTTATAAACATTGAAAGGGGGTCTATAGGCTTCAGCAGTAACGGCTTCTATTATATTGACTTTGTAGGGTGCATCCTACTATTTAGCAACCAATGTGTATTAAGTGCACGAGTATCTAAGTTAGATATGTAGGTCCAAATCTAGATAAGTGAATCCTTTTCGCTTTTATCGGACTAGGCAGCATTAATCAAGCTAACACAACAACACATCAGTAGTTGTTTGGGTGTTGGAGTTTTACATCCTAGCGACATCTAAGGTCATATTAAGATGGATACCGACTTGTGACAGTGCACACTCATGGAGACTTCACAGTCCTGCCGCACTGGGAGACCAGGCTGTCAGTACCATGTCCTGATATCCCACTCAGTCACATTATCCTGACACTGAGCCAACCAGTCCTAGCCCTATCCTAATAATGCCATGCACATGGGTAGGAAGCGACAAGTATCAATTCTTAGGTCATTGGTTTGACTCAACCAGGGTTCGAACCCCACAATCCAAAACAGGAGACGGACGCTCAACACATTCGGCCATCCCATTTGGTCCGTGAGGATGGTCCTCAGTGAAGTAGTGAATGCGCGTTGATTTCTTCCATCAATCATATTCCCTGAAAACTCATATTCCCTGAAGACTATAAACAAAGATGCGAATGTTGTCAGCCAGGGTTACGGTTAGTTACCAGGGACCAAAGAAAAGGTCCTTTAGTTTTTGCTCTCACTTACTCCTTGAGCTTTGATAGCTCGGAGGAACCAGTCAGGCAATTCCGGAGCCCGTAGCGCTGCAGTGACCTCCACGTGTTACAGAGGTCACCCTTTGACCTTTCAGATGTTGTCCAAAGGTCAGTGTACTTGCCTCTTTCTGGATAAGCTGACGGATTGCCGGCTGGGTATATAATAATCCTCCGGTGCGAGTGGCGGTTTGGGCGTCCCGGTAGTGACAATGAGGACCGGTGGCGGCGCCACCGTCGAGCGGAGGAGCTGGTATAGAATAATCGGTAACAATAAAATAGATAATAATTCCCTTCCATGTCTTTATACTCGCATAATTCGTTTTGCATCTCTCATACCCACCCACACACACGCGCACACATATATATGTGCTCTATAATCTATTATAGGAATATAAACAAGGACACTGTCACTTATCAGTTCTCTTCTATATACATGTATTTGTTATTACCTACTATCCTACTGTCATAGGAGTTAGTTCCTGCTTCTGCTACTATATAGATAAAGGGGAAGCGAAAAAATCCTCTGGTGTGAGTGAGATTTGCCGCATCTGTTAGGGATTGTGAGAACCGGTGGTGGCGCCACCAGTCACGAGTGTGATGTAGACGAGACAGAACATAGAATAATCGGTACAATATATATATATATATATATATATATATATATATATATATATATATATATATGTATACAAGTAATTACCTTCCGTGCCTTTATACTTGAATAATACGTTGTGCATCACACAAACTGTATATACTATATACATATATAGTTCATTACAGTTAAATGAAGGTCATGCAAAGAAATGGGTTGAGATAAGTTATAATCTCCGGCAAGGGATTATATCACCCTACCTGCTAAACAATTTGAACAGAGACTGGCACATGCAGTCGAGCACAAGTAGGGAAGAAATGAAGCGAGTGGTGGCGCCACCAGACCCCGAGTGGGAAGCTGGGGTAGGTTAATATATAGTGCAAGATGATTGGAGGATGATTGGAGGATATATATATAATATATATATATAAATATATATTTATGTATATATATATATATATATCTATATATATATAAGGTTTTACTATAGAGTAAAACCACGTATATATATATGTATATATATATATATATAGTAAAACCTTTTTATATTGACCAACCATGCAACCAACTTTAAATGATCCATTTAGGGAGGTGGGAGGTTTAGGGAGGTTTTCTCCCCCGTTACAATAGGCGATGGTTTGGGATCTAAATAAAGCGATGGATATAGGGGAGTGGTCGATCTGTGGAGATGGTCGGTTAGAGAAGTTTTACTGTATGCATATATACACATGAAATAAACCTATTTAAATGCCTGTGTATTCGCAAAGTGTAAAGAATATATTGTATAAAAGTGATTACCCATTTCCTCTCACTATAGACAAATAAGTGTTCACACTTCCTGTCTACCATTCGCTATATCACTATCTCCATGCTGCATTTGCTCCTGTTCGCATTGATTTATAAAGAGACATAGTATAACTTACAACATCATCAAAGGCCAGTTGCTCTCATACCATGTCTATGTGGTGTGGGAGGTTAAAAATCCCTTGGGTCGGTAAAAGTGTAGGCTCGGGCTTTCTATCGACAAACTGTCTAATGGTGAAAAGAAGTCTATTCAGACTTATCTATAATAGGCAGTATAAATCTTCAAGAAAAAAATAAATATATATATACTTACGAGATAACAGTGTACCTCGTTGTGTGAATGCAGACTTTGCTGCTGACACAGCATTAAACCTTCCCCAATCAATCAATCAGATTACAGTGTTCGATCGATTCTATCTAAGTAAACGGCCATTTTATTTAAAGCTGCACAGTCTGATGAAAGCATCACATTTTCGAAACCAAAACGCTTACCTAGATTTGAGGCTACATATTCAACTTAGATACTGGGGGACTTGTTATACATTTGTCGCTACACAGAATGGAATACCTAAATTAAAGCTGCATAGTGCAATGAAAACATAACATTTTCAAAACAAAAACAATTATCTAGATTTGATTCTACATATCCAACTTATTAAACATTTGTCATCACACATAAGGGGATACTGAGTCAATTAATACAACTTGTTACTGCAGAAGTCTATGCCATATTGTAAACGTGCCGGCTGGTGGGTGTGGGTGGTGTAAATAGGTCAAATGAAAGCACTACAGGTAATGAAGGAAACAGGGTTAGAGTGAAAGTAAGAGAATGAGACTCTTTAGTTTATTGGCTTATATAGGTTCCTCAAGATTCAAGATGGCCGTTGTCACATGATTCCATTCATCAATCACAGTACAATGCAGTGGTCAAATGACTCACTCCTCCAATCAGAGTACAATGCAGTGGTCAATGATCATAACAATACCATGTGGGGGGGGAGGGGGCATGTGAGGTGACTCTTCCAAAGACTGTTCTTAGTCAAACTCGGAAGTGACACTCCCTCTAAAGACTATTCAATTATACAAATTCTACACTCAATGAATAATAGTTTACCAATTTCACACATCCCACATATGCCTTTGGGTTTTTATATTTTAACATTTATCATTATATAGACAGTTTTTTATTTATTATAGT
The DNA here is from genome assembly GCA_030323885.1 of Branchipolynoe longqiensis. Taxonomy (NCBI): domain Eukaryota; kingdom Metazoa; phylum Annelida; class Polychaeta; order Phyllodocida; family Polynoidae; genus Branchipolynoe; species Branchipolynoe longqiensis. Next base: position 92,183,359 of record CM059189.1, read on the forward strand.
AACTTCACCTCGGTTTACATGTATTATATCGGACAATTTTACAATATGCTATGGTGTTAGAGCTTTGGCAACCTTGCCAACATTAATTTAGCATGTTTCCATTTCAAATATCTCAAAAGTTAGTGATTTAAAATAAAAGTTACTTCACACTAAAGTAAGGTAGATTATAATGAACAACCTAATATGTTTATCTCAGAAAATGAGAGAAACTCAAAACCATCGGACTATGCAACTTTAATGTTCCATGTTTTTCACTTCAAATATGTTCAACGTTAGCCATTTACAATAAAAGTTACTTCAAAGTAGAGTAAAGTACAGTAAAACCTCTCTCAATCGACCGACTTTAAGTGGTCCATTTAGGGAGGTGGTCGGTTTAGAGAGTTAGAATATCCTTACAATGGTACTTTTGGGACCCAAATATAGGATCGATATAGGGGAGTGGTCGATCTGTGGAGGGGTCGGTATAGAGAGGTTTTACTGTAGATCATAATAATTAACCTGTTACATGTTTTTCACTTTAAAAAAAATTAAAAAGTTAGCCATTTATAATAAAAGTCACTTCAAAGTAGAGCAAAGTAGATCATAACAATCAGCCTACTGTATAAATATGACAGAAACTCAAAGCCATCGGAATATATGATATTTTAATGAGAATATTGCATACCTTGACAACTTAATAGGAACTACAACCAACAATCAAATTGAAGAAAGTCTAAACAAATATGTAAAGAAAGAACAATATTTTAAAAAATATATAAAAAAAATCAAGAAACAAATTCAAGAAAATCAAGAAAAAAAAATTAAGAAAAAAAAAAAGTTGACAAATGTATGTGTGCGGGCCAGTCCCCAGGGTGTGCTGGATTGTATCAGTATCTAAATGGAGTATTGATTCTTTACTCCAGCGTGCCCATTCAATGCTGCTGTAGCGGAAGTCAATGACTACTTCCGGCGCGTCTGGTCCAGCATCACTAACAATTCAACGCCAAGCAAACAATTTTGCCGAGAACAGCGCAGTGTCTGGATACGGCGTTCGAATTGGTTATTTATGTAAAGTTGAATAATCTGATGGTTTTGAGTTTCTGGCATATTTTCTTATATACCCGTGTGTATACTATATTATTTTGTTTGTAAGGGGCAGTGGGAAGACAACCATTAATGGTTACACCGTTCCTACAATTTCTATAGTTAACAGAATAGTTTATGTTTGTGGAATAATGTACTTGATTTTGGGGGTGGTTTGTAACCTTACGACGGTTACTGGTTGCAGAACTGCAGCATTAATAGAGAGGCTCCGATAAATCGGCCCAATCTTTGGTTGAAGACTTAACTTCAGTAGGGAGTGTTGTAGAAGCTGGGGACATCTTTACAACGTTGTAACAGCGAAGCATTGAGGCGGCCCCAAATCTCTTTGGTCCGGCGGTAGTTGAGCAGTAGTTGGCACTTGTATCCAGTCGACAGCAGCAAGGGTTTCAAGGAAGGGCGGGTAAAGATGGGTGCAGCGGTGGTTCCAGCAACGAGAACAAAGCGAGAGAAACGTAAAGGTACAGGGCTCCACCCAAGCACACAACTCCCCTGGTCAGAGGGAGGAGTATGCTTGGGAGAAGAAAAAAAAGGGTAGAGTATAGGAAAGAGAAATGAGGAGAGTTGAGTCAAAGGACCGTGTCTCTTTGCTCTATGGTGACCAACCAGCGAGCCATAGACATGGACAGAGTAAGAGTAGAAAGTGAAATGCTGGCGGGCCCTCCCTCCTGGAAATCTTTTCAGACATATCAAGGAGGAGCAAGGCCGGCGGAGAGGAGATAGAGAGAGGTGTGGACAGAGTGTGGTCCGGATAGCAAGTGGGGTCTGGAATAATATATGGAAATTGTGAATACAAATGCAAAAAAATATCTATGTCTACCAGTGTAGGAGGAGCGCAGAAGCCTCCCCTAGGGCTAAAAAGGTTAACTAATGTACATGCTGGTTCAAACCCGCTAGTTGGTGCCTCCGACTCTTCCGTGCTGGGACTGGCGCATGTGCCACGACACCACTTCTCCACTTGCTGCTGACCGGCAGATGTCTCTGTGACATTATCCCCACTTTGAGACATAGCGACACTGACTTGACTGATATATTCATCTTCTTTATTATGTGTACAATATACCGATCCTTGTTATGTGAAGAATATTATTAAACATTTGTTGCCACACAGATGGGAATAGTGAGGCAATTGAATAGAAGCTTTTACTGCAGAAGGCTCTGGTGTCAGACTTTTGGCAAGCTTGTCAAAATTAATTTAGCATGGTTGCGCTTCAAATATCTCAAAAGTTACCCACTTAAAATAAAAGTTACTTCAAGCTAAAGTAAAGTACATTATAACGATCAACCTGATGTATTTATCTCAGAAAATCTCAAAATCCCAAAAACCATCGGACTATGCAACTTTAAATATAACTCAATGCGAAACTTTGAGGAGCATCCTAGACATTAACTTGGGTGAAATAACAAACACTAGCTGTAATTGTAAATATAATTCTAATCCTAAACAACCATACAGTCATACGGCAGTCACAGTCTCTGCTAACCCAATTTTTGCCCACTACCACCAGAGGGCTGGTTGCCGGAGGAAGTCCTCTATAACTATATATAAGGCCTTTTCCACTGAGGCATATGCTGGACAGTGAGTTGCTACCCAATATATTAGTTCACCAGAGGGCAGGTTGGTGGGGAAAATCCTCAATAGGGCCTTTTTCACTGAGTCATATCCTGTGCAGTGAACTTCTACCCAATATACTCACCAAAATACTGGTTGGTGGTGGAAATCCTCTATAGGACCTTTTCTACTGAGGCAAGCCACTGTAGAGTGAACTGCTACCAACACTGTCATTACACTTTACAGGGCGGGTTGGTGGTGGAAATGGTCTATAGGACCTTTTCACCTGAGACACACACTGTTCAGTGAACTACTACCAACACTGTCATTACAGGGTGGGTTGGTTGTGGAAATCGTCTATAGGACATTTTCCCCTGAGAAACCCACTGAACTGCTACCAACACTGTCATTACAGGGCGGGTTGGTTGTGGAAATCGTCTATAGGACATTTTCCTCTGAGACACACGCTGTTCAGTGAACTACTACCAACACTGTCATCACAGGGTGGGTTGGTTGTCGACATCATCTATAGGACTTTTTCCACTGAGACACCCACTGAACTGCTACCAACACTGTCCTCACAGGGCGGGTTGGTGGTGGAAATCATCTATTTGCTGGTGAAATGACAAATGCAGAAAGGCTGTGCCGAGAGGCCTGATGTTCTGCATGTCTGTTTTTGGCCCTGCGCCAACAATTTTACATTGCAGACAGTATGCATGACCTTTTTACTAAAGTAAAACAAGAAAGCATTTGAGCCTTTTTGGGGGCAGCTGGTCTGTACCACCTCATATAGTTTGCTAAATAAATTCTAACAATTTTTAATCAAACTTTTCTTTTTTTATGTGAATTTGTTTCTCTCGGCCACAAATATATAATTGTGAGCTTTTTAATTTAATGAGTGTCTATTGGCACATAATTGATTGTCTGCTTTAACACATAAAAGCGATGGTTTGAATAAAAAACAAACATCTCTCGCCGTGAATATGGGCTTTGCTGCCGACACGGCCTAAAGCAACCACCAATCAATCAATCAAACCGCATGTCTGTACACACGTGTGGAGAGGAGCCATGCCCTGCCTGCTGTGGGGAGTCTGTCAGCGGTAGGGTGCGGTCAGTGGTATTATTATAACTCCTGGGCAACCTCAGCAACCCCACCCCCACCTCTCACACACCACACGACCACACGCATACAACCCAGCTTCCCCAACACCAACCTTTTTTCCGGGGGTAGTGGCCGAATCCAGTTCGGTTCCCGGTCGAGTCAAACCAATGACTTATAAAATTGATACTTGTCACTTCCTAGCCAGACGTTCGGCATTAGTAGGATAGGGCAAGGACTGGTTGGCACATTGTCAGGATAATGTGATGGAGTGGGATATCAGGTCATCGTGCTGAAGGCCTGGTCTCCAAGTGGGGCAGTACTATAAAGTCACCATGAGTGCACACTGCCACAAGTCAGTACCTGTGCTGATATGACCTTAAATGTTGCCAGGATGTAAAACTCCAACAACCAACCGACCACACACACAACCCAGGTGCCCCACTACCTACCCTTGCACAACACGCATCCATTGCACCACCAGTTAGCTTTTGTTTGTTTAGGGTTTTACATCCTGGCAACATTCAAGGTCATATCATTATTAGGACGGGTACCGACTTATGACTGTGTGCACTCATGGTGACTTTATAGTGCTGCCCCTCTGGGAGTCCAGACCGCTGGTACACTGAAACCGATATCCCACTCAGTCACATTATCCTGACACTGTACTAACCTGTCCCCCCCCCCCCCACCAACTAGATAACATACTGTTTTTTGTGGTTAAAAAAAAGTTTGATGGGGTGTTTATGCTGTCCATAACATATATATATATATTATTTTGGTGACAAGTTTGTTATTGTGCCCATAACGTGTAAGCTCCCGTGAGGGTGCTTGTTTTCAATGCTGGACAGCTGTGATACTGGATTGGTCTGGTCCCACACTCAGGAGTGTTCACCTGATCTTTCTCGGGCCAACCTTTTGTGGTTTTGGGTGTTAGTAGTTTCTATAATAGTTTTTTTTTAATTTTCAAAGTTTTCTCCTAACCTGTATATGAGCTCGGATGATCCGGCTTGTTTTCAATGCTGGGAAGTTATCTGTTTGAGTTTCTTATTGTTATTATTTGTGATTAGTAATCTAGTTATTGTTATTTTTGGGTTTTCTTTCTTGATAATAGAGGGAGTGCACGTGATGTCATCAGTCAGCGGTCATCGGCCAGCCATCTTGGATTACGAGCACCCTCCTTACCCATGTTGTGAATGCATGCAAATGCAATAAAACAGAGTTTTCTTGTGTTCTGGGAGGTTCTGGGCACTTTACATCCAATGTGTTTACTTACAGCACTTTAGCAACAACTTCTGAGGCCAAACTGCTCAAAACAGTGACAAATAAACCAACAAATCAGTAAATAAGCACATTGTAGGCAATTGCATGCCTTCTGTATGTAATCCAATATGGCCACCGAAAGTTGTCTTGTGACGTCATTACAGCCCCTCTATTGTCATCCCGAGTAGCTCTGAACGACGACCATGTCTACGTCCGAGCAAGGACTGCCTTGGTGTGAATTCACCGCAAACAAGTAAAGGCCTGGTTCCAGCATGCAGTGTTTATTTGTATTGGCACAGAGTTGATGAACTGAGAGAACACCATCATACCAATAGCCATTGAATTCTCTCCATTAAAAGTTTAAGACCATAACATTAGTTTGTATGATTTAATCAATTGTGCCCGTTAAAAGTAACGGATCATTATAGATACATATTTGAACATTATATTTAGTTTCTATAATCCCCTATTCACAATGCAGTGCTGTGGGAGTAGCTAACTACCAGTCAGTTCACACCTAGATAAAAGATTCACCCGGTACTTGTAGTACACGGATGAAGGACAATGTAGTGTAAATAGGGGCGAAAATAGGTTTAGTATGGAACATGAACTAGAAACTGTGGCTCCAGTATCAAATGGCTACTCATATAGGCACAGAGTTGGTGAAATGGGCGAGAATGCAAAAAGACAAGATGGCGGCCAGAGAACACTGTCGATTTCACTTTTAAATTGCATTAAAGTACATGTTTTATTATATTTTCCAACTCAAAAGTATCGGGTAAACATGAAGACATATACAAAGAATAAATGTTGCTTCTTAGATTGTGAAATTAGGCTCTCATAAAGAGTCATTTCATTAGCCCGATTTTTTGACCGTTTTAATATAAGGCTGATCTTCACCCGTGTACTACAAGTACCGGGTGAATCTTTTATCTAGTTCACACCCAATTTCACCTTCCTGACACCAACCACTCGGTCTTTTCCCCTCCATCTCCACCCCCACCCCACCCCCACACAACCCACCCACATCCAATCCCCATGCTAAAACTAAAGGATATAGAAAAAAAGACAGCCTTTTATATATAATCAATTCGGACGAGACGGCCTGTGATCAACAGCCTGCCAATCACCCCAATCACGCAACCACAATTCCCGCAAGACACCTACAATCTGAGCAATTCATAGAATGCCTCCACAATGACTGCTAGACACCTACCGAGTGGACCAACCTTGGAATGCCACCACAATGTCACAGTGCCCACAAGACACCTACAGATTGAGCCATTCTTAGAACGCCACTATAATACCTGCTAGACGCCTATTGAGTGGACCAGCCTTAGAATGTAAACCTAATGCCCGAATCTCTCTTAGAATACCACCGTAATGCCTACTAGACACCTACCGATAGGGCCATTCTTAGAATGCCACTCTAATGCTTGTTAGACAACTATCGATTATCCCACTCTTATTAGACTACCAACCTAATGCCTGCTAGACACTTACCGGGTAGAACAGTATTAGGACCCCATCGTAATGCCTGCTAGATACCTACTGACTAGACCACCATTAGAACGCCACATTTATGCCTGCTAGACACATACCGAGTGGACCAGCTTTAGTATGCCAACCTAATGGCCTCTAGACATCTACTGAAGAAACACTTTTAGAACACAAAAATCTTCTATTGTAAACCTTCTGTCCTCCGATGAGACTGACAATAGTCTTGTCAACATCCGGTGGATGTGAGGACGGCCGCAATTGGCGCCACCAGTACAGTGTTGGGTCATATGGAGCATAACAATATGATAATAATTCACACTTACGTATCTCTATACTTGCATAATGCATTACATATATGCTCCTATGTATAACCATCTATACATACACACAATTGAATTCTTATCACATATATTAGACCAGACAGGATGGCAGAATGAGTTAGAGCGTCCGTCTCCCATGCTGGTAGATCGTGGGGCCGTGCGTTCGAACTCTGGTCGAGTCAAACCAATGACTTAAAAATTGATACTTGTCGCTTCCTAGCCAGGCGCTCGGTATTATTAGGACAGGGCAAGGACTGGTTAGCTCAGTGTCAGGATAATGCGACTGAGTGGGATACCAGGTCAGGGTGCCAGCGGTCTGGTTTCCCAGTGGGACAGCACTATAAAGTCGCCATGAGAGTGCACTGTCACAAGTCGGCACCCGTTCTGATATGACCTTAGATGTTGCTAGGATGTAAAACAACAACAAACAAACTTATCAAATATACAATATACACCATTTTCAGGGTAGATATCTGACAGACTTGCTTATATTCCATCCCCCACATCACCCATCACACGTCACACATCATACATCACACATCATACATCACACATCATACATCATACATCACACATTCCAAATCCCAGACCACATTGCCCAGTACACAGACATAAAAGCACTGAATGCATGCCACACGGTACCACACCCCACCCCACCCCACCCCACCCATACACTCCCATCTCCACCATTCTCTATGCTCACCGTCACCCCCCCCCCCCCCCCCCAAACTCCCCCCCCCCTCCCCCAACCCCAACCCCCCGCCAGTTGATACAACTGGTTTCAAACAAAGTCCTTAAGGGCCGTTCAATGTTATCAACATTTTCAAGATAATACAGAAAGGGGACTACTTTTCCCAGACATCACCCCCACCAAGTTAGTGCACATCAACATTTTCCTACAGACCCAGATGGGGTGGCAAAATGAGTTGAGTGCCCACCTCCCATTTGTGGAGGTCATTGAATTCAAACTGCCGGGCTTGAACCATGGTTGAGTCAAACAAATAACTTAAAAGTTTATATGTGTCGCTACCTAGCCTGGTGTACTATCATGGGGGGGGGGGTGATGAAAATGGAAAATATTGTGCCTAGCGTAGGATTTGAAACCACACATCTTGCTATTCCAGGGCTAGTGTGCTAGCTATTACAATACCTAGGCACCCTGATGCAATCACTCTATCCACAACTACCTCTTTATGTGGCTCCTTGTCAGTAGCCAGTGCAGTCTACTACAGTGCCAAAAACAATAATTAAAAAAATAATTTTATTAAACACTAAAATTGGTACTTTACTGACAACCCCCCCCGCCCGCCCCCTATCGTACACTTTGTACGAACGTGAAAATGTTGAAAAATTTGGACAATGCTAAAATACGGGCATTCCGGTGTTGCAGTTTCTATGGCACACCAGTTTGCGAGGGACACATAGCTTCTACGCATGCATCAAAATTGAACAGCAGCGTCACTAACCTTATAAATTTAATATAATGATTTTGGTAAAGATTTTTTCTATATCTGTACCAAACGATTTGTTTCTAGGTTGTGTGGTTTTAGAGATATTTCACCTTTTCTCTATTTTCTGTATGAACATTGCTCATGACCATTGACAATGCCTTGAGTTTGACGGTACGCGCAGTGCAAAACGTTAGTTTTATTCAAAATTAATAGAAATCCAGAACGCCAACCTTATCACTTTAATATAGTCTTTTTCGTAAACATGTTTTTTATATGTGTACCAAGCGATTTGTTTCTAGGTGGTGTAATTTGAGAGTTATTCAACTTTTTCTGTATGAAGATTTGCTCACGGCCATTGACAATGCATTTGAATGGATGTGTCCCTGGCAAACTGGTGTGCCGCGGAAACCGCAACACCGGGTTGGTGTCCACTGGCTCCCGAGGAAAGGTTGAGTGTGACCCAGCTTGTTTACACACCGGAAGTTGGGGTTGATACCCCCCCCCCCCCCGTCCAACCCTATACTGCATGATAGACCCTATTCCCTAAGGTTCACCTTTAGCCCAAACACACATGGGACCTAATGACTAAACTCGATAGCATTCTTGCCACACATTTGTTTCTAATGTACATTGCAGTGAAAATTGAAGAGTTCCGGAGCAAAAACCGACAAATCCATTTGGGATTGTTTTCTGTCAAATAGAATTTGTTGTTGCACTTTCCAATTAAAGTCTATCTATTTCATATTGCATAGTCAATTATATAGGGGATATATCAGTTTCTGGAAAGAACCCGATCTGACTATCGGAATGATTGGTGGCAGCTTCGGATCAAATTTGGCTAGTCATGGTTTCATTTTGGCCCAAATGGCGTTCATTGGTTTTTGTGTCTGAACTCTTGAATTGATCTAAGAGCAGTTAGGATGACCGTTTTGGTAGATCATGGGATTCAAACCAATGACTTAAAAATTGATACTTGTCGCTTCCTAGCAAGACGTTCAGCATTATTAGGATAGGGTAAGGACCGGTTGGCTCAGTGTCAGGATAATGTGACTGAGAGGGATATCAGGTCATGGTGCTGGCGGCCTGGTCTCCCAATGGGGCGGCACTATGAAGTCGCCATGAGTGCACAATGTCACAAGTCAGTACCCATCCTAGTGTTGCCAGGTCGTAAAACTCCAACAACCCACCATCAATTGTCCTATGATATTGTCATGGGGATAATGAAAATGGGAAATATTGCGTCTAGAGTGGGACTCGAACCCACATCTCTTTGCATTCTGGGCCAGTGTACTAACCATTGCACCACCTAGGCTCCCTGATATCAACACACTACCCATGCCTACCTGTCTATGTGGTTACTTGCCTGAGAGGTCAGTGCAGACCACTGCACTCGTCCCCCTAGAATTGTAAGTCTTTTAATGCTTACAATTACATACATACAGGCAATGCACTTACACATGCTTACACAGGGTAGGTTAAACAACCATACAGTTTGCAGAGGATCATGTTACGGCAACCAGTGTCATGGAGGTAATGAAAATGGGAAATATTGTGTCTAGAGCGGAACTCAAACCCACATCTCTTTGCATTCTGAGCCAGTGTGCTAACCATTATACCACCTGGGCTTCCTGACGTCACCACACTACCCATGCCTACCTGTGTATGTGGCTCCTTGTCTGAGAGGTCAGTGCAGACCACTACACTTATCCCCCTGGAATTGTAAGTCTTTTAATACTTACAATGACATACATACAGGCAATGCAACACACTTACATACACAGGATAGGTTCAACAACTATACAGCACATAGCTTGTACAGGATCATGGTCATGGCAACCAGTGTCATGGGGGGTGATGAAAATGGGAAATATTGCATCTAGAGTGGGACTCGAACCCACATCTCTTTGCATTCCGGGCCTGTGTGCTAACCATTACACCACCTAGGTTCCCTGATGTCACCACACTACCCATGCCTACCTGTCTATGTGGCTCCTTGCCTGAGAGGTCAGTGCAGACCACTACAATATATTATGTGTGTGCTAAAATACAAACCACTTCAGGTATGTGTGTGTTCACCATCTCCATCACCCGCTGACACCCCAACTATAGAGGGATGGTTCTGGTCACCTATGCCCTGACGTAATTGCCATTATGGTAACCATGGTAACCCTACAATGCACCCGACCCCTGTTTGCAGGCAGCAGGGCCCCCTTGCTGCTCTACCAGTGCACCACCCACCCACACACTCACATACACACGGTCCACTACATGCTTGGTTGTGTGAGTTTTGCATCCTGGCAACGTTTAAGGTCATATCAGGACAGGACAGTTACTGACACCGGACGAAATGGCCAAATGGATAGAGTGTCCGCAACTCTCGCGGGAAGTGATGGGATCAATCCCATCCTGAGTCAAACCAATGACTTACAAAATAGGTATATGCTTGTCACTATCCTGTCTGGCTGTCATCATTCTTAGGATAGGGAAAGGACTGGTTGGGTCAGCGTCAGGATAATGTGGCTGAGTGAGATATCAGAATATGATGCAGGTATTACAGTACAACCCCATTAAACCAAGCTCGGTTAAACCAAACGATCGGTTAATCCAAACTTTTTTCGGCAGCCTAGCAAAATACTACCATTTATCATATAAAAAAGTTGGTTAAACCAAAGTCGGTTAATCCAAAGTATCGGTTAATCCAAACAAAATTGCCGGGGCCCCAGGCCACTTCCGGTATGGTTAAACTAAACTTTCATATGGTTATAAGGTCATCTGAGACTTTTTTATATGAAAAATGGTAGTATTTTGCCAGGCCAGCGAAAAAAGTTTGGATTAACCAATTGTTTGGTTTAGCCGAGCTTGGTTTAACGGGGATATACTCTATATACATTAAAAAACAATAATCAAAGTGTCCACATACATTGTATATTTCATTCATAATGGACCCCCGTTTTTGCCAAAGCCAAGACAAAGTCGAAGCCAAAGCTTGGTTAATCCAATGATCGGTTAATCCAAACAAATTTCTAGGGTCTCTTCAAGTTTGGTTTAACGGGGTTATACTGTATTAGGATATCCCAGTGGAGTTGCAGTATATTTTCACCATGATTAATGTACTTTACATTGTTCATGAGGAGAAGACCAGTGTTTCAATGTTGGGGGGGGGGGGACATGTCTGCTGACGAATTATTCTGTATTACAACAACATGTTTTGAAAAGTGAAGTGCTGTCTGGTTGATTTAGAGCAAATCGTAGCGGTCATCGCCTTGCATTACACTTCTACTCGCCCCATTTAATCAGTCCATGCCTGCACGGCTATATTTGCCTCCAGTGATTGATGTTTTCTCCAGGGTCTGGTGCCTCCCTTAGCGCCCCCTTACGGGATGACAATCCATAATGTATCAGATCCTCCTCACCCCACAACCACACAACCACACAACCACATAACCACACACGCAGATGGCTCCAACCTTTAACGTTGCATAGTCCGATGGTTTTTCTGGGATAAATATATTAAATTGATTGCTATAATCTAACCATACTTTAGTTTGAAGTAAAATTTTATTTTAAATGGCTAACTTATGGGATATTTGAACTCCAAACATGTCAAATTAGTTTTGGCAAGCACACCAAAACTTTGACACCATAGGCTTCAGCAGTAATAGGTTTGATTAAATTGGCTCAGTTTGCCATTCTATATGGCAATGAATGTTTAATAAGTGCAGCAATATCTAAGTTAGATATGTAGAATCAAATCTAGATAATTGCTTAGGTTTTGAAAATTTGATTCTCCATCGGACTATGCAGCTTTAATGTTGCATAATCCGATGAAAGCCTAATATTATTAAAACCAAAGCATCTATTTCGGTTTGATCCTACATATTATCATTAAAAAAAACGTAGGTGCTAGTGTACTCATTCATCATTTCAGTGGAGTTTTATTATTTTAATTTCTAAAAATCCTTTTTTATTGATGGTTTATTTCCCCTGTCCATAACACAAGTTTATGATAGAATTTGTATTCAATGCTGAACAGCTTTAGTCATTGGTTTATTGTCTTGTACGGTTTGTTAGTAATTTGCAAGTTTATTTATTTCAGAGCTACCTAGGTGTTTCCTGGTCCACACATATATACCTCTGTAATTTACCTGGCTGAAACTGGCTGACCTTGACATGACCTAGTTAACACAGCAATGACATATTGCACTTGAATTCGACTAGTGTGCCCACATAAATTAATGGTTTGTATTTCAAATGTATCAACAGTTAGTTAAAGTAAAAGTAAAGCTAGTTTTATTTAATGATGCCTCTAGAGCGCATTGATTTTTGTATCATCGGAAATTGGACATCAAACATATGAAGAGTTCAGGCGCAAAACCAAGTAAACACCAATCAAAAGAATTAATGAAAGTAGATATTTACCTGAAAACAATTTTAATTCTCACGAATTCCACTTTTCTTGTGATGACATGATTATGGAGCAATAAACAACAAAGTAGGAATGTAAAAAAAGCAACTTTGTCATGGTTTGATTCCAATGTTCATGTCAGTTTTTGGATTGGCATTTACATGGTTTTATGCCTGAACTCTTCATATGGTCATTCTGACATATTTCTTTGGAGGAAACCTGCTGCCGCCACATAGGCTACTCTTTCCAATAAGCAGCAAAGGGACTTTTATATGCACTTTCCCACAGACAGCGCAGCACATACCACAATCTTTGATGAACCAGTTGTGTGCCACTGGTTAGAATGGAAATTAGCCTGCAAACTGCAAATGGGTCCACTAAGCAGGATCGATAGGATGACTGACACCTTATCACAGGTGGACTGCCTGAGCTACGTCCCGCTCCACATAATCCGATGAAAACATCAAATTTGTTGTCATTGATTTGACTCGGCCAGGGTTTGAAAGTAGGGTTTGGGTCTCACAACCTACCAGTGCCCCACAGTAAGTGAGCGCTCAACTCATTCAGCCATCTCGTAATGGGTGTATTAGTGGCGTGTTATAGAATTGGTAATCTACTACTTAATAACATTTGGTGGCTGCTTTGTCGAAGTTCAAAAGAGGTGTGTTGAGTATTGACTGTGAGTATTCGGTTGTGGAGTTGTGGTGGAATAAATACTTTGCTGTTATATGATCTTTGTGTATGTCTGTAGTTTTGAGATGAATAGTTGTGCGTGTGTTGAGGGGGGTGGGGGTGGGGGCTTCTTTCTATAAGAGAATATGTTTGGCGAGGATCAAATCAGAACTGTGTGTGCCTCGTATTTCATGCTAATATAGTTACAGAAATGGATCCTTTATATTGGCTAAGAGCAAAAAGACCCTCCCATCCAACCTAGTTTCATGCTCGCTGATTGGCCGACGGTGACCTACTTAGCTTCCCATAGGAACCACTACATTAAATGAGGACTAGTGTATTACTACCGCCAAAGTACAGTTAATTAATTGCTCACCCAAACAGAGAGCTAAATATAATATGGTTCCTGATGCATGATTGTAAACAAGTGAACACTGACCTTGTGTGTGTTCACACTCGGCAATAAGAACTACTCTAATATTGTTTGGCACGCTCATAAAAAAATGGTTCCCGGGCTTAATCATTCGGAAAGAGGAATACTATTATGTACACAGAATGAACTGTACTTAGGAGTGACGATTTTATAGTAAAATCTAGCTATATTCTTTACCAAAAGCAATCACAATGGTCTAATATTTGTGTATGTAGTGGTCTGCACTGACCTCTCAGGCAAGGAGCCGCATATACAGGTAGGCGTGGGGAGTGTCTTGATATCAGGGAGCCTAGGTGGTGTAATGGTTAGCACACTGGCCCGGAATGCAAAGAGATGTGGGTTCGAGTCCCGCTCTAGGCACAATATTTCCCATTTTCATCACCCCCATGACACTGGTTGCCGTGATCAGGATCCTGTACAAGCTTTGCGCTGTATGGTTGTTGAACCTACCCTGTGTATGTATGTGTTAGTGCATTGCCTGTATGTATGTAATTGTAAGCATTACAAGACTTACAATTCCAGGGGGACGAGTGTAGTGGTCTGCACTGACCTCTCAGGCAAGTAACCACATAGACAGGTAGGCGTGGGGAGTGTGTTGATATCAGGGAGCCTAGGTGGTGTAATGGTTAGCACACTGGCCCGGAATGCAAAGAGATGTGGGTTCGAGTCCCGCTCTAGGCGCAATATTTCCCATTTTCATCACCCCCATGACACTAGTTCAGAATGAAAACCTTTATTTATTGTAGGAACTTGAAAATAAAGATGTAGGCTAGATATGCAGTTTCCCCATTAAACCATGCACCCCTCAATTATGGGTAAAGCCCCAGTCACACATACCCGGATCAGAGGCCGGATGAGCCCCGGACCGTCATCCGGGGTGGTCCGTGGCGATCCGGGGTGATCCGTGGCTCGTCTGTGGCTCGTCCGTGGTGGTCCAGCGTGGTCCGGCGTGATCCGTGGCTGGTCCGGGGTCCGCCCTGGATGTTTTAAAATGTTTAAAACATCCAGGGTGGTCCGGGGCATCCGGGTTCGATCCGGCATGGTAGTAGTAGTAGTAGTAGTAGTAGCAGTGAAACAGCCCCGGACCACCACCGGACAGACTGGACCACCCCCGGATCGCACCGGCCAGGTAGGTGTGACCGCGAGGCAAAAAACGACGAAAATAGCGATTTTATCCGGGGCTGTCCGGGACAGTCCGAGCAACTGGTCCGGAGGTGTTCCGGCTCAAAATCCGGGGCTCGTCCGGGTAGGTGTGACTGGGGCTTAACCAACCGACCTATTTAGGCAGTATGGGTGTGTGTGAAGATGTACTTAGAAGTGACTTATTAACATTATGAATATGTAAAACTCTTAAAGGTGCATAATCCTATTAAAATAAAGTGTCATATTCGGTAAAACTAAAGAACTGACCTAGATTTGATCCCACATGTCCAACTTAGATACTGGTGCATTCATTAAACATTGATTGCAGTTTGGTGAACATGTGCTACGCTGCTAAACACAAAAATACATAAACAAATCTCATGCCCAAAATTTCGATGTGCACACCAAAATTAATTTGCCATATTTTCACTTCAGGCATCTATCTCCACAAAGATAACGCCTTTAAAATAAAAGTTACTTCCAATTAAAGCTGCATAGTCCGATGAAATATCAAATTTTCAAAACAAAACCAATTATCTAAGTTTGATTTTACATATCTAACTTAGATACTGATGCACTTATTGAGCATGTGTTACTGCGTAGAAGGCAATACTGAGTCAATTTAACAGAACCTGTTACTGCAGAAGTCTATGGTGTCAGAGTTTTGGTAAGCCTGCCAAAACTAATTTTTCATGTTTGAACTCAAAATATCTCAAAAGTTTACCATTTAAAATAAAAGTAACTTTGAACTAATGTAAAGTAGATACTTGTCATCGATCTAATGTATTTATCTCAGAAGAAAATACAGAAATTCAAAACCATCGGACTATGCAACTTTAAAGTAACTTGCATAATAATGACCAAGCTAATGTATTTACGCATAATTTTACAAACACACCAAAAAACAATTGGATTATGCAACTTTAAGGACCTACTTTTAAAATTAAATGCACTTCATTTTTTTGTATTCATTTCAGGTAAATGAAGTAAGACAGTTCGGCACAAGAGTTAAGCTTACGCGCCAAGCTTTTGCTTATATACAATTCACACCGAAGGCAGGGTGCTTTGAAACATGCTAGGCAGGTAACGACTTCAGTAACCCCCCTCTCTCTACGCTTCCCGTCCCTTCTCCCACTGTACACAGCCAGCCAATAGGCTCTCTGGACCGACGAGGGCTGGATGAATTAATCCATGTACATGGGTTACTTCTGAAAATAAAGCTTGTTTTATTTAACAACGCCTCTAGAGCGCATTGATTTTTATCATCGGCTATTGGATGTCAAATAAATCATTCTGACATATTTCTTTGGAGGAAACCTGCTGCTGTCACATAGGCTACTCTTCCCGATAAGCAGTAAGGGGTCTTTTATATGCATTTTCCCACAAACAGGCCAGCGCATACCACAGCTATTGATGAACCAGTTGTGGACCACTGGTTGGAACGGAAAATAGCCCAAACTGCAAATGGATCCACTGGGAAGGATTGGTTCGATGACCGACAGCTTCACAGGTGGACACTCTACCGCCTGAGCTTACTTCCGATACAAACTGGGATCTTATATGAAAACACGACACCTTTGTTTAATTGCACCTTGAAGTCCACAATTTGAATCTGTGGAAGTCCTCATGAAATGAACAAGGCAGTCAGGCTGGCCTCTATATATATATATATATAGCTCGCTTATTCTGTAGTGCTTCTGGCCACGCAGGCATCAATCAATCATCATCCTCACTATTTCACTCGTCGCATCATTTATTGATTTATTTATTACCTTTTTGATGATAACAAGTGGAAGTTGTGAGAACTAAAAGAAACAACAACTCCACAAACACACAAAAAAGGATCCCTGGCCATTTTAAATCGAAGCTATATATATATATGCATATATAGACATGCTATGTAGAATACACATATAGACCGAATATATATATATGTGTATATATATATTTAAATATATAACGTTTTAGGCAACGACGGATAACAGGATATTGATAGCTGGAGGCGGGTAGTGAGGCGGAGACCCGATTGGCGGCGCCACCAGTCATATCAGGGTATTAATAGACAGAGGAGGCTAATACAAATAGTGCAACTTTATTGGAGGAGGATAGTAATAATAGTAGCACAGCCGCCTGCTTATTTATATTCATACACTTCTTACACATCGCATATATATATATATCGTCGTCGTGATTGAGTGGTGAAAGCCAAAGTGTTGAAATGATGACTGTCCAGATTCACTAATCAATCTCAGCCTTCCGAAAGTCGTGCGAACCCTTAATGAAACAAGCCCCGTCCCCACTCCAGCACACCCTCCATCCTGCCCTGACCTGGAGGAAGTAGTGCAGCGGAGTGGTGTGGAGGATTGCCACTAGGTGGCACCAGCGGCAGCGAGGGAATACAGTATTCATAAATCAACAGCCATTATTTAGAAGTTCACATTACAGATTGTAGCTGGTTGGTTGTTAAAGCTTTACCATCCTGGCAACATCTAAGGTCATATCATGATACCTACTTGTGACAGTGCATACTCATGGTCGCTTTATAATGCTGTCCCACTGGGAGACAAGGTCGACAGTGCCATGACCTGATATCCCACTCAGTCACATTATCCTGACACTAGGCTAACCAGTCCTTGCCCAATTCTAATAATGTCGAGCACCAGGCTAAGAAACGACAAGTATCAATTTTATAGCAATATAAATCATTGATTTGACTCGACTGGGAATCGAACTACCGACCTTTCACACTGGAGGCTCTACCGATTCGGCCACTGCGTGATCCATCTAATGCCATCTGTGTGAGCCGACACTGGCTGCCCACCCCTCAGTGTAAGGCCGGTGTCCCGCACTGACAACCCGCACAGCCTGGTCCCTCCATCACCTCCCATTATCGCTCACATCACACTGCGGGAATCAAGCAACCTCCCCAACTCCACCCCACATCTTTTCCCATTCACAATTTTCCTCCTCCGGTCACCCGTCTGTCTGTCTGTCTGTCTGTCTGTCTCTGTCTATCGCCACTCACCACCCGCCACCAATCACATATCACCCACCACGCGCCACTAGCCACCCACACCAGCCTCCACCCATCACCCACCACCCGCCATTCACCACCCACCACCCAACACCCTCCACCCACCAGCACCACCCAACACCCTCCACCCACCACCCTCCACCACCACCATCCACACACCACACTCCACCCTCCACCCACCAGCCACCACCCTCCACCCTCCACCCTCCACCCACCACCCATCACCCTCCACCCTCCACCCATCACCCTCCACCCTCCACCCTCCACCCTCCACCCACCAGCCACCACCCTCCACCCTCCACCCTCCACCCTCCACCCTCCACCCTCCACCCTCCACCCACCAGCCACCACCCTCCACCCTCCACCCTCCACCCACACACCACCAACCACACCACCCTCCACACACACCACCCATTACATCCTTCACCACCACCCTCCACCCACCACCCTCCACCCACCCACATCCACCCTCCACCTTCCACCCGCTACCCACCACCCACCATACCACCACCCGCTGTGAGATCCCCTTACTGGATGCGCGCCATTGCAGTATTGACAATCTGTCAGTGCGCCCCTCCGCCCGCTCTGCGCATGTGCGTGCGGGACTTCCGGCGTGCGTCCCTTCCCAGCCTGCATGCTGTCCTGCTGGCCGCCTAAACCTCCACAGATCTCTCTTGACTTCGGCAACGCGAGAGAGCGCGAGAACACGCGAGAGAACCGGGTGGAACTGGCGAAATTGGCGGGAAAGCGAAAGCGGAAACGGCAGCAGCAGACGGTAGGCCTACACACACACTGAGAGATCTGCACACACGTGTCTGCACAACACAGAATGCAGGAACAACAACCACTCGGGTGATTCCCTGACGGTCCCTCGTTTGCATTATTGATGTGCCGCTTGTTGCTGTCATATTTGGAAACCTCAAGCCACCCGACCTAGAAAGTAACGGGGTGCCGCCATCAGCAGCAGCAGCACTAGGACCTGCAGGAAACCAGCTGCACCTGTCACTGGGGCAGTGACAGTGACTGTGACAGTAGCAGTGACAGTGATAATGACAGTGACAATGGCAATGGCACTGGCAGTGGCAATGCCAATGACGGTGGCAATGACAATGGCAATTGCGGTGGCAGTGAAGGGACAGTGATAGTGACTGTGACAGTAGCGGTGACAGTGACAATGGCAGTGGCAGTGGCTGTGACAGTGGCAATTGGACAGTAGCAGTGACAATGACAATGATAGTGGCAGTGGTCTGACAGTGGCAATGACAGTGACAGTGGCAATGATAATGGCAGTGAAGTGATAGTGACAATGGCAATGACAGTGGCAGTGGAGTGGCAGAGACAGTTACACTGACAGTGACAGTGACAGTGAAGTGACAATGACATTAGTAGTAACAGTGACAATGAACATGGCAGTAAAGTGACAGTGACAGTGAAAGTGGCAGTGACAGTAAACTGACAGTCACAGGAAAGTGACAATAACTGACAATGGCAGTTACAGTAGCAGTGACAGTGCAGTGACAGCGACAGCTCATTCACAGGTGGCCAGGCCCTCTCTCTCTATATATATATATTATATACATACATATATTTATATAAAGATACACATACTGAGTGCCCCACAAGGCGAGTGTCTGTTTGCCGACCCGTGTGATAACGCGTTCATTAGGAGCCCCACACACTGCTGCTCCCCCTCCCCACTCCCCACTCCCCCACCTCCTCACCCCACCCCCTCCGCACCCCCTTCCCACTCCCATCCCCCACTATCTCCTGCCAACCCCTTCATGAAACCATCACCGATCGCGCGGCCTGCATTCGCGCTGCGCGAACGAGCGTCGCGCCAACTCCCCGGGGACCCGGCAGCCAATGGCTAGGGCACCAGTGAGGCCGCCGCCGTCACGCACGCCCCCTGTCGGCGCTGAGGCACACGAGGGACGCTGCAGCCGGGTTGGGGTGCCAGGAGGAGGAGGTTGGCTGGATGGCCGGCTGCCACATGAGTAAACTGTATTCCTTACTACACAAGTGAGTGACTGCACACTCACACACACAGGCGTTAGTATCTACATAATTATATTCGCCAACAACACGTCGTCGCTGCGCATCTATCTACCCGTCCTGATATGACCTTAGATGTTGCTAGGACGTAAAACAACAACAACCAACCAATCATCTATCTACAGGATATGCTCTGGAATGTTCCATGCGACATGACCTAGGCTGGTTATATTATTATCCTTATTACCAATATTATTATCATTACCTAAAGGATCTACCATATGAAGACCGACTGAAGGCCTTGCATCTACCAAGTCTGTTCTATAGATGCGCTCGAGGTGACATCATAGGAATATATAAGCATATATTCGGATTATATACCATAAAGACTCCATACATTAAATTGGAAATATAAAAAAAGGACACAAACCTGGACTTCAAAATTCCAGGACAAAGCGAAGTGGCAAGTGAGGAAAAACTTTCTCCTTGATAGAGCCGCAAACACATGGAATAAGCTTCCACCCGAAATAGTGAAAGCCCCATCACTAAATGCATTGTTTTTAGCAGACTTGATCAATTTTGGACTCAGTATTGGTGCAGTGAGTCCTCATCGCATGACCACTATAGATTAAAGGTCATTATATAGATAGGCTGAATCTGTTAACGGGCTATTATGCATAAATATATAAACAGAAGAGGATAAGAATCAAAGTTATTGGATTTAGAACCAGTTTCAACAGTTGCTAAGGGCACACACATATACAACACGTGGACTTGCTAGTATTTACCATGTGGTGATTGATGCCGGTTTAGTTCCACAACGCATACCAGATGGCGCTACGGCCGGCGGTCAGTCACAATAATGGCGGGCCGAAGTGAGGAGGGTCGTTGCCAACTACCTCTGTGTGTTTAATTACACATTACTTAGTCATATACCGGCCCAGAACTGTAAGTTAGGGATCCAACTATGTGGTCCAATTAGGGATCCAACTGTGAATTCCAATTACGGGGATCCAATTAGGGACCCATTTAGGGATCCAACTGTGGAATCCAATTAAGGATCCAATCAGGGATCCAATTAGAGGATCCAATTGCGGAATCCAACTACGGGGTTCAACTATGGTGGTCCAATTAAGGGATCCAATTATGGTACCCAATTAGAGGATCCAACTGTAAGACCCGACTAGGGAATACAAATACAGGATTTAAGCACGGATCCAATAGTTGGAGTCAAATAAGGATCCATCCACTGATCCAACTACATGATCTAAATACAGGATCTAAGGGGATCCAACTATGGAATCCAAATAGTGATCCAATTACAGAACCCAATTGTGTGATCTAATTATGGGATCCAACTGCAGGATTGAATTAGAGGTTCAACTGTGGAATCCAATTAAGGATCTAATTACGTAATCCCGATCGCGGCAACAAATTAGGGATCCAATTTCTGGATCCAATTACGGATCCAAACAGTGGGATCCAACAGTGCCAGCCAATGTTAACGATCCGACATGTATTTGTTAATTATAGAACAGTGTGTCTACAGATAGGTTTAATTATATATATACAAATTTTAACAAAATGTCTAACATCCCAGAGATCCATTGAGAATTCAAACACAAGGATCAAACACAAAGAGCTGCAACACAGGGATATAATCAAACACGGATTCAGTGGCCGGATTCAACTCCACGATCTGACACAAACATTGAACAGATAACTGAACACATTGGGGTTCAACAGAGAAGCTCCAATATATAATTCCAGCAGAGAATTCAACGCAGCGGTTCCAACTAGGGTTCCCAACTCTGGGATCCCAAACTAAGGATCTAATATAGGGATCTAATATAGGGATCCAAATATAGGATCCAAGTCTAAGGATCTAATATAGGAATCCTAATCAAGGATTTAATATAGGGTTCTAATATATGGACACAAATCTAGGGTCTAATATAGGATCCAAATCTAGGATCTAATACAGGGATCTAATATAGGGATCCACATCTAAGGTCTAATACAGGGATCCAATATAGGGATCCATATCTAGGATCCATAACTAGGGATCCGAATCTAGCATCTAATATAGGGATCTAATGCAGGGATCCAAATCTAGGGTATAATATAGGTATCCAAATCTAGGATCTAAAATAGGGATCCAAAATTTGGGATCTAATATAGTAATATAGGGATCTAACATAAAAATCCAAATCTAGGGATGAAATATATGGATCTAATCTAGGGATCCAAATCTAGGGATCTAATCTAGTGATCCAAATCTAGGGATTCTTATTTAGGGATCCAATATTGGGATCCAAATTTACAGCTGCAATACATTGGCAATCGGTGTAACCAGAAACTAACCCAGTTCAGCCAACACTCACCCAACCCGAACACTGGCGGATCACTAATAGACAACCAGCTCCACCAAGACTTAGTGTTGCCCCATGGGTAGGGGAGGAGCGGGCTATTAATAGATTGATAGCGGTACCATCAGTGGGAATTATACAACCACAAATAACCACAAATAAAGGCTGTATTTGGATCCTTCTCCGACTGCAACTCTACAGGGATCCACGTCGGATCCAACCGGATCTCCAGCACCAGGATGTTCTCTTCGACGTCAATGTTGGCACAGTCCGGGGGTAAGTCACCTCCCCCCTCCCCCCTCCCCCCACACACACCCTGCTCCCTTCCCACAGGCCCCTGCGCGAGCTCCCTGCTACTAATGGTGTGTGAGTTTGGATTTTTAATTCAGGTTTAGGTCTGACACAGCTCATGTGGGTGCCGGCCCGCGCGTGTGGTGATACTCGTAGTGTAGTCTACACAACCTGCTCCTGTCCGCCAACACTGGGCACGTCTAACTAACTAATCAACCCCTGTGTTTCACCCCCTCGTTCTGTGTGTTTGTTTTATAGTGAATCGTCGTGTGCTCATTGTCCCAAACCACTGTTTTCTGTATCCATGTATATGTAAACATACATATATGATATAGTCATATATATTCATAGATAGCCATATATATATATATATATATATATATATATATATATATAGGATATATATATATATATCCATATATGGGTAGTAATAAACCGGTACCGCATGTAATAAGATCTGTAGTGGCTTGCACTCCCCCCCCCCCCTCCGGGTGGGTTGGGGTGGGTACCAGCATGCATCTCTCTGCTTCCAGCGCGAGGCTTTGCTCTCCACTAGCTCGGAGGATTTGTGTCCATGCATATCCATAAATCCCCATTTATATTCATATATATCCATATATATAATAAATGGCCATATATTGCTATATGTCCACATATAACTATATATCCATATATTTTCATACATATCCGTAAATATATGTATAGATATATATCCATGTATGTCCACAGGTAACCATAGATAACCATATATCATATATGAATACATATGGACATACATGTTATGTCCATACATATATACATATATGTCCGTATATATCCATGTATATCGATAAAGCCATATATATCTGTCCATGTTCATATACAACTATATAATTACATCCATATATATATTCATTCATACATGTGATTTATAACTAATTATGTGAGTATAAATATGCGTAAGGGTTAATTGTTATTATTATTTATTATACTGCGTAAGACCAACACGGTACCAGTGGCTCCACCTACCCTCTTCACCTTCACCGGATGTAGACCAGTGTCAGTCGCCCCGGATATATATATCGATTTACAGAGATAGATAACCATAGGAAACCATTCATATATCCATATATACCAATTAATGTCCATATACATCCATATATAACCATATATATCCATATATAACCATACATATATATCCATGTATATATCGATATATAAGTTATAACTACATATATCTATCGCAATCCATACAGATCCACATAAGTCCATATATATATATATCCATATATATCCATATATGTGCATATATATGCATATATATGTGATGTATTACGCATTATATGAGTATAAATGCAAGGGGGAAATATATTGTATATATCTATTCCTCCTTGGCGCATTGGTGGTGCCCCACCCCCAGCTGTCAGGGTAATTGGTGGGCACCCCCCCCCCCCCTCCCCTCGCACCACACACACTGGAGGAATTTTATTAATCCCTGAGCCAGTGATTAAATTAAACTCCCAACTCATTCTCTCTCCTTTATGTTATTTGTGTACCGTAAATTGATAAGCATATGAGAAAGTCTCACAAGGTGCTAACCAATATGGGACAAATTTTGTCCATTGTAACAATCAACATACTATCTGCTTATGCATTTGCTCAGGATAAACTGATTTGTTTTTTTTACATCGTGTTTCATAATCCCAATAGAATACATATTGATTTGAAGCAAATGCCCTTGTGTTTTCAGTGGAACCGTTTCTGTGCTGTTTTGTGTCAATCATTACAATGGACAAAAAAAGAAGAGTTATCACCTTCTGAGACAGGCTCATATATATGTAGATATACACTCTAAATACAATAGCGCTTACTTGGCTCTCTCTGATGCATTGTCCTATATAATACTAATGACCGCCATCGATCATGCTTTAATCGCCATTTCCATACCGCCATCGATTTGTGGGTATTGATTCCGTAAATTAGTACACCGCCCCCCCCTTCCCTCTCCCCGTGTGCGCGTCTGACCTACACTATCCTACCTACCCAGCAGCACGGCATGGGCATGTTTCACTAACACATTCAGTGAACACGCCGGACGCGGTGGCCTAATCGGTAGAGCGCAGGCTTCCCTTTGTTTGTCCGATGGTTTTGAATTGATGTATTTTTTTCTGAGATAAATATATGAGATCCATCACTAGCATCTACTTTGCATTATTTCAAAATTACTTTTATTTTAAATGGTAAGCTTTTGAGATATTTTGAGTGCAAACATGGAAAATTAGTTTTGGCAAGCTTGCCAAAACTCTGACACCATAGACTTCTGCAGTAATAGGTTCTGTTAGATTGACTCAGTATTGCCTTCTATGCAGAAACGAATGCTTAATAAGTGCATCAGTATCTAAGTTAGATATGTAAAATCAAATTTAGATAATTGGTTTGGTTTTGAAAATTTGATATTTCATCGGACTATGCAGCTATAACGACCCCCCAGCACAAAAGTAGACATCGGCTATTGTGGGGGGGGGGCGCAGGTTTCCCGTGTGGAAAGTCGGGAGTTGGAATCCCAGCCGAGTCAAACCAATGACTTATAAAATTGTTACTTGTCGCTACCTAGCCCGGCGCTTCTCATTAATAGGATAGGACAAGGACTGGTTTGCACGGTATCAGGACAATGTGACTGTGTGGGATATCGGGTCATGGTGCTGGCAGCCCGGTCTCCCAGTGGGGCAGCACTATAAAATCACGTCACCATGAGTGCGCACTGTCACGAGTCGATACCTATCCTGATATGACCTTAGATGTTGCCAGGACATAAAATTCCAACAACCAACTCTATACCGCCAACATCACATGCCCAGAATGCAGTGGGGCATAACACCTATTTAACCACTCTGTTGCGCTCACAGACTTTCGCGATTCACAATACTGTCAACAGTCGACACGCTCAGTTTGGTGTACGGTGGGCATTGTTGACTCGTGGCCACCTGGTGGTAGAGTTGGGAAAACATCAGCGGCTAACGCTGTGTTGTAGCAATTAGCGGTGTATTGTGCATTAAGCCATTGTCGCGTGTTCACGACGTCAAAAATGCATGTGTCAGGCCTAATGTCCATATATGGTATTAAAATGTTCATAGTGGAGGTTTACCAGCTGGGATGGCCAAATGAGTTGCGTGTCCGTCTCCTTTTTCGCAAACCGTGGGATTCGAATCCACAGATTCAAACCCTGGTCGAGTCAAACCAATGACTTAAAAATTGATACTTGTCATTTCATAGCCAGGCACTCGGCATTATGAGGATGAGACAAGGACTGGTTGGCTCAGTGTCAGGATAATGTGACTGAGTGGGATATCAGCTCATGGTGCTGGTGGCCTGGTCTCGGCGTAGGGAAGCACTATAAAGTCGCCATGAGTGTGCACTGTCACAAGTCAGTACCCATCCTGATATTACCTTAGATGTTGCTAGGAGGTCGAACTCCCAAACTCCCAAAGACACAACGGTAATTCATAAACAACGCATATACACTAACACAAGCAACACATAAAAAGAGCACAGTACAGGCAACAATGCACACAAAACACATCGTCACATCACAAAACACGACAACGCACCCGCAAAAAACACAAAAATAACACCACAAAACCACCAGAACATTAGAAAACAAAAGCACATCACCAAATAACACCATAACATCCTCAAAGCAACACCACAACACCAAAATACGCCATAAATCAAACACCACAACACAATACACGATGAATCAAACACCACAAAGCAATGCGGCATAAATCAAAACACCGCCAAAGAAATACGACCTACACCACCACCACAAAACACCGAGACGATAAGACCATCGGAAAAAGAACACCATCACACAACATCTCCACAACCAAAAGAAGAAGAGAGAAAAAAAGAAAACAAAAAAAAGAAGTCGAAAATCTCACAGTGAAAACAACACAACAATAGCAGCACCACGCCGGCACACTGACCTTTAACCTTTGACCTTGCCTTTCGGGATGCTGCGCGCCCCGGTTTGTTAGTAACGCGCGTCCCGGAAGTGGCATGCGAAGCCGCAGTTGCGCGCGCATCGCGGGGGTCACGCTAGCCCCTCATTGCACCCTGCGCATGTCCGCGCCTGTTCCACCACCGTCATCCCGGTGTCGCAGTTTCAGTTCTCAACCAGACTCAGTTTTCAACATCGCTTCTGCGCATGCGTCAAAATCTAAAAGCGTCGTCTGCGCATTGTCAATGGTCGTGAGCAATCTTCATACAGAAAAAGTGAAATATCTCTAAAACCAAACCACCTAGAAACAAATCGCTTTGTAGACATATAGAAAACATGTTTACCAACAAGATTATATTAAATTGATATGGTTAGGGTTGTGGATTTCTAGTTGAGAACTGAAACTGCGACACCGGCAAACTCAAGTTTTTATTTGTTGTTGCTTTGGGTTGCGAGCAATCTTCGTACACAAAAAGTGAAATATCTCTAGAACCACACTACGTAGAAACAAATCGCTTGGTACACATATAGAAAACATGTTTACCGAAAACATTATATTAAATTTATGACACTGACACTTAGTGACAGTATGAGGCAGCGATCGGCGAAGGTTTGAATCGGGCTGATGTTGACACATGCGCAGACGATGCTTTGACGCATGCGCAGATGCTTTCACACATGCGCAGAAGCGATGTTGAGAACTGAGTCTGGTTGAGAACTGAAACTGCGACACCAGCGTCCCACTCTCATTGTTGCCTTTTACTGTATTTCCGCCAGTGTTTTTCTTTTTGTCATGGTTTATTTACCCTGTCCATAACGAGTAACCCGCACCACGGTTTGTTTTCATCGCTGAACACCAATAGTCTCAATTTGGTAGTAGTTGCCTTGTCATCTTAGATGTTAGTAGCTATGTTAGTTTTTTGTGTGTTTTTTTGGTGCCACATTTGCAACATGTAGTTTACGCCGTGACTTTAAGCGTGTTGATTAAGCTTTCTCCATTCGCGCCTCTCTGTTTGGTGGATGAAGAGTTTCATTTGAAGAAGGCATTCATTGGAGTGGAGGGAGGGATTCCCCTTTCTCTCTCCCCCTCATCCCACATTCATCCCTCCTGCGTTGATGTGGTGTATTTGGATTGTTATTTATTTATTTATTTATTTATTTATATTAAAAGAATTTAAAGCATTTATTAATTTTATGTCATTTTATTAATTTATATTCATTTTTATATTTATTTACTTTTCCCCCTTAAAATCTTCATGATTTTTGTGTGTGTTCCTAAGTTCATTTAATACCATCAAAGATTCTACTCTACAGCATAGGAGAATATTGGATACTATCACTTTAATCATATTACAATGTATTTTGGCCACCAAAATCGAAAGGGAGAAGAAATCATTAGACAACTTTTTATTTTTTAGGACAGGACATCTGTTTCATTTGTGACCATGCTTTTGTACCTGCAAATATTTTTTTTATGCATTTCATCGTTTCAACTGCTGACCTCTATGTTATATCCCTAATCATATATTTCGTTAATAAATCAGGGATGAAAGGTTTCCGCGATTTCGCGGATTTCCGCGATTTTTTATATTTACTAATTAACATTAAACAAAATGCTATGGAATCAGGATGCATATGACAACAGTTGGGTAGTTCAAATTCCATTCATATATGACCTTAAATATTGTTAGAACATAAAACCCAAACAAGAATGAGTTAAATATAGGCGATAAAATATGGACAACAAGTATAGTTGAAACCTCACTTCCGGCATTTTTCTGCGGTTGAGGATTGATAGTGCGAATCCTATTGGGGGGGGGGGGGGGGGGGGGGGGGGGGAATCCCACGTTTTCGCGGAAATTCGCCATCAGTGTAATAATCTCACTTGATTTCCGCTTTTTGTTTCCGGAGAACACTTTCATCCCTGAGTTATCACTGGCGTCCTCTTAAGACAGTATGACATACATGTGTTTTGTTTATAGCTAATCATAACCACCCCCTCCTTCCTCACCTCCCCCCACCACAGCTTCAATTTCCATGTGCACCTTTATTTACATGTCATCGATGTTATCACATTACATCTCAATCACATTGTACCATTCTTTCGTGGAATTTGTGAAAATTAATTTAAGTGATTTGAACAAGTATGACACACGTGCACCTGCGTTATAATCTTTGCGATACATGTTGTCATCTCTTTGTATCTCCACCATTATTGTGTGGACTGTCATTCTGCCCACGTGACACAAAGCGGAAGTGGGTCTGATAATCATTTCCAGGACCAGACAGATAGCCGAATGAGTTGAGCGTCCGTCTCCCGTTTTTGTACATCGTGGAATTCGCGCCCATGGGTGCGAACCCTGGCCGAGTCAAATCAATGACTTAAAAATGTATACTTGTCGCTTCCTAGCCAGGCACTCGGCATTATTAGGAAAGGGCAAGGACTGGTTGGCTCAGTGTCAGGATAATGTGACTGAGTGGGATATCAGGTCATGATACTGGTGGCATTATCTCCCAGTGGGGAAGCACTATAATGTTTCCATGCGTGTGCGCTGTTACATGTCGGTACCCATCCTGATATGACCATAGATGTTGCCAGGACGTAAAACTCCAACAACCAACAAAATCATTATTTACATTACTATTGCCACTATTACTACAATTATTACTATTGCCACTATTATTACTATCGCCACTATCATTACTATTGCTACTATCACCACGATTACTACTATTATTACTATTGCCACTACTAGTACTATTACTATTGTCAAAATTATCACTATTGCCACTATTATTATTATTGCCAATCATTATTACTATTACTACTATTGTTATTGCTGATTATTAAGCGAGTGGTGTGGTAATAACTTCCAACCTATTTTTCTTTCATCTACCCATGCTTATTAAATCAACATTCTCATATACATTTAGGAACTGAGTAGGCTATAACGAATATTGAATTAAATTAATTAATTTGCTTGAATACGCCCGATCGAATACCCCCATCTAAAAAAAAAATATATAAAAAAAAGTGTCTGGATGTCTGACCCACTACGGCAATATGGTGTCCCGTTGATGTAAATGTCGTATTCTGTATTCTGTGCTCCCCGCTCACTGTTGGCCTTCCGCTGCTGCTCCCCCTCTGTCTGTTTCACTGTCGCATCTCGTTGTGCCCGTTCCGTTGCAGTGGTACTGGGAAGTAACCGAAACAGTAAGTAAGCCTCGCGCCCCCCACCTCCTCAAGGGCTCCTCAAGGGCTCCTCCAGCCCCCCCCCCCCCCCACACCCAGTAGAGTCCGCCCTGTTAAACACCCCCCCCCCCCCCCCCCCCCCCCATCCCTCAATCCTCAACCCCAATGTGTGGTCTGCTTCACCGTTGTAGTGGATTGATCAGGAGCATTCTCAATACATTGCTTTTGTTTGTTTGTTTGTTTGTTTAGCGACCCCCCCCCCCCCGAGCCCCCAGCACAAAAAGTAAACCGCGGATATTGGGGAGTTATTCGCAATACATTGCATAACAGCTGTACACATATTAATACTATTGCTATTTTTTTCAAATAGAAAAAAAACCCTCAGGCCCACACAGTTTTGTTGTTGTTGGTTGTTGATTGATTGATTGAGTTGGTCATTATTTATAGTTGTGTATAACATAATCTGTATAATTACTTAGGTAGATATGCCCTTTTGAGTTTTATTACACTATATTTAGTGCGGTGTTGAGTAATATTCATCATTACAACTTATAATATTAGATCTTTCAATGCATTGCACGGTTTGTAAGAACTAATAACAACAATTGACAAAATCTTGGAGTTTCACTTCAAGTCCATGTACAATATTTGTTGTTGTTGGTTGATTCCTTAGTTGATTAAGCAGGGGAAATTTCAATCATGGACAATTGGTCTTCCTCATTCCACTGCTCCTTGCCCCATCCTAATAATGCTGAGCACTAGGCTACTGTAAATGTATAGTAATGAGAAAGAAAATCAGGCTAAACTTATATTTTAGAATTAAATCTATCACACGTGGGTGCCCAAAGCAATGTTTTGGGGATCCACTAATTAACCAGCCATGTGTCTGATGTTTCCATCACCAGAAATCTGACCTTTCACATTTTACTTATTTTCTTAAAGTTGCATAGTCCAATGGTTTTGAATTTCTGTATTTCTTTCTGAGATAAATATATTAGATCAGTCACTAGTAGCTACTTTACATCAGTTCAAAGTTACTGTTATTTTAAATGGTAAACTTTTTAGATATTTTGAGTGCAAACATGGAAAATTAGTTTTGGCAAGCTTGCTAAAACTCTGACACCATAGACTTCTGCAGTAACAGGTTCTGTTAAATTGACTCAGTATTGCCATCTACGCAGTTAACAAATGCTTAATAACTGCATCAGTATCTAAGTTAGATATGTAAAATCAAATCTAGATAATTAACTTGGTTTTGAAAATTTGATATTTCATCAGACTATGCAGCTTTAATGAAAAAAAGCAGTTGTCTTCTTTTTCGTTTAGATTGATACAACTTTGTTAATGTCTTTAAACAAATCAATTATTCAACTCAATTAAAAAAACACGCAATTTAACTAATATAGTAAGTCCTAGCAATATATATATATATATATATATATTGCTGAATCTTTAAATTCCTTGAATTAAAAAATGCTGTAAACCTACAAACCTTGCAGTGGAGTTGCATTAATTGTTATTAATTGTGTTTAATGTGTGGCATGTGTTTGTCGGTATTCTATCACCGTGGGAATATTTTCTATTGCAGTACTGTGGGTGGAGAAAGAAAACAGCTTAATTATCTCAACATTATAGGTTACTGAATACATACATGTCTGTTGTCTAATTTGTGTTGAACACTAATATAAGAAACACCTACGGGCATTTGCCATTAAAAATAATACAACAGGTCCTTCTCACAGCAAAGGGTTCTTTTCAGGTCACGTGACAACATTGGTTATGCAGTAAAACCTCTCTAAATCGACCGACCCTGTGAACCAACTTTAAATGGTCCATTTAGGGAGGTGGTCAGTTTAGAGAGTTTTTTTTAATCGTTACAATGGTATTGTATGGGCGATCGTTTGGGACCCAAATAAAGCGATCGATATAGGGGAATGGTCGATCTGTGGAGGTGGTCGGTTAGAGAGTTTTTTTTAATCGTTACAATGGTATTATATGGGCGATCGTTTGGGACCTAAATAAAGCGATCGATATAGGGGAATGGTCGATCTGTGGAGGTGGTCGGTTAGAGAGGTTTTACTGTATTACACCCAGCGCTTAAATGTGGTGAGGCGCGAGGGGTAGCGCTCTGTATCCATAGGTCATTTATAGGTGGTGCCACCAGTGGCATATCTGGAACTAAGCTAGCAGATCAGAAACTTCCAACCCCTTCCCCTTGAGACGTTACAAAGTTGGAATAAATATTTAACAAGTCACAGTTTTATGATTCATTCAAAGTAAGAATAAATATTTAACACATTGCAGCTTTACGATTCATTCGAAGTAAGAATAAATATTTAACAAATTGCAACTTTAAGAATCCTTCAAAGTAAGAATAAATATTTAACAAATTGCAGCTTTACGATTCCTTCGAAGTAAGAATAAATATTTAACAAATCACAGCTTTACTACAATTCCTTCGAAGTAAGAATAATTATTTAATAAGTCACAGCTTTACGATTCCTTTGAAATAAGAATAAATATTTAATAAATTGCAACTTCAAGAATCCTTCGAAGTAAGAATAAATATTTAACAAGTGCACCAAATATGTAATGAGTTAAATATGTAGGATCAAATCTTGGTAAGCTTTTTGAATTTAGAAATAAAAATAATCAGTTTTAACAGCCCAACAGACGGCGCTGCGGGTCATTGATCTGTGTGTGAGGGTGTGGGTGTGATGGTGTGTGTGTGTGGGGGGGGAGAGTTCAGAGTGGATGGGTCTGCTCGCCTCATTGACATGTCATGTTGAGCTGCTCTCCTCGTAGTCTGGTCCCCCTTACACTGTCCAGACTCACCCAGGGCCCCACAGCGGCGAGTTTCTGATCAATAATAGCTCACCATTCACCGCTTATGGTTCCAGCCGATAGGTGGCAGCACCTGTAGAATACTTCAAGTTGCATGGTCCGATAAAAGAATCAAATTTTCAAAAGCAAAGCACTTCTCTAGGTTGGAATCTACATATCCGACTTAGATACCAGTGTACTTATTAAGTATTTGTTGCTTATCTAGAATTGATTCTACAAATTGTGTATTCAACAGTTATTGTATACCTTATTATGTATACATTTTGTGTAAATAACCCAGAATTGAAAAATTGCTGGAAGACCAGTGCTTCGGCACTGACAAAAGATATATTCAGCAGAATAAACATATTTACCACAAAAAAAAGAAGAAATATCTAATTTAGATACTGCTGCATTTACTAAGCTCTGTTGCCACATAGAAGGGAATAAGTACTGAATCAATTTAATAGAATCTGTTACTACAGAAGCCTGCGATGTCAGAGTTTTGGCATGGCCTCATAGAGGCCCTAAGCGCTTCGCATATTTTGGTGTCCCCATATATATGTAATTCAAAACATGAACAATAATAAACCCCTTCCCTTGATGGCATAAGTACGTGCTTATTTTGCTTAACGGTTAATCCAGCGCTTGGTAGATTATAACAATCAATTGAATATATTTATCTCAGAAAAATTAGAGAAACTCAAGACCATCGGACTATGCAACTTTAATAAACAACAACAAGAACAACAACAAAAAGCACCAAAAATAAATTGTGATTTGTAATTGAAAATGAGGCATGCTTGGTTTGTGAAAGCAGGCTATGGGATGGGGAGTGTTCTGTTAACTGAGGGCAAAAGGTGGCACACTGTTGATACTGGGCAAACAGCTGAGTCATGTTTGTCTCATGGAGTCCTGTCCATATCCGGTGGTGGCAGCTGCGCATGCGCGAAATATGAGACTTCCGGGAGCTGCCAGGACAAACTGTCCATCTAGTTCACTGCCTATATATGAAACACAGGCTCCGCCCTTACTTATCGCCCACTCATGGTGTGTTTCACATTTACTTCTATGGGTGAAATTATTCTGTAGGTTTAATTATGCGAAGCCAATTATTTTATTTGAGATTATTCCGTAGGTTTAATTTTGGAAAGTCAATTAATTTCTCATGTCCTAAAATATCCGGGGATCATATGAGGATTGATTTCGAATTGTGACAGTGTCTGCTTGTGACAGCTTTATAGAGCTGCCCTACTGGGATTCCATGGCACTGTAACCATCGCAAGCTACTCCATGCAGTCACAGTATCCTGACTCGAAGCCGCCTTGTCCCGTCTCTATTTTAGTAATGCCCATCACCAGGCTAGGTAGTGACATGTACCAAATTTGGTAAGTTTTCAGATGGACTCAGCCGGGGATCGATCTATGAAAGGCAGACAATCTAACGACTAGTCTATTTCATCCAGTGATTGAAATCGAATAAAAACATTCAGGGACACTCATGTTTTGGAAAAGCCAATTAGCATAATCTATAGTGGTGTATTGTTGTGTGATCTAAGCCTTGCAGCTTAAGATAGCTCATTTCCTGGGACACATTTAGCACACAGAAACAAAGAACGAAAAGCATGACGTGTCTTCTATTAATAATATGAAGAGCTACAACTTCAGATAATGGCATAGTTATGTGAATAACAAGCAGATTTTGAAGAAAGGAAATAATGTAATTCTTTGTGAAATCAGAATTTTCTATTAGAAACATATTCAAAGATATTTAGACTAAGACATACAAGAAGGCATGTTTTTTTTCTGGTTTTTCTCTACCTTATTTTGAAAGGATCTCCTTTGGTATTCCAAATTTTGTCATATGTTTTTTCTCAAGAAAGGAATTAGTTGCACATACTCCAATTTTACTTTCCATGGGTGAAGCATAAATTGTAAAAAGCACATTTTGTATCGGCTGCAAATATGATTGCATTCATCCTGTTTAATATTTAGGCGGTGGTTGATTGATTTGGCTTTTAATATAGTTTTAGAAAAGTGGAACTATTGCTTTACACTTTGGATTGTTTTCCAACATGCACTGCATAATATTTATTTGTTAATTTAAATCACTGTAAACGAACGCATGCATACTTTTAATATAAACAAGCTCTGTTTCGATCTTTTGCCATTTATACAATTTTGTACATCAATTGCCGCCAAATGCATCTAGGACACTCCTTATGCATATTTAATTAAGCAGAAATAGCTTTGTAACTCACGACCTTACTATAAAAAGGTTCTATCTGACAAAATGTTGCTTTCGAGATAATGAGGACTGAAGCTGTATAACTGCATGATAGCAAAGCAGATAGAACAATTTAATTTTAATATATCTCAGTGAAAAATACCAGTTGAGAAACAGTTGTGTAACTGCATGATAACCTTTTGTAGATAGAACATTTTTACATCCATAACACCAATTTGGTCACTTTGTCAGATAGAACCTTTTTATAGTACGGTCACAAACTTGTAATTTTTCACATCAATCACAATCATTGGAGTTTCATTTGCCAATAGAATTAAAGAATTATTGAGAAAATAACAATTTCAGCAATATTCTAATGTATCTAACTTTACTTGACATTTAAAGTTTTTATTGGTCATCCGAAGTATATTTCTTATACTTTTCGTAGTTGACATGAATTAAGGTGGGGTTGTTTATTTTGAATTTGACCTTGACCTTCAGGTGAGCGGATCCAGAACTGTCAGAATGAAGACGAGGCTCTTGACGTCACCTATTCGTGTGCCACAATCAAGGACAAGGTGAGTACAAATTGGCATTACCGGGGATAATTTAAGCAGCCTTTCACTTTCAGAAAGTTTGTTTTATTTAACGACACCTCTAGAGCACATTTATTTTTATCATCGACTATTGGACGTCAAATTCACTTTCAGAATGCTAAGCATCACTCAGACTTCTTCTTTTTTTTTTTTTTTTGGTGATGGTTTATTTATGCTGCCCACAACGGCTAAGTCTACTGACTTGCTTTTCGCCTCTAGACAGTAATAGTCTTGTGGTTCCCCTTGTTTTGTTACTTTCAGTTGTTAAATAGATATCTACTGCATGCATTCTTTCTCTGTTTGTAAGCATTCTCCCACATCTCCTTACCCTCTGTGAGTCTGGTAGTTCTGCAAATTGGTTCGTTGTTTGGTTATCTGTAGTTATTTTCGATGACTGTCTTCACCTTGTTGGGTTAGTGGTCATTTGATTTTAGTTTTACGTTTACCACCTGGGTGTATCAATCTCACAGTAATAACAACGGAACTCTCAATGTAGCAGCTATTGTTCACAATTTTCTATCCTCACAACTCTATTAATTCTCAGTGCGACAGTCATAACTCAGTTTTTCATAGTTTTACCTATTAATTCTCAATGCGACAGTCATCACTCACACTTTTCCATAGTTTTATTAACTATTAATTCTCAATGTGACAGTCATCGCTCACACTTTTCCATAGTTTTATTAACTATTAATTCTCAATGCAACAGTCATCACTCACACTTTTCCATAGTTTTATTAACTATTAATTCTCAATGCAACAGTCATCACTCACACTTTTCCATAGTTATTTTAACTATTAATTCTCAATGCAACAGGCATCACTCACACTTTTCCATAGTTTTATTAACTATTAATTCTGAATGCAACAGTCATCACTGACACTTTTCCATAGTTTCATTAACTATTAATTATCAATCCAACAGTAAATACATAGTTTTCTATAGGAACACTTGCTAATTCTCAATGTGACAGTCATTACTCAGCTTTAGATATATTAAGTTGATTGTTATAATTTAACTTACTTCAGTTACAAGTAACTTTGATTATAAACGACTAACTTTGAAGCAAAGATATGCTGAAATACTAGACAATGTACACTTCAGCACTAACAGGTTCTATTAAATTGACTTAGTATTCCCTTTTATGCCAAATTAAATGCTTAATGAATGCACCAGTATCTAAATTGGATTTGTAGGTAATCAAATCTAGCGAAGTGTTTTGCTCCAGAAAATGTGATGCTTTCATCTATGCACCTTAAAGCTAGGATTCCATATATGCAGCATGTGGTACGGGCTTTGCAAATGCAAATGTGTATGAGGTATGCGGCAACCTTTCACTGTTTGTATTGGAAAAAGCGGGCTCGGTTCGCATTCGCACCAATCGCTCCATCTAGCGATCCAGTGCGAATGCGAACTGAGTGTGTCATTTCCAATACAAAGAACAAAAAGTCCTCATACGCATTCACATTCATATACCGTATGTCACGTATACGGGATCTTAGCTTTAGGCTCACACTCCACAGACACGATTTGATACATGACACATGATACATGATACATGATACATGGTACATGGTGCAAGATACATGATACATGGTACACGATACATGATACATGATACAATATACATGATACATGATACACAATACACGTGAATAAATCGAGATGAGTGTAGGTCTACGCGGACCATTGGACAGTCCGAATATGTACCCAATACCCAATGCGCCATGCAGCAGATCGATGCGTTTTCAAACCAAACTTCCCGTAAGTAGTATATGAGAGTATGGTTTGAAAGCACGTCACATGTCACATACCAAATATGCTATCAGTAGAATGTGGCTGGTTGGTTTTTAGAGTTTTGCATCCTGGCAACATCTAAGGTCATATCAGGACGGGTACCGACTTGTGACAGTGCACACTCATGGCGACTTTATAGAGCTGCCCCACTGGGCGACCAGGCCACGAGAAACTTTACGTGATATCCAATAGTCTCTACCAGCTGCACCTCTCCACCTTCTGCCAACCAGTTACCAGCTACACCTCTCTACCATCTACACCTCTCTACCAGCTGCACCTCTCTACCTGCTGTCAACCAGCTACCAGCCACCTCTCTCCACCAGCTACTATAGAGCAATACGCCGACCTCTGGAGGCCACCTGGCGGCCAGTTGTGCATCTATCACCCGGCGTCCCACGGCACCCTGCGGTAATTGAGCTCCTCTTGAATCCGGCAATGCCCGGGGAATGGACCAACAAGTAATTGTGTGACACGCAGAATACCACCACCAACCCTTGGGCTACAACTGGGTTATACCCCCCCCCCTCCTCCCTCCCCCCCCCCTCCTCAGTGGGCTGTGCTGGTATACAAGATGGTGCGTCGGTGTCGGGTGGCGGCGGTGCTGTTCTATTAATGAGGCAATACAAGGTTGGTTGGTTGTTGGCGTTTTATGTCCTGGCAACATCTATGGTCATATCAGGACGGGTATCGACTTGTGACAGTGTGCACTCATCTTGACTGTATAGTGCTGCCCCACTGGCAGACCAGGATGCCAGCAACATGACCTGATATCCCACTCAGTCACATTATCCTGACACTGAGCCAACTGGTCCTTGCCATATCCTGATAATGCCGAGCGCCTGGCTAGGAAGCGACAAGTATTAATTTTTAAGTCAGTGGTTTGACTCAACCAGGGTCCGAAACCGTGGGTCCGAATCCCATGATCTACCAAAGTGGGAGACGGACGCTCAACTCATGCAGCCATCCCCTCTGGTCGTGGCTTGCAGTAAACACTACTAGTCTGTGTAGGTGAGGTTGGGGGGGGGGGGCGTGCAGAGAGAAGGGCTGGGGGGGGGGGGGGGTCATCGTTGTTGTAGGGGTCCCAGTAGCATGTTTGTAATGGGTGTAGGGGGCCCCACAAATAGTGTCTCTGGTGTCGACTAATTAGTCGGGCGAAAATGAAAGCAAACAGTTGAATCGATTTTCCTGCCAACGCTGCCACTTCTCTCCATTCACCCCGGGACTGCTGTGGCGCGAAGCTGTCCCGCACTGAATATATTGCGGGCCTAGCGAGCGTCCCTGTTGACATATCATGATGAACCTGTGTGTGGAGGGGCGTTTGGAAATTACTATTCTGTTTAATAATTGGCCTTTTTTTAAATTAGGCCAAATGAAAAAAGAAATGGGTGATCGTCCTTTTGAAATAGTTTTTATTTATATTTTTTGTTTTTAACATTGACGTAATACGTAGTCAGACGCGATGGCCAAATGAGTTGAGCATCCGCCTCCCGTTCTGGTAGGTCGTGGGATTCGAACTCCTGGGTTCGAACCCTGGCCGAGTCAAAGCAATGACTTAAAAATTAGTGACATTTCTCCAGATAAGAGAACTAATGCATTAAATTATATTGTACTGCAATACCCGCATATGCGGGTATTGCAGTACCTCTGATACCTTAGGTGTTAAATACCTCAGGGAGTTTTGCGCCCCTGCCTTCCAAAGTTGTAAACCACTGCCTTGTGGTACAGGTTCTTGATAGAACCAAAGGCTAAGGGAGTAAACCCTAACAGAAAACCATGTTACCGTGGCAGCATTAAGAGTGGTGATGAATGGAACTCCCAACATCTCCCGACCAGCCACTGCAGGGACAAATAGTTTGCGCTTGTCTTGATGTGTTCTTGCCGGTGTGAGACCTCTATTTGCTCCCTGAGAGAGTGCCGCTAGTAACTTGCAAAAGCCAGCAGCACTTCAACACTTTGCAAGCAGCTTTTATGAAATGTCCAACCGCATAAAATAACATCACTCTCACAGCAGAGATCTAATCGGAGAGCGGCAGTTAACTAATGAAAGCAGACTTTGTCGCATTGCGACTGACAGCATCATGATGAATGTTATGAAGAAATTGTGAATAAAATGAATGAGTCAGTAAAATGGCCTCACTGGTGGATTGTGTGTTAGTTAGATGGCCCCATCAGCAGAAATATCCCAGGTTTGGTTCCAATATATTGAATAGATCTTAATTAACTGATCTGGTTTGATCTCCCGTATATGGAGGGTAGAGAGAGAGGTGGTTGCCATCTTCCTGTTGGCTGCTAGGCTGGAAAATTGAATAACAGAGCACTATAGCAAATCAGCTCTAAATGGGGCAGAGCTAAGCAGGATGTACCTGTATTTGGGTGTGTGGTGTTAAAAAAAAAAAAAAAAAAATCTTTTTAGAATATTCTCCTTTTGTCAGTTTATTCAATTTTTACGGTACCGGTGATATTCGCGGAAATACGGCAGGAAGTGCTAATTGAATTGCCAGCACAGGCTGTTGGGGATGATGGCGTGGCGAGGTGTAGGTGTGAGATTAGCTGTGGATTACATTCAACTGTGACCAGGTTAACGCTAACAATCTTTTTACCGTCCCTAGGGAGTAATGGTGGTGGGACCTGGAATGGGAGACACACACGCAATAATGAGGTTCAGGCACTGCAGCGGGTCGCTGTGATCGGGTTTGGTATGGAAGCCCAACCGGTGGTCCACAACTGGTTCATCAAAGGTTGTGGTATGTGCCGTCCTCTTTGTGGGGAAGTGCATTTAACTGACACCTTGCTGCTTATTGGAATGAGTAGCCTATGTGGCAGCAGCGGGTTTCCTCCAAAGAAATATGTCAGAGTGATCATATGTTTGACATCCAATAGCCGTTGATGAAAATCAATGTGCCATACAGGTGTCATTAAATAAAAGAAGCTTTACTACTTTTTGGTATGGAAGGAGATAAGAGATCATGGTGTGTGGTAGGGGGGATGGGGGTGGGGGTGGGGAGTGGGGGTGCGACCAGTATATGGGGTAGACCTTATCCACGAAGCATGCGCAGTGCGCTGTTATACACAGCATTAGTTCTTGGCATTGCCATCAGAGGGCGGGTTGGTGGTGGAACTCTGGAGGGGCTTTCCCACCAGAGCATGCTAGACGTTGAGTTTCTGCTAATAACATTAGTTCTTGCCATTGCCGTCAGAGGGCAGGTTGGTAGTGAAGATCCTCTTTAATACCCCTGTCACACTAGAACGTAATGAGCGAACGTGAGCCTAACGTGGTGATATTTCGTCATTACGTTGATGTACGTTGGATTACGTTATGATGACATCATAATGACGTTAGACTGACGTCGATCTACGTCACATTACGTCACATTACGTCGTGTTACGTCGAGTTACATCGAGGTTTTGGACATGTTCAAAAGTTTCGACGTAGCTCGAACGTAAGGGTTTACGTTCGCCGTACGTTCTGTTCACGTTCAGCGAACGTCAATGACGTTAAACGGACGTTAGGCAAACGTTCCTCACTACGTTCCACTACGTTCCACTCGTTGACCCACATTAAAGCTGGTGGAAACGTCCATGCGGCGTAATGGGAAAGTCAGGAGAACGTCAGGAGAACGTCAGGAGAACGTGCATTCAACATACATTCAACGTCTCATGATGTAGCTAACGTCATGTAACATTCTTCTGGCGATGGAATAACGTTCATAACGTTCCGTGATCCTCATTACGTTGACCTCTCTCGTTGAATGATGGTATCACTATGCTTTACCGACGTTACGCTCTCGTCCACTATGCTGCATCCACGTTCAACTTTTGCCCAAATTTGCGTACTACGCCGAGAAGTTCAACGTTCTTCACGTTCTCCCTACGTCGATGTCGTTACGTCGTAGTGTGACAGGGCCATAATGCTGCACGATAAGACTACATGATAAGACTATGCGACACAAACATGGTCTTTCACACTGGTGCCGTGACCAGCATCCAAATGATCTACCCACTAGGCCATATTAGATGCGAACATGGTCTAACACTCTGGGGCCGTGACCAGGATGCTAGTACTCTACTCACTAGGCCATATTAGATGCGAACGTGGTCTATCACACTGGTTCCATTACCAGAATCCAAATGCTCTACTCACTAGGCCATATTAGATGCGAAGGTGGTCTATTATGACACTGGTGCCTTGACCAGAATTCAAATGCTCTACTCACTAGGTCATATTAGACGCGAACATGGTTTATCACACTGAGGCCATGACCAGAATCCAAATGCTCTACTCACTAGGCCATATGAGATGCGAACATGGTCTATTATGACACTGGTCTTACGTGGTCTATCACACTGGTTCCTTGACCAGAATCCAAATGCTCTACTCACTAGGCCATATTAGACGTGAACATGGTCTATCACACTGGTGCCGTGACCAGAATCCAAATGTTCTATTCACTGGCCAATATTAAACACGAACAGATGGACTATCACAATATTCATTAATTGATGAATTTAACAAATAAATTGAAGTAATGGCTGATTTCTTTTTCAAACATCTGAATTTCAGCTGAGCGTGGTGTTTGAGCTGAAACCCATCGAGCCCCGGAAGCAGTATGGCGTCGCCGCGCAAACGCCGCGTGTGCCACTTCGCCTGGCGGTCGTCATCGACGTCAGCTGCTCCATGGAGGAGTCCTACGGTCCCGACGACCAACTCTCCAAATTGGACAAGGTGAAAAAAAAGAAGGTTTTAACACACACCAAAAAACACAAAAAAACAAACAAAAAAAACACAAAAAAACACAAAAAAAACTCAAAAACCTAACATAGCCCAGCAACCATTAAACAAAATTTAAACACACAAGAAAACCCTCAAAACCGCACACCAAGCCCTAACATAGCCCAGCAACCATGAAACAAAGCCCGGTTCTGATGACCAAGTGTCCAAACTGGATAAGGTAAGAAGTCCCCCCTTAAAAAAAACCTTTAAAAAAACGAGAAGAAACCCTAACATGGCCCAGCAACCATTATACAACAGTTGTGATGACCAAGTATCCAAACTGGATATAGTAAAACAAAGATTTAAACACCAAAAAATCCACACCACACCCTAACATAACCCAGCAACCATTATACAACAGTTGTGATGACCAAGTATCCAAACTGGATATAGTAAAACAAAGATTTAAACACCAAAAAACCCACATCACACCCTAACATAACCCAGCAACCATTATACAACAGTTGTGATGACCAAGTATCCAAAATGGACATAGTAAAAAAAAAAAAAGATTTAAGCACACACAAACCCACACCACACCCTGACATAGCCCACCAACCATTATACAACAATTGTGATGACCAAGTATCCAAACTGGATATAGTAAAACAAAGATTTAAACACCAAAAAACCCACACCACACCCTAACATAACCCAGCAACCATTATACAACAGTTGTGATGACCAAGTATCCAAACTGGATATAGTAAAACAAAGATTTAAACACAAAAAAACCACACCACACCCTAACATAGCCCAGCAACCATTATACAACAGTTGTGATGACCAAGTATCCAAACTGGATATAGTAAAACAAAGATTTAAGCACAAAAAAAACCACACCACACCCTAA
Organism: Branchipolynoe longqiensis; assembly: GCA_030323885.1. NCBI lineage: Eukaryota > Metazoa > Annelida > Polychaeta > Phyllodocida > Polynoidae > Branchipolynoe > Branchipolynoe longqiensis. The sequence continues at coordinate 92,226,202 of CM059189.1, forward strand.
CATAACCCAGCAACCATTATACAACAGTTGTGATGACCAAGTATCCAAACTGGATATAGTAAAACAAAGATTTAAACACAAAAAAACCCACACCACACCCTGACATAGCCCAGCAACCATTATACAACAGTTGTGATGACCAAGTATCCAAACTGGATATAGTAAAAAAGAAAAAAAGATTTAAGCACACACAAACACACACCACACCCTGACATAGCCCAGCAACCATTATACAAAAATTGTGATGACCAAGTATCCAAACTGAATATAGTAAAAAAAAGATTTAAACACAAGAAAACCCACACCACACCCTGACATAGCCCAGCAACCATTATACAACAGTTGTGATGACCAAGTATCCAAACTGGATATAGTAAAACAGAGATTTAAACACCAAAAAAACCACACCACACCCTAACATAACCCAGCAACCATTATACAACAGTTGTGATGACCAAGTATCCAAACTGGATATAGTAAAACAAAGATTTAAACACAAAAAAACCCACACCACACCCTAACATAACCCAGCAACCATTATACAACAGTTGTGATGACCAAGTATCCAAACTGAATATAGTAAAAAAAAGAATATTTAAACACAAAAAAACCCACACCACACCCTAACATAGCCCGGAAATAATCTTTTTTAAACAGTTCTGATGACCAAGTATCCAAGCTGGATAAGATGCCATTATTTATTTTTAAACAAACAAAACAAAACAACCTTGCACACCCCAATAACCATTAAAAATGGTTATGATTACCAAGTATCAAAAACTGTAAAGTAGAGATAAACCTATTATATTTTTCTTTAAAAACGACTGAAACTTAAAACCATCAGTCTATGCAACTTTAAATTGTGAAGTGAACTTACAGTCTGGGTTTCAGTGCATTGAAGGGTACGATATGTTAGGTACAGTTAACACAGCAAGACAAGGGGTGATATAAAAGTGCTTTTATTTCTCTCAGGGACAAGTTAATGCTGGAGTAGCATTACTTCAAGGTTCAAATCTGGAATTACTCAGGCACTCAGCCCTATGAATTACTGTCTCTTCCTTGTGGGGTGGGTGGCGGCAAAAACTGTAGATCGGCCAGACCTCATGAGTTTGGGTCCAGGTGATGAGTGGCAGTTTGAACTTGGAGGCAATTGTAACATTCAGATGCTGGAGGAGTAGCTAACCACGATGTAAAGTCCATGGCTGGAATCTGTGTTTGTGTAGGCAGGCTATAATGAAATCAATACAGGCAAGAAGAGAAAGGAAGAGTATAAAGAATGAAAGTAGAAAGAGAGACAATGCCCTCAGGTTTATTATTTATAGTGGTACATGGATCTGGTATGGCATACCACCTAACCATGTTCTCCAATGAGAATCAAGCATTTACAGTTCCACAAATGAACATCAAGCATTCCTGTGTCACCATGGCTACAGTGTTCTACCCACCACCACCTGCCTGAGCTGAGTGTGTGGTGATCCGTGACTAACAGAGGGGGGAAGGGGTAGTGGGTAGAGCTCCAAATGCCCCTTACACTATCTCTAGTGCCTCTTTCACACTATCTGACTAATACACAATGACTATTGACCATGAGTAAAGTATCACCAGCAACTACATAAATACATTCATGCACCTGGCACTATATACCATTTACCAGTATAGACCATTTGCATTCCCCCACCAATGTGTTTTATCAGAATATTTTACAACTAGGTGACAGCAGTAGTCGCAGATCTGGGTTTGAAGCCGGAAAGTGGCTATATTAATGTCTAAGAATAAAACTAGCTAGCGCCATCAGTGACAGTTTGTTATCAGGTGTACGGTGGTAGTTTGATTGACTCATTGCCACCCCGACAATTACCCATGTTATTACCTGTAATAATTACCTGTACAATGGTGAGTGAGTAAAACAAGATGAACAGAAGTTATCCATGCGCATGCAGGTAAAGCTGTTTGCGCAGCTTCTGGCATCCACAATGGACGAGGAGGACTACCTGGGCATCGTCACATTCGGCACCAAGGCCAACGTCGTCCTCCCGCTCATGAAGATGGCCCCAGAAGCTAAGGTGAGCTTCCTTTTTCTTATTTTTGGGAACAATATTTGATTAAAGCTGCATAGTCCGATGAAAATATCAAATTTTCCAAACCAAAGCAATTATCTAGGTTTGATTCTACATATCTAACTTAGACACTGATGCACTTATTAAACATTTGCCACCACATAGAAGGGAATACTGAGGCAATTTAATAGAAGCTGATATTCCATTAATCTATGGCGTCAGAGTTTTTGGCCTGCTTGCCAGAATTAATCTTGCATGTTTGCACTTTAAATATCTTAAAAGATAGCCCTTTAGAATAACAGTTACTTCAAACTAAAGTAAGGTAGATTATAACGATCAACCAAATATATTATCTCAGAAAATAACAGAAACTCAAAACTACATTGGACTATACAACTTTAAGGAGAGGAAATTTCAATCGCAGACATTTGATCTTCCTCATTCCCTTGCTCCTTTCCCTATCCTAATAATGCCAAGCGCCAGACTAGGTAGCGACAAGTATCAATTTGTAAGTCATTGGTTTGACTCAGCCAGAGTTTGTACCTGGCGGTTCAAATCCCACGATCTACCAGAACAGGAGGCGGATGCTCAATTCATTTGGCCATCGCGTCTAAGTGAGTGTCCAAAAGTGGCTTTAGGTCAAGACAATGGGAAGGCTGAATTGGTAAGAAAGAGCACTGACTGGCTTCCCGTGCGGGAAGTTGTGGATTCAAACCCTATCCGAGTCAAGCCAATGACATACAAAATTGATTCTTGTCGCTACCTAGCCTGGTGCTTGTCATTAATATGATAAAGCAAGGACTGGTTTGCTCAGTATCAAGATAATGTTACAGAGTGGGATATTGAGTCATGGTGCCAGAGTCATGGTCTTCCTGTGGGGCAGCAATATAAAGTCACCTTAAGTGTGTACTTTAACAAGTTGGTACCCATCCTGATATGACCTTAAATGTTGCTAGGATGTAAAGCCCCCAACAAACAAACCGTAAAGACCTAGCATGCCAAGTCGCAGCTTTCAACTTGAACACTGGAAGTTACGATTGGTGGTGACCATGGACCTTTGTTATGATTAAATGTCTGGTGGGCATTAATATTTACACACATGAACTATTATAATAATACCTGGACCATTGTTGTCATTACCCACATGAACAATAATAATGGTATGTGGACCTTTGTTGACATTAACTGTCTGTTGGGCATTGATACTTACCCACATGAACTATAATATATATACATAAACCTTTTTTTCTTCTTTTTTGATGTGATTGTTTGTTTTTTCTGCTCATAATGGTTAAGTGCATGCAGTTGTTTTTGCCGCTGTGCAGTAGTGGTCATAATCCATATGGATTGATTTCCTTATCAATAATTTCTGTAAATTTGTTTATGGTGTAAAATCGGGGAGTTTCCAATTTGATTTTGATTTAAAAAAAATATTTGTGTGCATTTTTTATTTAGTATGGTGTCTCCTATTGGTTTGTGATGTTTCATGACTTACTTACTGTTTATCCCTGATCTACTACTCAGTACATATTTCTTTATCTATATCTCACTTCCAGTCTTTCTTAATTTTATTTTTGTATTCATTTTGTGTCTTTGTGTTTCTTAGATCACTGCTTTGGCTATTCCAAACTTTTATCCTTATAGCTAATACACTTCTATCGAAGTACCCACCGTTGTTGACATTAATTGTCTGGTGGGCATTAATCCTTACCCACATGATACATGGACCTTTGTTGACATTAATTGTCTGAGTGGCATTAATACCTACCCACATGATACACGGACCTTTGTTGACATTAATTGTCTGGGTGGCATTAATACCTACCCACATGATACATGGACCTTTGTTGACATTAAATGTCTGGTGGGCATTAATATTTCACTACGTGAACTGATCACCTTCCCCCTGTTCGCTGCAGGAGGAGGCCATGATTGTGATTGAGGACATCGAGGTGGGAGGCGTGACAAACCTGGGTGCAGGCCTCACCGCAGCCATCGACAGCTTCAAGAATATCTACAGTAAAAAGTGAGTCGCTCTCCATCCCAGATCCCCTGCCCTCTCAACCTGCCCACAACTGCCCACACTCCCACAGAAATAGCGCTAACCCCAGCCCCACCCCACCCCACCCCCACAACCCGCATAATCATATAGCTATGACCGATAGTCATCATAGCCTATCCACATCCATGCGATATCTCCCAACTGTTCAGTTATCCAGTTGTAGTCACTCAGCTTATTCATGCTGGCCACTTTGACCTCAGTGGGCTGCTGAATTTTAGTACTTAAGTCCCCACAATGATATTTCCACATATCCATGTATTTATTGTCTACATATATGTATGTACATGTATTTGCATACATGCACACATATATACATATATACTCTAGTAGTGAATACAGCCTACCCCTATATTACCAAGGGGGAAAAGAGTAGATAAACAACAACAAAATACCACAAAAACACATTCCGTGGCTCTGTCAGATTCACCAACACAGCATGCCACCACTGTGTGCTGTTTTAGGCTGTGTATCCATAGACTATTTATTTCCTTGTGGTGTGTTGTGACCTTGTGACGCATCACACAGACAATGAACATGTTCATACTCTATGTTCCCGGTCAGTACGTCACATGTGCGATGCACAAGGCCATATGGTCCCTGTGTCCAACCTATGGGGACGGCCACTAAGAAAAACATGGGTTCATTGTCTGTGTGGCGCATCACAAGGTCACAAGCGAACACGGAACAAAAGAACATGCCACAAGGAAACAGTTTATGGATACACAGCCTTATATTTACTTATATATTCGCCATTGATTCATCCATCAACAGTACCCTTTTCTTGTGAAAACCCTAATTTCAGGTAAATGTAACCATGTAAATACCATTAAGGGCTAGATAAGACTTTGCAGCAGCCATTGTGATCCGATCACCTGTTTTTGTGTGTGTGTTTTTTTAGAGTTATTTTACAGTTATTTTTTCTTCATTCGACTATATGCTATGTGCACTTTGAATTTGCTGTGCATTTTGTCTATGAATGTAGACTATTTCACACAGTATCCGTATGCCAATCTCACCAAAGATCCCCAATTTAAGTTTTCTCTTATCAATTGCCAGAACTGTTCCGTATGCATGCTCTCTCATTCTGGCCATGTTGCTGAGATATATATATATTGAGTCGTATTATGCTCATGTTCAATTATTGTGTATTTTTTTTAAATCAATTTTGTTAACGGCTTTATATGTAAATAAATCCGGTCAAATTTCTTTAGTAAAATCCTATTTGTTTCCTACGCGAGGATAATTTATTACCCCCACCCCCTCTCCTCCCCCCGACTTCCCACGCCCCCCTCCATAAAGATCCCCCCCCCCCCCCGTACTATCCTTCCCCTTCTCCCACACACTCATTCTTAAAGTTGCATCGTCCGATGATTTTGAATTTCTGTCATTTTATGATCGTTATAATCTACCTTACTTTAGTTTGAAGTAACTTTTATTTTAAATGGCCAGCTTTTGATATATTTGAAGTGCAAACATGCAAAATAAATGTAGGCAAGCATGCCAAAACTCTGACACCATAGGCTTCTCCGGTAACAAATTCTATTAAATTGCCTCAGTATTCCCTTCTATGTGGCGACAAATGTTTAATAAATGTACCAGTATCTAAGTTAGATATGGGGAATCAAATCTAGATAATTGTTTTGGTTTTGAAAACTTGATGTTTTGATCGGACTATGCAGCTTTAACAGAATTTGATTGGGTAATAATTTGAGTTGGCGCTGGTGGGAGTATGGAAAAGAATTGCAAATAGCATGTGACCTGCGCTGAATTGAAGTTACAGTTTCGCAGCGAATCACAGTCCTACACAAAGGTCGCAGAAAGAGCCACTCACACTTTGTCGCTGTAATGAGGTACACTCACCTCTCGATGTGAAATCTCCACCCCCCCCCCCCACAGACACATACACACACACAAGTAAGCATTGGTAGGGTGAATGCATAAGGGAGTCTAGATAGCCTAGTGGTTCAGATATTCGCCCCGGGATGGCAGAAGTGTGGATTCGAGTACCGCTCTAGGCAGGCCATGACGTATTCCCTCATTTGGGAGCACACCCCCATTCCCTCGTCCTAACACTGGTGCCATGACCAGGATTCTGCGACATGCTGAACACTGCATAGTGTCGAACCTGCCCTGTGTATGCAATGGAATTTGCGCTACCTGGACATTTGGTTAATTGTAAATATATGAAACTTGCAATTCCAGGAGGACGAGTGTAGTGAGATGCACTCACCTCCGCAGGTGAAATGCCACATACACAAGGAGGCATGATTGATTGATTGATTGATTGGTGGTTGCTTTACGCTGCATCGGCAGCATAGGCCATATTCGCGGCGAGAAATGTTTGTTTTTTGTTCAAACCATCGCTTTTACATGTAAAAGCAGACAATCAATTATGTGCCAATAGACACTAATTAAATTAGAAAGCTCACAATCATATATTTGTGGTCAAGGGAAACAAATTCCCATAGAAAAAGAAAAGTTTCATTAATAATTAATAGAATCCATTTAGTAAACTATATAAGGTGGTACAGTCCAGCTGCCCTCAAAAAGGCTAAAATGTTTTCCTGTTTTACCTTAGTAAAAAGGTCATGCATACTGCCTGCAGTGTAGAACCGTTGGCGCAGGGCCAAAAAATCAACGCAACTTAGTAAAATGTGTTTGAGTGTCAGTGGGGACTGACACCCAATACATTCAGGGGGAGGTTCCCCCTTGAGCAGAAAAGCATGTGTAAGCCACGAGTGGCCAACACGGCAGCGACTAAGGACCACTTGGTCCCGCCGACCTCCCGCATGAGTCTGTGGTGGCTTTCCCACAGATGGTTCAATTTCTTTAAGTTTATTAATGTTTTCATCCCACTCATGTTGCCATTTGGATTTTATGTGGGTGGCTATTAGTGGTTTCAGATCAGAGTGAGGGATCAGACACGGTTCAAGATCACAGTTCAGGGCCTTCTTCGCAGCCCGATCAGCTCGTTCGTTTCCTTGTATGCCGGCATGGCCAGGCACCCAGCACAGGTGGATATCATACCCATCCGTTGTCAGTTGGTTCATTTTATAAATGACCGTTGCTAGAATAGGGTGATTCGTTTTCAGTCCAGCAACAGCCAGGAGGCAAGAGAACGAATCACTGTATATAACATAGTTAGTGTGGTTGGATACCTCGATACACTCCAAAGCGAGAAGGAGTGCTCAGGCTTCTGCAGTGAAAATCGAGCTCTGATCGGGCAAATGTACACCAAATTTTTCCCGTCGGCAGACTGCCGCAGCGGCTACCCGGCTTTGGTCTTTCGAAATATCAGTGTATATGGAGAGGTGGTCTGCAAACTGGCCTTGAATCTATGCATGCAGTCCTTGGTACTCGAGTGGATGTGTCCCAGACTTCCTCAGTTCCGTGAGTCGGAGGATAACCGATGGCTTTCTCAATGACCACGGGGGATGTTCTGGGACTTTGGCATCCTCCAACACGTCCAAATCCACGCCCACGGCCTCAAAATGAGGTTTCATTCGGAGCCTCAGTGGCCGGATGTAATTTGGCCTGGTTTCATACCTGGATTCGTCATGTTGCTCGAATAGACAATTTTGTGCAGGATTCAATGCATTAGTTTTTATCTTGACTACATATTGCATAGCCAGTTTGATTCTCCTGTTGTTAAGTTATGGTTCATTGGCTTCGACATAAAGGCTCTGAACTGGTGAGGTGCGGAAGGCCCCAAGGGCCAGGCGCAGTCCCTGGTGGTGGATCGTGTCTAGCAGCCCAATATATGATTTCCTTGCGGAACCGTATACTATGCTGCCGTAATCCACTAGTGAACGAACCAAGGTTCTGTACACGGAGAGCAGAACATCTCTGTCCGCTCCCCACTAGGCATGAGTAGGGTGATTGCATCAGGGAGCCTAGATATCATTGTGGTTAGGAATAGGAGGCTCGCCGAGGAATGGCAAAAACCTGGCTTCGAGTACCGCTCTAGGCGTAATGTTTACCTTCAATTGGAATCCCCCCCTCTACCCCTCCCCCACCCACACACCCCCACCCTCACCCCACACCCTCACTCCCACACCCTCACTCTCACCCCCCTTTCACCCCCGACTCCCCCCCCCCCCCCCATGACAGTGCCTATTGAATGTCACATCAAATGACGGGAACATCTGTGCGGGACTGAGAGCAGCGAAATCAACATCAATATTATTAACTTACAGATTAACTTACAGATCCTCTTCTGGCTGATCTATGCTCTATTGGACATCTAATGCCAGCTCGTTATGGCAAAAAAACTAACTATTTTTTTTGCACACATATGGAGATCGATGGTGCCCTGAAGTCATATAATTGTGGGTGTCCTCTCCAATGTCTATCCAGCCTTCTCTCAAATGCTTCCACTGTTGGTGCTTCAACCACTTGGTCTGGGAGACTGTTCCATCGATCTGTCACTTGAAAGACAAAATTAGTGTTTCCTGACCTCAAGTCTGGGCCCCTCCTTGAAGATCTTATACAGCTGGCCTCTGGTGTTACTGTTTATTCTGAGGTTGACCAAACCCATTGTTGCATCCCTGTCATAGACTCCACTAATAATCTTATAAGTCTCTATCAGTCTCCCCTGAGATGATGATTCGTGTTGAAACCCATAATGCACACATATTACCCAAATGGCGGCTGAAAACAGGCAAAGAGAATTGTGACCTGACCATTCTCTCTTTGATTAATTTCTGCCATATGCGGACAATTATTCAATGTTGGTTGTTGGAGCTTTGCGTACTGGCAACATCTAAGGTCATATCAGGATGGGTACCAACTTGTGACAGTCCGCACTCATGGCAACTTCCTAGTGCTGCTCCATTGGAAGACCAGGCTGCCGTCACCATGACCTGATATCCCACTCAGTCACATTATCCTGACAATGAGCCAACCAGTTCTTGCCCTATCCTAATAATGCCGAGCGCCTGCCTAGGAGGTGACAAGTATCAATTTGATAAGTCATTGGTTTGACTCGATGGGGAATTGAACTCCCGACCTTCCACACGAGAGGTGTACGTTCTACCGATTCAGCCACCGTGTTCAGTTATTCAATGTACAAACTGAATTTGTCTCATTTGACCGTCCCTTTGATGATGAGACACCTGCTATGTCCGGACAGCAATGGTCTGGGTACAGAGGTGTTTCTTGAAGAGAGGTAACATTGTAATATCATAAACAGCCTCCACACCTCTTCCCTCCTCCCGCTCCCACCACCCCACATATACATTAAATGTATTAGTAATTCACATACCTCCTGTACAAATCACAAGACCAAACGCGACGGTCAAATATACTGACCTTCTTCAAGGTAAATGTGACAGGATTCACCTTCACTTGACTAGTCCGGGTGGCAATCGCCCACCAGTTCAATCACAATGACCTTACTCAAGGTCACTGACCGAATTGACCTTCACTTGCCAGTCCCGGTGACCATCGCCCACCGCTTAATTCACAATGACCTTTCCGAAGGTCACTGACTGAATTGACCTTCACTTGCCCGTCCCGGTGGCCATCGCCGCTCACCAATTAAATTACAATGACCTTATTCAAGGTCACTGACCGAATTGACCTTCAATTGCACTTAATTCACAATGACCTTACCCAAGGTCACTGACCGATTTTACCTCCACTTGCCCGTCCCGGTGGCCATCGCCGCCCACCAGTCAAATCACACTGACCTTGCCCAAGGTCACTGACCGAATTTACCTCCACTTGCCCGTCCCGGTGGCCATCGCCCACCGGTTCCGGTCATGCGCAGTAGCCGTGTTCGTTGTGAGTGTGTCGTCACCTGTCGTCACTCGTCACGTGGTCTGTCACATCTCTCTTTATTTCTCCCAGATTCTCTGTGCTCTGTCAATCCACGCCCTCTAGGTAAGTCCTTCCGCGCATGCGCACCTCGCTCTGTGTGGTCATCCCGCCCCCCCGTGCTGTTTTGATCGTTGGTTGAGGGTTAATTGTGTAAAGCTCAGCCTGTGACCCCTTATTTTGTTGTGTCATTGTTGTTATTATTATCATTGTTGTTAATTGTAGAAATATTATAAGCCTTCATGGGTTGAGTAATGCGGCCAGTGTCAGTGTGCTGATGTAAAATAAAAATAAAAATAAATGATAAGCATTTAACAAGTTAAACAATATTTAAATAAATAAGGATATATATATATAGTATGTATGGTTAAGCCTTATCCACATATATAGCATGACATGTATATATTTATTTATCCATGAATATATATATACACAGATACATGCTATTGCTATATTTATATATACATATATATGGCTATATCTATATTTATATATACAGATAGATCTATAGCTATATTTATATATATACATATAGATATATAGCTATATATATTATATGTAAGTATATCATGTCTATTATAGATACATGAATGCAGAATCTAGAAAGAAACAAAATATTGACCATTTTATTTCTAATCCTAAAATTCAGATAGAAAATTTCGAATGCTGTGTTCATGCTTACAACCTCCACCGACCCATCCCACCCACCCACTTACCTACCCACCCACCCATCACCAATCACATCCTCACCCCCTCAACCCCCCTCCACTCCCATCACCCTATTCCAAAACAGCAATAGCTCCACTGTGCAATTTCCAAGTGGTCTGAGCTTTTTTAACCCCGAATTGTCCATCTGTGCTTGCACCTCTATTGCCTCACGTATGAAGGAAATCGAATTGTGCGTTTGGCAAACTGGGTGGCCTTCAACAGAGCCAGACAGTGTGTCGCAACGTGGAGGGGTGAGCTTGCCTGGCCTACAGGTTCTCCGCCATCTTAACCCGCTTAAGCTAGTCATCGTGTTATATATCCACATATATATACACGCCATACATAGTGGAAGAGAATAGAAAATAGAGCAGTCACCAGCCATCGCGAGTGAATTATTATTCATATAATCCCATATATTATTTGTATATATATATATATAATTATGCAGATTCCAGCTTCGAACAATCCTACATGGCTTAGAATAGTCAGTATCTATACCTAGCGAGGCAGTGTACACTGCGCTTTTTAAACCTTGCCTTGTAGGAGATCCGCTAGATTGGGCATGACGCAGCACCATCTGCTCATATTGTGAGTGCTGCATTGTTCATGTTGTCCGCAACATGGGTAATTGGGAACACGGACTCAGCACACTTCTCTCGTAACTAAGGACACACACCTTTGACGCCACCAATCGGCCATCACTGTGCTAAAGTTAAACTCGTTTATCTGATGTCGCCTAGCAGGTTTTTCGGCATTGACATTGAGCTCTGGCAGTCCAAGAAACTATGGATGATACATGTTACCATCTATGTTTTATTATCTAAACTAATTCTCTCGTACGCCATCTAGCGGCATCTTGTCTCATTACTATGTAACATACTGCACAACCACCCTTTCATCACTTTGACCTAAGTGCGAGAAGAAATCAACAAGATGTAAATTTCCATTCCACCCACCCTAACAAACAAGGTTAGGGTTAAGTGTCTCTGCTCTCACTTAAAGATACTCTATAAGAATATTCGAAACTGCAATAAGGAAGAGAAAATGCAAAAATGAATGCCAAATATATACATATGTGCTGTGTTCGTGCTGCTCAATTGTGGGAACAAAGCACTCCCGTGTCAGTACTAGTGTGGGTTTAGTGTGTGTGCTGGAGCAAGAACAGCGCCGGCAGCTGAGTGGCATTGAGTGTGCAGTAGAAGAACGATTAGAGTGTGGAAGGAGAGTGTGAGCATTGGTGCAATACAGGAGTAGACCCTAAGTACTGTATGCAATGTAGGAATGAACAGTGTGTACAATTCATGTACGGACATTGTTTGCAAAACACAAATAACTACTCTATGTATTAGGCGTGTATAAGGGATGTACGTGATGAATATAAAATGAAATACAATAATAAGAATGTTATGCAATAGAGGTATCTGTGATGTGCGTGATGCAGGTATGAATATTGTGTGCAATACAGGAATAAGTGATGTGTGAAATAGAGGGATCTGTATTGTAAATATCAGCATTGTATGCAATACAGGTATAGCTGATGGTTGTTGGTAGTGGTTGGAGTTTTACGTCCTGGCAACATCTAAGGTAATTTCAGGATGTGTACCGACTTGTGACAGTGTGCACTCTTGGCGACTTTATAGTACTGCCCCACTGGGAGACCAGGCTGCCAGCACCATGACCTGATATCCCGATCAGTCACATTATCCTGACACTGAGCCAACCAGTCCCTGCCCTATCCTAATATAGCCGAGCACTTGGCTAGGAAATGATAAGTATCAAATGTATAAGTCATTGGTTTGACTCGACCGGGAATTGAACTCCCGACCTTCCGCAAGGAAGGTCTGCGCTCTACCGATTCGGCTACTGCGTCCGGTGGCATTGGTGATGTGTGTAATGCAAGTATATATATTGTATGCAATACAAGAATAAGAATTGTTTGCCATAGAGGTGTAAGTGATGCGTAGTGCAAGTATAAATATAGTGTGCAATACATATGTAGTGCAAGTATAAATATAGTGGGCAATACATATGTAGTGCAAGTATAAATATAGTGTGCAATACATATGTAGTGCAAGTATAAATATAGTGTGCAATACATATGTAGTGCAAGTATAAATATAGTGTGCAATACATATGTAGTGCAATTATAAATATAGTGTGCAATACATATGTAGTGCAAGTATAAATATAGTGTGCAATACATATGTAGTGCAAGTATAAATATAGTGGGCAATGCATATGTAGTGCAAGTATAAATATAGTGTGCAATACATATGTAGTGCAAGTATAAATATAGTGTGCAATACATATGTAGTGCAAGTATAAATATAGTGGGCAATACAGGAACAAGTATTGTTTGTAATAGAGATAGCTGTTCTGTGTGATGCAAGTATGAACATTCTGTGTAATACAAGAATAAGTATTATACGCAATGGAGGTATAAGTGAATTGTGCAGTTCAAGTATGTACAGCGCATGCAATACAAGTATAACTAGTGTATGCAATAAAAGTATGTGTTGTATGCAACACAGGTATGAATAATGTGTTCAATGCAAGCTTGAGTGATTTGTTCAATGCAAGTATGAACGAGGCATATAAGTGCGGGTATGCTGTGCTGTGGAATACAAGTACGGCTATTGAATACAAGTATTGTGTGTAACACAAGTATTGTCATGGGAGTGTTTTATTTCTGTTTTATTTCACTCATATACGCTACATTATTGTATTAAAACTACATTAAAACCAATATCCACACTGTTCTTATAGTCGAACAGTTTCGCTTGCAAGTTAAAAATTAGATTAGATTGATATCAGCTACCAAGAAGAGATTTGTATTAAATTTGTTCAATTCGCAAAGTGTACTGCATGGGGTTAACGCGGGGAACGAGCAGTATAAGGCGCCTAGCCTATAGTATAAAGTATAATAATGTATAAAGCTTCATAGTGTCTAGATACCTGTATAAAAGGGACATCTGTTCAATGAAGGATGTTTTATGCTGATAGTTCTTTAGTATGAGATGTTAATGGGGCTGTCACACTACGACGTTTCTCACCAATGCGCGTCGACATGTGCCGACGTGTCGCCTTTTTGGGCGAAACGCCGGCACACGTCGGGACGCGTTAGCGGTGCGTTAGTGGCACGTCGGTACCCATCAGTACATGTTGACTGATAGCAACGTGTGGATGGACACGTCGGCGGCCATCGGCGCACGTCGAGTCGCGCCGATCGTTTTGTGCTTGCACAAAACTTTCGACGCGCCCCGACGCGTGCCGACGGGTTGGAGGGGGCGTTATGGACGCGTTAACAACCCGTCGAAACCTGTTGACGGGTTGCAAATATTTTGCGCGTTGCCGGCACGCCGGCAGAAACGTCGTAGTGTGACAGCACATGAGGCATTAGCGTGTTGTTCCTGCTTTGGTACACAAGTTGTGGTCTTTAAAGGCCAGGTCCTTTCACACTTGTTTGTGTTGTCAGTTCCTTATCTAAACAGGGATACCTAGATTTACAGTTTTATACTTTCCACGGCACTTTAATGAGTAATGTAGTTTTTCTTTTTAGAATAGGCTACTTTCCATAATATCATCATATGCATATATGTGATTTATATGATATATATACATAAGCCTTTATGTCAATATGAGTTTAATCCAGCTAATTATATTCATGTATTTCCTTTGCGGCATGTCAATATATTATCCGGGTAGCATCCTGGCGCCCCCTGTGTTCTACGTCAGGTACCACCAGAAACCATTCTGTTTGAGCCTGCCCAGTTGATTTCAAGTTTTAAAAAATAATTGTCACATCGTGAATTTATCTGAGTTCCATCCAGTGTGCTATAGGTATAAGTATATTATATAAATTAAGCTATAGATATTCATGGTTTTAGTCTGGTCAAATGTATAAATAAATGGTTATTATCCGGGTAGCACCCTGGCGCCCCCTGTGTTCTACGTCAGGTACCACCAGAAACCATTCTGTTTGAGCGTGCCCAGTTGATTTCAAGTTTAAAAAAAAGAAATTGTTATAACGTGACGTCATCTGAGTTCCATCCAATGTGCTATAAGTATAAGTATATTATATAAATTAAGCTATAAATGTTCACGGTTTTAGTCTGGTAAAATGTATAAATAAATGGTTATTTAATCTTAATGGTCGCCACCAGTTTGTATTGCTATTACTACTACATTTATTAATTTTTCATGTGAGTAATTTAATCTGTTTTGTTATGTTGTCCTTTTAATGTCGTATTAATGATTACATTCTGTCCATGTATTTTGTTCTCTGTATATATTTGGCACATCTTCATCACGGGATGCAAAGCACGTGTAAACCTGATCTTTGTCTGTCTAACATTTACATATGTATATATGTGTGTGTATGTCGAAGAAGTCCAGGTGTGAGAAGTGTCAAAAGCCACCGTAGGTGGCGCAGCATCGCGGTTTGCTGCGGGACCATGGTTTGCCCACAGTGAATAAATAAAGTAGTTCAGCACACACGCCAACGTGCATATATCATGGCGATCCATATGTTATTTATATTCGCATAATAATTGTATACAGTACATATATTTAATTATGCACATATGAATTTGTTTGTGTGTTTTCATTCATTCACATTTCAGTCACTTTGGACGCCTCACTACGTCACATCACACTGACGCGTTCATAGACTACACATGCTCATGTTGATAATATTGTAGTATTAAGTTTTCCATATGGGGTCGTTCTCAGAAACTGTGTACCACATTTTTGGTTTCCACGTTACATTGTTAATGATTTTGCCTATTTTGGGGGAGGGGGTAGTAAGTCAAATAGTTATTGTTGATTGAAGTATTAAGTGTGTTAGCACTACTACATGTATTTAATCTATCCCACAAAATGTATCCAAAATATGCATATATGATTTTGTGCTAAAGTGAAAATATCAAAATTTGCATATCGACACCATACATCCACCCAAATGTTATTTTTCAACTGTTTTCATGTAGGAAAAAATTCTCTCGGCTTAACTGTAATCAATCAGATCTTGTTTGAATTTGTTGTGTGTGTTAAAATGATGTTATGGATGTGTATTAAAATGATGTTATGGACGCATGTTACACAGTTAATTTAACAGCTTTCTCAGTTTGTGTAAGATCAAAATCAAAAAGTGAAAATAAAATATTTCAACTCTGACGTGTGCACAACAGATAAACCTTGATATCAATATTGATTCTGCTATTATTTGAAATGTTTTCTGTTATTATTTGGAATGTTTTCAGTTTTCGTTTACATGTCATAACAGTGGTACACAGTTTCTGAGGACGACCAATATATCTATGCACATGCACATGAGATGATAATTCCAATCACCACAAACTCACTTTTTTTCTTTCCATTGTGTATTTATTCTTCGCCACAGTCCAATCAACCAACACATACACGCACCCTTGCCAATGACTTCACACTCAGACACAGGGCCATATGAAGATTGGACTAAATCAAGGATTGTCATTACCTCATTTCTGGACGAAAAGAAGGGTTTTGTTTGTGAAGATTTATACTGCCTATCATAAGTTTGAATAGACTTATTTTCACCATTAGACAGTTGGTCGATTGAAAGCCTGAGCCTACACATTTACCGAAAGAAGGGATTTTTAACTCCCCACACCACATAGACATTGTATGAGAGCAACTGGCCTTTGATGACACTGTAAGTTATAGACACCAGTGGAAATCCAAATGGCAGAGGTGATGGTATGGATAACCAAACCATCAACCTCAGATTAGGAGTCCGAACTAGAAAAACTCAGACACTCTAACCTCTCTGTCACAGCGAACACCATTCATTCCGCAATCTCGATTGTAATTAGCTGAATACATCCGGGCAGGTCATGTGACATGTCAATGATTCCAGTAAAGATGTTGGTTGACTTGTTATTAGTGATGCCTGTTTAGGAGAAGACTTTCTAGTAATTTGCAACTTTCTGGCTAAATTTATATGTATATATATATATTTATATAGTTTAAAATTAGCTTTGATTCGGCTTTTGCATATATCTTTTTACCATGGTTGCTGTGGTTACTGTCCTGAAAAATAGATATTTCAGATGATCCAAGCTTCATACACTGTGTTCTGCAATCTACATATATATACTTTTAGATTGCTTTAGATATATATATATACTTACATATATATATATGCTTTCATATGCATATATATACATATATATGCTTAAATATGCATACATATATACTTATACATGCTTGTGTATGCTTATCCATGCTTATATGCATATAGTGTATAACCTCTCTAACCGACCACTTCCACAAGTCAACCACTCCCCTATGTCGATCGCTTTATTTAGGACCCAAACGATCACCCATACAATACCCTACAAACTCCCTAAACTGACCATCTCCCTAAATGACGGTCGATTTAGAGAGGTTTCACTGTATTTGCTTGTATATGCTTATATTTGCTCATAGAGGCTTATATAGGCTTAGATATAGTCCACATCCACCTTATATCATTATCAATAGATGCGCACCAATCACTGTCAGCCACAGGGTGTTTACTGAATCATCTTTTCTGTCTTCTTCCCTGACAGTCGCTACTTCAATGACAACATTGTGCTCTTCACGGACGGAATGGCGAATGAGGGCTTGGTCGAGACAGACGAAATGGTACGCGAGCTAAAGAAGCACATAGCTTCGCTTCGGGAAGAAAGTCACTTTGAGAAGGATTACCAAGTCAAGCTAGCAACGCTTGGCACAGGCGGATTCCTGCCCGAGTTGCTGTTTGACATTGGGATGACCTTCAGTAGCGATGCTTTCTACTTCCTCGAAGAGAACACCAATCTCGAGTTGAACATGATGAAGCCTGTGCTGCTGCGACAGACTGCGCTGGTGTCGAGCATGTGCATTGAGCTCGAGGCCATCAATGGGGTCAAGTTAGTTCGCGAACACATGACAACGGAGTATGAACCATACGATCCGGATGTGAACTACCAGACGAGCCCCGAAACCAAGGCAAAATACTACATCCATGACATCGCGTGTGACATGTCGCGCCACCTGGTGTGCTACCTGAAACTACCAAACAAGCACAAAAAGCAGTTGAAGAACAAGGACGTCCTCACCTTGAAGATCACCTATCGCGACTCGAACAATGCAAGACGCACCTGCGAGAAGTCCATCCCCTATGCCGAAATCCCTTACAAGGAGTCCAAATCGCTGGAGAAGGACATCATCATCAATTCGCAGCACGAAGCGCGTCTGCTTGCGCAGATGACGCTCTTGCGCAGCTCCGAGTACATGAAGAAGCTGGACCGAGCTCGCTGTCGCGAAACCCTGACGAGCGGAGTGGCACAGATCCAGCAGTACTGCGAGTACGTGGCAACGCTCATCTCAGAGGAAGTCCACGAGTTCCTCATACACTGGACCGAGCCGATGGTCGTGAACCTCGAGTACTGTGAGAAGTTCATCAGCGACATGAGCGTTCGCTGGGATGACGCCTGGGCGAGGCTAATGGCGATGGCGTCTTCGCTCGGGCGAGAGGTGCCCACTGCGGCCGGTGTGTTCATGGCTGGTGCCGAGATGTATACTCCACTTCGGGTGGATGAGCAGATGGAGGGCCTGTGTGGCCGGCTCAGGGACATGTACCTGGTAAAGGGGCTGTGCACGGAGACCATCGATCAGTACAGGACAGTGATGCGTGAGCTTCAGGATAAACTCACCAAGCTGGAGGAGGAGGGCGCCGAATTCAAGGAGAGCAGGATCTGAAGACGCGCATGTGCAGCTTTCTTCAAAATAATCCTTTTTTTCCCTTTGGTGTAAATAGTTTTATTTCTGCTGAATGTCATTCTTACAGCATTGGGTACACTGGTCCTCCCCCCCCCCCCACCCCCCCACACACACACATCCTCCCAGCCGGTACAGCAGTTTTACCTGTCTTCAGCGACATCTGTGGTTGGCGAACCCTTGCCATCTACGGAATTATTCCCCGTCCTGATATGACCGTAGATGTTGCTAGGGCGAAAAACAACAAACATCTACCCATTTATTTAGATTTTTTTTGGGGGGGGGGGTACATTAGTTGATTAAGAATAGGAAATTTCAATCGCGGACAATTGCGGACACTTAACTCATTCGGCCATCGTGTCTGGTTAATTTTCAAATGCGCAAACTCTCTTTGTGTTAGTTGATTGGCCCCACTAATGTCAGGACAGCTGCTATGTCAGAACCTACATTGGTCTGGATGCAGAGTTGTCCGTTGAAGACAAGGTACGACTGTATTTACATAAGCTTTGAACATGGTTATGACTCAGACAATGAAGTAAGATTAAGAATAACTTTGAAGGAAATACAGAGGGTCTTTATCTAATCTTGCAAGTTGAACACATGTAGTATCTAGCGAACTTTAGTCATGTAATAATAATAATAATAATAATAGTAATAACAATAACAAGAAGACAGGGAAAGCAAGCGTTCCATTAATAAAATAGTGAAACTTTAATTATCCTGAAACAGTTCCAAATTTATTCATTTTCTTTATTGCTCTTTTTTGCTTCGCATATATACATATATGTATGCATGTATATAAATGCATAAATATGTATGCATACATAAATGTATTGATATATATATATATAGATCATATGTATATGTTAGAAATGAGAAATTTCCGATTTTCGGCGGATTTCGATTTGTTGGGGGGGTCATATGGGTCATTTCTTGTATTATTAATACAGAGGAAAAACGTCTCCATACATGTATATGCATTTTTAAGCGAGTGGTGCAGGCAAGAGGCTGAAATGTGACAGCTGAATAGGCCGCCAGGTGGCAGCACCAGGCAAGGCGGGGAACCTGTCCACTCCGCCTGAGTTGTTAAGTGTCAGTAGTTGTGAAGTGTCAGACATGGTGCAACCCGAGGCACCCTTTAGAGGATAATCAGCTTACGGATAATTATACTCGTATAATGCTTATACAGCACATATATATATATGTGTGTGTGTGTAAATAGAGTATTGAAGTTGTATAATCCGATTAAAGGATAGCATATTCAAATATTCCCTAGATTTGATTATACATAATCAATTTCAATACTGGTGGTACTGCGTATGACCGCATAGAAGGCATATTAAGCCAATATAATAAAACCAGTCATTAATTAGACCTTATCATGTCCACAATTTCACTAGTACCCCAAATGTACTTTGCAGTTTTTCACTTCAAATATTTCCCAAGTTAATCTTTTATAAGAAAGGTTACTCCCAACTAAAGTAAACTAGATTATAACGATTAGCCTAATATATTTATTTAAGACATGGCAGAGACTCAGAACCAGTGGATTAATAATCAATTTATCAACAATGCTATTTGATATGAGTCAATGTTTTTGGTATTTTCCCCCGTTTTGTCAACTTTGAAAATCCAACAATTTTATGCTTTATTATTACACCATTCCTCTCAGATATAAGCTAAAGCAGGTAGAGAAAAATGCCAATAACATAATTTGTAACCTTACTATAAAAAGGTTCTATCTGACAAAGTGACCGAATTGGTGTTATGGATGTAAAATGTTCTATCTACAAAAGGCTATCATGCAGTTCCACAACTGTTTCTCAACTGGTATTTCTTACTGAGATGTAATTAAAATGATATTGTTCTATCTGCTTTGCTATCATGCAGTTACACAGCTTCAGTCCTCATTATCTCGAAAGCACCATTTTCTCAGATAGAACCTTTCTATAGTAAGGGGGACAGCTTTTCTTTTTCCTTCAGGACACGACACGGAACTACTTAGTATGGGATTTTATTTAATCTAATTTCACAAGATTGTAGGTCAAAGTCAATGAAGGTAGTAAGTTTGAGTCTCTACGGGATCCGGGCACTCAACCCCATTAAGTCAATTGTCTTATAGTAGGGTCGGGTGGGGTGGTGAGAAAAGGTAGGTGGTTTTGTCGGTTCGTGTCTGGTGGTGAAGTGCCATCGTTGGGGCGGCGGGCTGGAAGTAATGTTAGAGGGGGGGAAGCCCGGGTACAAGCAGCGGCTACCAGCGTGCGGGTGCGGAGGCGCCACCTGAAGTCAGTTCTCTGGCCGCCTTTATTTAAAGGGGGGAACTAAGCGGTCATAGGTCTGGTTGGAGAATCGGGTGGGATCCCTATGCATCCTGTCTCAGTCCCGAATTACCTATGTTGCCTAAGCCACATGACCAATTTCTCAAAAAGAATTGTTAATTTTCATATTCGGTTAAATATAAAACTGTTTTAGGGAGAATAAGGGAAATAATTTGATTCACGTCACATATTTGATTAAGTAAACTATCCTAATTTATCCCTCAGAATTAATTGCTGGATATCTTAATATCAAGTATATTCCCCACCAGACAAGGAGTGGTATAATGTGCTTTAATTAATCAAAGTTAATTGACATGGCAAATGACAGTTCGAAAAGTTTCTTTTATTTAACGACACCTCTAGAGCACATTGATTTTTATTATCGGCTTTTGGACATCAAACATATGGTCATTCTGACATTTCTTTTGGGGGGAAATCGCTGCCGCCACATAGGCTACTCTTTGCGGCTAGGTAGTGGCAGTCGTTTGGTTAAAGTTGCATAGTCCGATGGTTTTGAGTTTCTCACATTTTCTGAGATAAACATATTCGGTTGTTCGTTATAATCTACGTTACTTTAGTTTGAAGTAGCTTTTATTTTAATCGCTAACTTTTGAGATATTTGAAATGGAAACATGCTAAATTAATTTTGGCAAGCTTGCCAAAACTCTATCACCATAGGCTTCTGCAGTAACAGGTTCTATTAATTGACTCAGTATCCCCTTATATGTGACGACAAATGCTTAATAAGTGCACCAGCACCTAAGATAGATATGTAGAATCAAATTTAGATAATTGTTTTGGTTTTGAAAATTTTATGTTTTCATCGGACTATGCAGCTTTTATGATTAATGAACGGACTGTGCGTGATAGTGTTGGTTAATGCTAGGTGGCGCCACTAGTTGTAGTGACTTAGGCGGCACCGACCAACTCCTTGACATGCCGAGAATTACACAATCATGTCAATGCAACATGTACAATATGAGCTATACATCCGATGCCTATGGCATTTGTTCTTGCGGTGTGTGTGAATTTTGATGTTGAACATTTCAAATTTTGAGTAATCTGTGTGTTAAGTATGAGGCAGAGGAATCATTATCTATATTGATAATGATATTCAATGACCTAGCATTTTTAAATAGCCAAATGGTGTTAAGCATTGTGTATGGCTACCAATTAAACTGCTTGGTGTGATATATGGTGATGTATCATGACATATGGTGATATACTGTGATGTATGGTGATATATCGTATTATGTCGTAATATATCGTGATGTATCGTGATATATCGTAATATATCGCGCTATCTCGTGATACATCGTTATATATCGCTATGTATCGTGATATATCACACATCCCGCTCCGAACACCTGCATTCAAATAAAACGGTCTTGTATTATTTCATTATAGCCAGTTGTATCAGGAAAAGGCATACGCACCTTACTAATGGCAATCATAGCAAATTCCAGTGTTCTTGATTTAGTTTTTGTTGTCGGTACATTAGTTGATTAAGCAGGGGAAATTTCATTCGCAGACGACTGGTCTTCCTCATTCCACTGCTCCTTGTCCTATCCTAATAATGCCGAGCGTCTGGCTAGGAAGCGTCAAGTATCAATTTTTAACTCATTGGTCTGACTCGACCAGGATTCGATCCCAAGATCTATCAACACGGGAGATGGACACTCTAACTCATTCGGCCATCCTGTCTGGTTTTAGATTTACATAGATTCTAACCACTAAAACTGTTATGACCACGTATGCGTTGTTATTATATAATCACTGATTAACCATTGCTTGCTCTAGTCTCGTATTACTGCCAAGCATGAATGACACAAATAGTGGCGGCTGAGGTGGTATTTTAAAGATATTGTAAGTCACAATTGAGTGATCCCAAATGTTGTGGGTTCAAAAGGATACCACGAAATGAACAAATATAAGCGATGACCAAGCCACCTACACTCTGTAAGGTTCAATATAAAAGGCAAAGTAACAACCAAGATGGTGGACAAATTGTATTCAACAAGACCCCGGTCGTGGAGTGCCAGATCATATACAGTCAGTGGTGATGCCTGCCAGTCAATGAAGGAACTAACAGTGCATGATCTCAGCTAAGTCCGAACAAAATGCATGAGTGGCTGTCCTGCAACAAGTAGGTCAACTTGTGGAAGTCACTCGCGCAAACCCAAACTCATCCACAGTCAAGCAAACTTCATATGTATTCAAATTGTTTGTTTCAGTGTTGCGGTCAAACCTGCTCTGTTCTCTCCACTCGAGAAATGTTAATTAATTAGCTCCACTTTAAAGAATCTGGGTTCAAAATGAATGGCCTGTTCTGTTTCTGTCCTATGACAAAAGGTGCTCTCCAGCAGATGTTCCCCTCCCCTAAATACCCAGGTACATACTGGGATGGGAGAGTGTGGGGAAGGGTTAAGGTATTACCATCAAGTTTCTGTTTTGATTGTTGCAAATTCTTTAGTTGCCTGTAAATGTCTCTTTTATTTGTGTTAAACTTAAAGCTGCATAATCAGATGAAAGAACCAAACTTTCTAAACTAAAATTTACCTAGATTTGATCACAGCTATCCAACCTAGATGCCAGTGCACTTATTAAGTATTTGTCATCAATATTATAGAACCTGTTCTCTTATTTTAAACGTTCATTTATCAATATAATAGAACTTGCTCTGTTACTATTGAAGCCTGTGATGCTCAACATTTCAAAGTTTATTTTATATTATTATCCATTGCATATTTCCAGTGTTTATTGAACTTGCTCTCATGGACTGAGTCTTCATAATTCTATTTACGCTTCCCAATAAAATGGTTACAATATGTGTATGTTTGGTCAAATTAAAATTAAATAAATAAAACCCTTAGGTACTCTGGAAAAATAAAGAGAGCAGGACACTATCTGACTATTCAGTGTGGAGGCATGACATGCTATCATTCTTTTATTCTCTCATTTGAAAGTATATGGTGTACTATAAAAGAAATATACCACATTGTACCACGTCAGTGCTTCGTTGGCGAGGATTTAAAACAAATTGTGATGGATTGCCAGAGAGAGAGAGAGAGAGAGAAAGAGAGAGAGAGAAAGTGAGAGAGAGTGAGAGAGAGTGAAAGAGAGAAAGAGAGGTAGAAAAGACAAGAAAGAGAGACAGAAAGAGAAACGGAATAAGAGAGCATGATGAAGAGAGCGAGATAAAGAGAGGCTGAGAAAGAGCAATAGACAGAGATACAGAGAGAAACACAGCAAGGGAAACAGAAAGCGAAATGACAAGTGTTGTTTGTTTGTGGGGTTTTACAATCTGGCAACATCAAAGGTCATATCAAGATGAATACCAATTTGCGACAGTACACACTATTTTGTTGTAGTTATATTGGTTGAAAAAAAAAAAAAAGGGTTTCGGATTAAACCATTTTTGTCTACCCCGAGCGTGTTCATTTATTCAACCCGAGCGTGTAGGATCTGCGCATGCACCAACAAGTGATTCGGATCACCCGAGTTGTTTAATCGAATACGCCCTCTGTGTCACTACCTATGAGACTGGTTAGCTCACTTGTCCGGTGAAGAGCACGAGTAGGGTCGTGTGTTACTATGGTTACTCTGTCCGAGCTGCCGCTTGTAGCAGATTGACGCAGTCTCTGGTGACTTCGCCAACGATGCAGACAGCATTGTGGAGTGCATCACGCTGGGGGGATTGACGCGCGTCTGCGCACTGCTGACTGTAGAATGCTGAGTCAGCGTTTCCTGCAAACGATCATCTTGTCGGGCGTTGTCGTCTGCTGGTGACAATCGAGTCACCACTTCCGGGTGCATTCTGGGAAAGCGGTCGTCAGCCGGTTTTGCGGACAGATGACACTTGAGGTCACCACTGGCACTTGGTGCCGTGACCAGCGCACTTCCTGGTGTCGAGAGGTAAAACAAGATGGCCACCGTGATGAAGGGGGCTACAGGGCATCTAATGGCGGCCCTTCCAGTGTAGCGGAAGTCCTTGTAGAGCACCGCCCCGACACCCACTGAGAGGGCCAGCCAAACCGGAAGTGGAGTTTCGGAGATCATCAGAGGCATTCCGGAACTGGAAATATAGGCAAGATATATAGAACTGCTTGATTTGGACGGAAAACGCGGGAACATTGTACCACTGCATGGATGGTACACGGTTTCGTTTTTGTTTATTGTTGTAGTGACGGTATATTATGCTGCCCATAACGGTTAAGTTTAGTTACTTGTTTTCGACGCTAGACAGTATTAGTCTCCTGGTTCCCCTTGTTTTGTTACTTTCAATTGCTGTGTAGATATCTGCTGCGTGTATTCTTTCTCTGTTTGTAAGCATTTTGCTACATCTCCTTACCCTCTGTGAGTCTGTTAGTTCTACAATTGGTGACTTGTTTGGTTATCTATAGTTATTTTCCCCGATTGCTTTCACCTTATTGTGTTTTTCGTCATTGGTTTGGGGTTTTAAGTTTTAAGTTTACCTCCTGGGTGTATCGATGCCTAGCATGTATACCTTCTTACAGTTTGATTGAATTGCCGCATGTTGAAGTCAACATGGATAATTCGGTTGTCAAAGCATATACCAACACAATGCCGACGCTTTCCCCTGGCACCACCTTATGGGTAGAGACCATCTAGCAGAAAATCCAGCCACCACCACATGGAGCCAGCCTGAGCTGCTCACTTCTCCGCAGCATCCGAACCCACGTGGTGCATGGAGCTGTCTCGCCTTTTCTCAGCCACCCCACCCTCCCATCTGAAAGACCTAAGGGCTAGGATTGAGCATCCTGGTAGCCGACACAATTACGATGATAGACTGAACAAGATAATATACCTATTAGATACCTTGATTCATTCAAATAATAAAACCCTTAAATACCACTTCATATACTCAGCTTTCGCATTACTGAATTATCAGTGTACAGTATAACCCCATTAAACCAAGTTCAGTTAAACCAAACGATCGGTTAATCCAAACTTTTTTCGGCGGCCCCGCAAAATACTACCATTTATCATATAAAAAAGTTGCTTAAACCAAAGTCGATTCATCCAAATTATCAGTTAATCCAAACAAAATTATCGGACCTCAGGTACAGTTAAGCCAAACTGCAGAGGTAGAGTGGCACCAAGTCTCCCGATTTGGGGGGAGATCTCCCTAAAACATAACAAAATAACCCCAATCTTCCCATTTACCATTTTAAATTTGAAATATCCCGTCACAGAATCATTTTAACTTGATTAAAACAGATTTACGCAAATTTTCGTCAAAATGCACCATTCTTTTATGATTTTTTCCCTTTTTTTCACTGCGCCCTCCTCCCACATCCTATCCCCTTTGACTACATTATTTCTCCCTAGTTAGGATTTGTTTATTAGGGAGATCTCCCTGCTCACCCTCTTATCTATTTGGCTTGTCTGAAAATGTAAACAAGCTGTTTGGGGGCATGGTTCCAGCACACAGTATTTATCTACACTGGCGTAGAGTTGGTGACCTGGGCAAAGACTAAGATGGCACCCATTGGATTTTCTCCGTTCAACTTTTAAGATTTATTAATCTAATTATGCACTTCAAAAGTAGTGGGCTATGATAGATAAGGATTTGAACAATACATCACATAGCTCGATGTTTTTGAGTTTCTATAACTTTCTGAGATAAATATATTAGGTTGATAATTATAATTTACCTTACATAAACTGATTTAACTGTTAACAGTCAAGTAACTGATTTAAAATGGCTAACTTTGGAGATATTTGGTATGTAAGCATGCCAAATTAATTTTGGTGTGCCTTCCAAAACTCTGACTCCATAGGACCTGTCCCCTTGTTTCAATGGTACAGCAAAGTTGGGCTCGGGGACCTGTACAATTGCCGTGTTTGCCGTTGGGTGGCAGCACTGCATGATTAATTAAGAAATTCCTATATGAAAGCGCTGAGTGGCGTGTCTTATCGTACATTGTCTTTGATGTTGTCAAAGAGCTTCAAATTCACTGCTATTGAAAGTAGGTAACCTTAAACTTTCCTTGGAGAACTGCATCGCACTTAGTACTTAGCTGCTTCTTTATAAGGTTCCGCTATAATCCAATATCCGAACCAGACGGGATGGCCGAATGAGTTAGAGCATCCCGACCAGACGGGATGGCCGAATGAGTTAGAGCATCCCGACCAGACGGGATGGCCGAATGAGTTAGAGCGTCCGTCTCCCATGTTGGTAGGCCATGGGATCGTGGGTTCGAACCCTGGTCAAGTCCAACCAATGACTTAAAAATTGATACTTGTTGCTTCCTAGCCAGGCACTCGGCATTATTAGGATAGGGCAAGGACTGGTTGGCTCAGTGTCAGGATAATGTGACTGAGTGGGATATCAGGTCATGGTACTGGCGGCCTGGTATCCCAGTGGGGCAGCACTATAAAGTCGCCATGAGTCTGCACTGTCACAAGTCGGTACCTGTCCTGATATGACCTTAGATATTGCTAGGATGTAAAACAACAACAAACAAATCCAATATCCGTGTGAGTCTAAACATGCTTAAGTTCTATTTCCATAAAGCAGTATCGAAGTTAGATATGTAAAATCAAATCTAGATAAGTGTTTGGGTTTCGAAAATTCTATGCCTTCATCGAACTTTGCAGCTTTGACAAGCCTGTTTGTTGGGCAATCCTCGTCCTTCAACACTTAACAGACCTTGAACCCTGATCAGCTTGTTTAAAAGGTTCAAAGATCACTTATCTGCCTAATCTGTTGAAGTACTTTATTATTAGTCTACCATGAACAACTATAATCTCGACAAGGCACAAATAAAAATGATTGCACGAGTAAATGGTAATTTCATATTCTAGAGATGTATATGAGTATAAATGAACAGAAGGTTCTCTGTGGTGCAGTGGTTAGAGTGTCTTACTTTTTTCAAGGTCGGACGCCTAACCTGAAGGTCGGTGGTTCGATTCCCTATGCCCACACCTCTGCCAATTTGGATTTCCACCTCTGTGTATAACTTACAGCGTCATCAAAGGCCAGTTGCTCTCATACCATGTGTATGTGGTGTGGGAGGTTAAAAATACCTTGGGTCGGTAAAAGTGTAGGCTCGGGCTTTCTATCGACAGACTGTCTAATGGTGAAAATGAGTCTATTCAAACTTATCCATAATAGGCAGTATAAATCTTCAAGAAAAAAAAAGAAAAAAAGGTAACCTACCAACTTTCCAATCTGTGCCGGTGGCGCCACCATCTGCCCACCTTCCACCCACCCTGCTGCATCAGACCACTGTCACATTGTCACTGGAGGAATTTCCTATTTAGACCCTTCAATTGCTTTTGACCAACTCACATATATGTGTCCCTTTTAATGGGATGGCTGAATGAGTTGAGCGTCCGCCTCCTATTTTGGGAGATCGGGGAATCCGAACCCATGGTTCCATGGGTTCGAACCCTGGTCGAATCAAACCAATGACTTAGCAATTGATACTTGTCGCTTCCTAGCCAGACGCTTGGCATTATTAGGATAGAGCAAGGACTGGTTAGCTCAGTTTCAGGATAATGTGACTGAGTGGGATATCAGATCATGGTGCTGGTGGCCTGGTCTCCCAGTGGGGGCAGCACTATAAAGTTGCCATGAGTGCACACTGTCACAAGTCGGTACCCATCCTGATATAACCTTCGATGCTGCTATGACGTCAAACAACAAACAAACAAACCCTTTTAATACTCACCGCCCACACATGCGCACACATTGATTGATGCATGTGGTGCTTCCCACCCCCACGTAGGCCCCTACTCCTATATCAATCCTTATCAAGTTGTGAACAACCACCTACAGAGGCAGCGATAGCTTATCTGGACTATCTATCCCATGTAACCGCACATAACAACTGAGCAAGCACTGTAATACTAATAGGTCAGTCTCCCTCCCCTCTCCGGTTTAGGAAAAATGCATTCAGTTTCAGAAGGTAGTATTTAAAAGAATCATTCTCTGAAACTGTGCGCCATATATTTGGTTTCCATGTTGCGATGGTGATAATTAGTTGTTGGATGTTTTTTTTACCGGAAGCAGGTCAAATAATTATTGTTGCTTCTGTGTGTTATGAATGTTAGCAATATTACATGTATTTAATATATCCCACAAAATGAAATCAAATGTATGCTTGGATGACTTTGTGCTGAAGTAAAAATGTGAAAATCTACACGAAGACATCATGCAGTTACCCAAACTTATCTTTCCAACTTTTCTCTTGTAAGACATAATCTTGTTTGCTTAATAATTATTGTAATCAATAAAATTTTGTTTGAATTTAGTGTGCATGGTCAAATTATGTTCTGCATGTCTGTTCGATGGTTGGTTGGTTGTTGGAGTTTTGCATCCTGGCAACATATAAGGTCATATCAGGACAGGTTCCGACTTCGACAGTACTCACTCATGGCGACTTTATAGTGCTGCCCCACTGAGAGACCATGCCACCATCACTATGACCTGATATCCCACTCAGTCACATTATCCTGATACTTAGCCAACCAGTCCTTGCTCTATCCTAATGATGTCGAACACCTAGCTAGAAAGTGACAAGCATAAATCTTTAAGTCATCGGTTTGACTCGACCAGGGTTTGAACCCATAGGTTCGAATCCCACGATCTACCAAAACGGGAAATGGACGCTTAACTCATCCGGGGCATCGTGTCTGGAAAAATATCGATGGCGGTGATGGTAATAATGCTATCATTAATAATAGTGATATCTGTTCCATTATGGTGTCTGGCTTACATATTCGATGATAGCACATTGGGAACACTGCTTCTCACCTGGTCACCGATATTAAAGGAACAGTAATGCTACCAACCCATCTTTACATATTCACAATTATCATGATCAACTCTGATTGGTCATAATTTATGTAGCATGAACCAAGATATTTCCGAGGAGTTATTTAGACCCAGAATGCCACACACAAAAAAGGAAAGTTAGTTTTATTTAACAATACCTCTAGAGCAAATGGATCTTTATCTTCGGCTATTGAACGTCAAAAATATGGTCATTCTTTGGAGGAAACCCACTGCCACCACATAGGCTACTCTTTCCGATAAGCAGTAAGTGAGATAGTGGAAGAGGCTAAGTAATAGATCAGGGATTAACAGTAAGTAAGCCATTAAATATCACAAACCAATAGGAGACAGCATTCTAAACAACTACTGATCACATAAGTGCCAGGCAAGACATGCAATTGAAATAATGGGAGGTATCTAAAGCAAAATGAGCTGAAAGTTGACTTTGAATTAGAAGCTATTGAGTCAGTGGCTTTGATGCTTGGACCTCAAGTGACAACACAAAGGTGCTTTTACCCCCTGTCCCAGAGCACAGCCTTTGATGAACCAATTGTGGACCATTGGTTGGAACGGAAAATAGCCCAGACTGCAAATGCGTCCACTGAGTAGGATCAATTGGATGACCCAAACCTTCATAGATGGGAACTCTACTGCTTGAGCTACGTCCCGCTCCGGGCCCAGAATGCCAAGTCAACGCTCAGGGTCTTTGTGGTTAAGCTGTAGTTATTTATGTCATTCAGCCTTAATGAAGTCCTCAGGTGTCACAGTGGCATAAGACAGGGAATGCATACAAACGTGGAGCTAAATGCACTGCTAGACTAACAACCATAGTTTAACGTACTTACACCACGTTTGACCCACGTTAGTCAATCCCACGTTCAACTACGTTCAACTACGTTCAGTGAAGTGTATGCCTGGGTCTATATGTATGTGCCCGAGTTAGCGCTCGTAACCCGGCGTCGTGCGGATTTCCCGGGTTAGCGGCGAAAACTGCGTATGTATGTGTCCGGGTTAAACTAACTCGGCGAGCGTAAAGTCGCCTGCGCTAACCCCGGGCGAAACCAGGGTTAAAGGTGGGGTTAGGCACTGATTATGGCCAAATCTATTCAATGCGATCATATTTAACAGAATTAGATACGCAATAAGTGAAATTTATTCAAATTAACCCTAAAATCGAAGCGAGATTAACGCTGATGCCCTAACGGCGGCGATATTAATATTTTCGAATCAACGAATGTAAAGTAAACAAATCGCCGATACCGCAGCGACGTCGATATCCATACTGTCCGACGTTAAATAAAAACAGCCGCCGCCGTCGCCGTCGATACGGCGGCAATATATTATGCCCAAATCTATTCAATGCTGTCATATTTAACAGAATTTCATCAAATTAACCCTAAAATCGAAGCATTATTAACGTACCAGCTATATCGGCGGCGTTATTCATATTGTCCAATCGACGAATGTAAACAAGCACACAGGGGTTCCCCAATATCTATAAATAGCTGAAACGTTAGCTAACTCGGGCGCGTTTTGGTCACTTACATCCCCCGTGACACATTTGGAACTCTGCGGTTAGCTAACCCGGCACCCTGCTTTAACCCCGGTCGGGTTAAAAATGGACTCATACATATAGGCCCAGGGCATTATAGTCTTGTGGTTCCCCTTGTTTTATACACTTTCAGTTGGTGTGCAGCTATCTACTGCATGTATTCTTTGTTTGTTTGTAAGCATTCTCCCACATCTCCCTACCCTCTGTGAGTTTGTGAGTGTGTTAGTTCTACAATTGGTTAGTTGTTTGGCTACCAATAGTTACTTTCCCTGACTGCCTTCACCTTGTTGTGCTAATGGTCATTAGCTTTTTTATTTAAATTTAAAGCTTACCTTCTGTATGTATCAGGCTCAGCATGTATGCATCAGGGGGTTGGTGAAGTTTTGTGCACGCGCAAAGCTTTCGACGTACGACAACGCATGGGTGCTTACGTTATGCCTCCGTTAGGTGTACATCAAGATACGTTAGATCAAGATACGTTGGAGGAATGTTCTTCTTGCTTTGTCCTACGTTGACTTTTTTTCCTCTGACGGACAGCGTTCAGTCAGCGCATTGGCAACGTAACGCCAACGTATGATGATGTTGTTCTACCATATGCATAACGTATGGCCGACGCGCGGTTGGCATTTCTCAACCATGTCTTGAAGTTTTTGATGTATAGGGCATGCTTCTGGCGCTCGCTTAACATTGGCCAGCATTCTGCGAACGACCTGTGAGCATTTAGCGAACGTATTGCGAGCATGTTGGGTTGGAGTATTTAAAGGGATCGCATATCATGTTTGACCAGAACAACTCAGCTCTTCGGAGATGATCGATGTCCCTGCAAGACTCCTGCAGGAATACCAACTAGCCATTCTCCAACATCACCATAATGTTAACCAATTAATACTCTACCATCTCAGAAGAAGGAGACGATGTCGACTGAAGAGAATGTGCATGAGAGCATGGATCCGGAGGCAGCGACAGTTCGGTTTGTACGACCAGCTTCTGGTGGAACTCCATAATGAGGACACAGCTTCTTTCATCAACTTCATGCGGATGCCTCCCTAGATGTTTGATGAGATGCTAGCCAGAGTGGGTCCTCGGATAACTAAAAAGTACACAACCTATCGAGAGCTGATCGAGCCTGGCCTGAAGCTTGCCCTCACTCTGCGTCACCTAGCCTCTGGGACCTCGTATGCCTCCATGAAGTTTGGGTGGAGGGTCCCCCACAACACGCAATCAATCATCGTGAGAGAGGTGTCCAAACCAGTCATCGCCGAATACATTGACGAGATGATGACCTGCCCCATGACTCCTGATGGATGATGTGCCATCTCCGAAAAGTTCATGGGGAGGTGGAACTTCCCCCACACATGCGCTAGCACTAGATGGGAAGCATATTGCCTGCCGGTGTCCCCCAAAGGGTGGATCCCTCTACTACAACTATAAGGGATTCTACTCCATAGTTCTCTGATGCAGACTACAAGTTCATCTGGGCGGATGTCTGTGGAACGGGTTCGGTACCAGACGAGCAGGTTTTCAATGACTCTGAGCAGAAGGTCTCCCTGCCAGTAAGCCTATCGTGAATGGCCAGGATGCTGTACCCTACTTCCTGATTGGTGATGATGCCTTCGCCCTATGCCCGACAATGATGAAGCCATACAGCCGGAGGGGTATGACGCATGAGGAACACATCTTCAACTACAGGATTTCCCGAGCTAGGAGAGTCGTGGAGAATGCGTTTGGCATCCTGACAAACCGATTCCAGTTTCTGCTCACTAGGTTGCAGCACCTCCCCTCCACCGTGAAGCTGATCATCACCACGTGCATGATCCTACACAACATGATGAGAATGCAATATCCCATGCTCCAGAATCAGCAGCTAGACCGTGAAGAGAATGGCCACCACAACGTCATCTCCGGAGCATGGAGAGAGGGCCTAAACCTGCTAGACCTAGCCGTTCAAGTACCTGGCATGAACACTGGCTCCAGGGCAGGAAAGGAGCAGTGGAATCTCCTCAAGGACTGAACCAACTTCCCCGTCGGTTCCGTTGAATGGCAGGGCAATATGATCTAGTGATGTCTTTGTACTGTGAACTTATTGTACCATGATCTCTGTCATTTGTGATATTTACTGTGATATTTGTATGTAAAAAATGTGATAGTTCTATTGGTTTAAATAAAAGGTATTAATATCTGTTGTTGATACCGAACCAAACTTAACATGTCAGTTATTAATTTGGGTGGGGTAGGTTTCTTTAATTTTTTCTGGGCCCAATTATATACACTGACAAATTTACATGTCAGTTATTAAATTGGGTGGGGTAGGTCTCGTTATTTTTTTATGGGCACAATTATATATAGACTGACAAATTTACATGTCAGTTATTAAATTGGGTGAGGTAGGTATTGTTAATTTTTTCTGGGCCCAATTATATACACTGACAAATTTGCATGTCAGTTATTAAATTGGGTGGGATAGGTATCTCTAATTCTTTCTGGGCCCAATTATATATAGACTGACAAATTTACATGTCTTGGGTGGGGAAGATTACTTTTACACTAACAAATTTACATGTCACTTATTAATTTGGGTGGGGAAGTACTTTTTGGGGAAGTTTAATTACTTTTTAAGGGCCCAATTTAACATGCCACTTATTTTAAGGGGGGCAGGGTTCTTATTTACTTCCATGTCAGATTACTTTTTGTAAAGTAGGCTAACTGGGCAAAGGCCTAAATTATTATAAGTTTCATAACATTTATTTTAACCACATTGCATTTGGGGGATTTGTTTAATAAGGATAAATAATGTTTACAAAGAATTAGACTCAGAGACCAAAATCTGGATTAAAATACATATCGTTTTATTTACACAAACATTCTATAAATAGTGTATAGAGGCATATAATAATTACATTATAACAAATATACATATATACTTGGCTACAATATTTACATACTACAAACAATAAATATATACATATATACAGCACCAACATTACAGTCACTCCTCTGTGTTCTTTGATGGGGGTGGGGGTTATCCATGTCCCCCACAGGAGCAAACAGCTCCGGCGCCTCGATGTTCAAGTTGGAGACATTGGAAATCCCCGACAGCCCGGACAGAGTCAGCAAACTGTCCGCTGCTGTTGGAGTACTAGACTGGTCCAGCACCGCTTGGGCTGAAACCCCCACCCCAACGGTAGAGCTGCCGCTCGGTTGTGGCATTGCTGCCAATGCTGGACTTGCTGTCGGTGCTGGACATGCTGTCGGTGGTGAAGGCATCCCCACCGGTGGAGGCGGACCCATGGGCTGCTGGGCAAACAGAGCCTGGGGCTGCAGTACTGGCTGCAGTACCTGCGCCGTCGGCTGGTGCTGCATTGGTCTCGTCAGCTGGTGCATTGCTCTGTGATGCCCATGGGGATCCTGGTGGTGGTTGGTGTCTCCACTGGTGGGGATACGGCTGATACATGTCACTCGGCAACGGACAGGAGGACGCGTGCGACGACGTCGACTGCCACAACGTCGCAGACGGGGGTCGCACAGGGCATGCCATGGAGGGGGTGGACCTGGTCGGGTCCATCTGCATGCGTCGCTCTTCGTTGTCTACCCCTTCATCCAGCACCTCCGTCAGGACGCGAC
Organism: Branchipolynoe longqiensis; assembly: GCA_030323885.1. Classification (NCBI taxonomy): domain Eukaryota; kingdom Metazoa; phylum Annelida; class Polychaeta; order Phyllodocida; family Polynoidae; genus Branchipolynoe; species Branchipolynoe longqiensis. The sequence continues at coordinate 92,260,925 of CM059189.1, forward strand.
AAATTCCGGTCCGCACCTCCTTTGCTTGGACCTTGGACAAAGTCTCCATCGCGTCCCTGGCGAAATTACCAAAGGCCTCCGTCATCCTCTTCCTGCCTTTCCCTTTCCCTTTTCTGCGTCCCTGGCCAAACTGGCTGTGTGCTGATGAGGTCTTCTTCCCTGGCATGCTGGAGGAGTTGTGAGGAGAGAGCCAGACTGCAGCCTTATTTATACCCAAGGCACGGGTGGGTCGGGTGCCCCTGAATGTTGGCATGCGTTACTGACATGTTATGCCAACGTCACGCACACTGGGTGCATGCTGGCGCAATGCCAAAACACGCTGGACTGTCGTTGAACATGCGTCGCTCATGCGCTGGCACTACACTCTCATACATTGTGCAACATGTTTAACGGTCGCTAGCGGAAGGTTGGGAGAGCACTATGCCAACGCTAGGTAAACGCCGCGTGTGCGAGAGGCATTTTAGCCACACGTTGTGCCAAACTTTTTTTGTTTTTTTTCTCATGCGTCGACATACATTACCCCAAAGTCGGACGGACGCTATGCTTACGTCCACTATATTGTGCTGACATCTAACTTTTCCCCCCACGCCAAAAGGTTCGACGCATCTCGACATAAAAAAGTGATTTTCCATGTTGGCGGCGCGCTGGCGAGATGCGTCGTAATGTGACAGGGCCTTTTGTGGACATAGTTGAACGTAGTGGAGGCTAACGTAGTTGAACGAAGTTGAACGTAGTTGAATGTACCGGCATCTGTACTTCTCTGGTATGTTCCACCATGGTCAACTACGGTCAACTACGTTCAACTACTTTAGCCTCCACTACATTTAACTACGTCCATTAACGTGTATGTGTCAGGGCCTTTAATCTAATGGTCCTGGACAGATCAGTCCCTGCCTACTGGGTTCAAGCTCAAATAGCCTGTTCTGAGTGTAATGTGATTGATCTTGCCGAATGATAGACCGAACGCGGTGACCGAATCGGTAGAGCACAGGCTTCTCGTGCGGAAGGTGGGGAGTTCAATTTTCGGTCGAGTCAAACCAATGACTTACAAAATTGGTACTTGTCACTTCCTAGCCTGTCGCTCGGCATTAATAGGATAGGACAAGGATCGGTTTGCACACTGTCAGGTAGCCTGATTTCCCAGTGGAGCATCACTATAAAGTCACCATGAGTGTGCACTGTCATAAGTTAGTACCCGTCCTGATATCACCTTAGATGTTGCCAGGACATAAAACTCCAACAACCAACCAAAACCGAATAATGAATATTTTGTTAAGATATATCAAATGCCCATTCCAGGAATACATATTAAAATCAGGTTAACAAAAAAATGTGTCTGAAAATTGTCTGATTGCAAATCAGCAAATGTAATGTAAATAATTTGCAAAAATTAATAAATACTTTTCTTCGTGGGTGATGGTGTATTTATGCCACCCATAATGGACGGTTAAGTCTAATGATTTGTTTTCGCCACTACACAGTAATAGTCTCGTGGTTCTCCTTGTTTTATCACTTTCAGTTGGTGTGCAGTTATCTACTGTATGCATTCTTTCTCCGTTTGTATGCATTCTTTGTAACTTGCAAAAGCCAGCAGCACTTCAACACTTTTGCAGACAGCTTTCATGAAATGTACAGAGCGGCAGTCAAGTAATGAAAGTAGTCTTTGTCACATCACGACTGACAGCATGATGATGATGATGATGATGATGATGATGCATTCTCCCACATCCCCCTACCCTCTGTAACACCACCATCACACCATCACACCAAACTAGTTCACAAACATATGACCACGTTCTAAAATGGGATGTGGTCAGGGTAGAACATTGCTACAAGAAGATTTTGGGCATGCACAAAGTTTGGGAGCACAATTCCGTTCTAGCCCGTCCATTCCATTCATAAAAAGACCGTAAAAAGTTGCTACTATGTCCATCCCGTTCGCACACAGTTTGCGTCCGTTCAGCAACATTTTCAAGAATGTAGTGAGAACTAGTTTGGTGTGATGGGGGTATTATTGAGTCTGTTAGTTCTACAATTGGTTAGTTGTTTGGTTACCTATAGTTATTTTCCCTGACTGCCTGAAATTGCTTTCAAAACATTGCAATAACAACCCACCTTCTATATTCGGCGTTTTCCACCAACACACATAATTCTCCGTCTCGACTGGGTCTGACCTCACCTAACACAGAGAGAGAGCTCAGCTGATCGAGCCTAGCCTCTAGGCATAATCAAGGCTTGGCTTTAAATATATGTGCGTTGCCTTATCTGGTCGATGATAACAGGACCTAGTTCTTGTTTCATCTACGAAAGAGCATAGTAAATACAAACACTCCACACAGACTTGCAGTGATAACAGTCACATTGAAGCCCGGACCAGAATGATTGTTTTAAGGCTACATAGTCCGATGGCATTGGATTTGTGCCGTTTAAAAGAATAACATTTTAACCACCAACAAAAGAAATGGGTTAAGTTATTTGAGTGTTCAGTGTTGTGTCTACCAAAGTGTCTGATAGATCGATAACTTTTTTTGTTTTTGTTTCTAGTGAACCAAGATTTGGAGAGAGTGTAATGTTAATGAAGATCTATTCGCTATAATATGGGGTTTGAGAGCCTCAGATGGCTGAAATGAGTATTTGAACTCCCTCAATCTTGGTCAAGTCTAGGACATTAACTGTTATCCCATATTGGGTAATATTTTCTTTAACATGAATGTGGCATCTAGCGGGCGCAGGATTCCCGGGTCGCTGGTGGCGCCACCGTGTCATAGAAAGGACTGGCCTAGGTATAGAATGATGCATGCGATATGCAGTTAGCATGACTACACGCAACCTCCAGCAGTGACAACTACTATAAAATATTTGTTTTGCCTCACGAAGCACACATACATGATAGTTTATTAAAGGGTCATCCAAAGTTGTCAAGATTACTACTTTCTCAGACCCCCCCTCCCCACCTCCCCCGCCAAAGTAGTGCACATCAAGCTTTTCTACAAACCCAGATGGGGTGGCTGAATGAGTTGAGTGCTCACTGCCCATTTTGGTCGGTCATGGGATTCAAACCCCCGGGTTCAAAGCCAGTAAATTAAAAATTGCTACGTATTGCTACCTAGCCTGGTATTTAGCATGGCTAGGATAGGCCAAGGAGCAGTGGAATGAAGAAGACCAATTGTCCACGATTGAAAATTCCCCGGCTTAATCAACTAATGTACAATGACCACATGTGGTGGCCTAATGCACATACACACAAAATCGCAGAAAAATATAAGCATTTTTATTAAGCAATAAAAGTCCTACTTTACTGACAGTTCAACACAATATTGGTCCAGGGATTGATACGGAGCCCAGCTTTAGCCCGTGCTGCACACATGTAAAAGCCAGTTCATCGCTATTTATCATTCTAAAGGCCTGGTCACATATACGTTAGTGGACGTAGTTGAACGTAGTGGAGGCTAACGTAGTTGAACATAGCTGAATGTAGTTGAACTTACCAGAGAAGTATGGATGCCGGTACGCTCAACAACGTTCAACAACGTTCAACAACGTTCAACAATGTTCAACTACATTAAACTACGTTAAACTATGTTAAACTACGTTCAACTAGTTCAACTACGTTCAACTACGTTAGCCTCCACTACGTTCAACTACGTCCACTAACATCTATCTGACCGGGCCTTGAAACTCCGCAAATTAAATTTCTTGAGAGGATTATCATAAACGAAGACAACAACACGTATTCAACGCATATTAACAGCACTTTTATTCAACTTTGCATCAGATGCATCCGTCACAATAATACACTTTTAGGGCATGTATTGGGCATGGTGGCTAGATCGGTAGAGCGCAGGCCTCCCATGCGGGAGATCGGGAGTTCAATTCTGGCGAGTACGTTGCAACGGGTAGGTAAGTACCACTGGCAGGTGGCGCTACCGTGTCAGTTACAGGAACTAGTGTAGAGATGGTGGAAATGCTACATAGTAGAGATTGGTTCATGATTAAGTGTTGGTGGTTATTCTATGCCATGTCGGCAACAAAGGCCATATTCATAGCGATAACTGTATTCTGTTATATTATTAATATTATTCAACCATCGCTTTCACACAGAATGTAAAAGCTTACAACCAATTAACATAGTAGAGAGCCTCCATACATGCATATAAATAATTTATATAATAGGTGAAAAATTATCGATCATGCCCGCAGTTTGGGTTTGGGCCGGTGGTGATGCCACCAGTCCTAGGATGTAAGGAATGGAGAATAGTAATTAGTAAAAAAAAAATTAAAAAAAAAGAGAAGAAAAGATTTTAAAAAGGATAATAAATGTATAATAAATGGATAATAATAATAAATTCCCTTCCGCGGCTTTATACTCGCATAAATCTTCTGCAGAAGACTTGTGTGGACTAGTTGCTTTGTCTATATTCAAATGACACTATATAACACACACAGTAGTGCCTGTCTTCAAAAGATAACTCTGCATTCAGACCAATGTTGTCCTGATATAACAGGTGTCTGGTCATTGGAGGGACAGTGTCAGAGTTTTGGCGTCTCTTTGCATGCTAACCAAAATTAATTGTACATGGTTGCCTAGTTTCACTTAAAATATCTCAAAGTTAGCCATTTTAGATAAAAGTTACTTCAATCTAAAATAAGGTAGATTATAACAATCAACCTAATATATTTATCTCAGAAAAATGACAGAAACTCAAAACGATCGGACTATGCAACTTTAATTAATACCTTTAGGAAATCATTCATAATAATACTTCACCATTTACGCTATTTAGCGCTACCTTCACATTTTCCGCATAATTCTACTTTCGCTAATGTGTCTACATCCACCATAGAACTGCAAGCACACATCGATCATACACAGTTTATACACACATCTAAATTTCTTATTCATGTATATATAAGTATACATAATATATTAATATATATTTCAAGATATATATTCAAAATAACATTACAGTAAAACCTCTCTAACCGACCACCTCCACGGATCAACCACTCCTCTATATCGATCGCTTTATTTGGGTCACAAATGATCGCCCATACAATACCATTAAAACGATTAAAAAAACTCCCTAAACTGACCACCTCCCTAAATGGACCACATAGGGGAGGAAGGAAAAAGGCAGCCTAAGAGCCCATCCTAGGCCATACCAGGACATCCACCGACTTGTGACAGCGCGCACTCGTGGCGGCTTTATAGTGCTGCCCCACTGGGAAATTTGTATGTAGTATATTTAGTATATATGTAGCATATATAGCGCATATATACTAGTACTATATATATTGTTTATATTATCCATTCTGTATGTGTGTATATATCTATAAATGCCATCTACAGGAACAATTTTAGTGTCGTCATCTTCTTGTGGTCCACCGTCCCCGTCTCCGCCCTCTCCCTCTGCACGTCCCGCCACAGCTGCGAGCTTCTCTTCAGTATCTGCTCATATGACGGTTCATATTTGCCTATTATCGCCCGCTGGGCGCAGGGCGCATGCGTCCAGCTGTCACGGGGAACCACCCCGGACATGCAGCCGTCAGAGTACTCGAACGCCGCACACAACCCGGGCGACGAAGGCCTGCGTTCAAGCGACGACGGCGGCGGCACTTCCGGTAAGGGAGGTGGCACTTCCGGTGACGAAGGCATCACATCGGGTGAGGGAGGTGGCACTTCCGGCAAGCGAGGCAGCACCTGCGGTGAAGGAGGTGGTATTTCCGGCAAGGGAGGTGGCACTTCCAGTATGGGCAGAGGCACTTCCGTGGCAGCGCATGGGGGCACTTCCGTCGAGGAGCCCTCAAGTACTGCTGGAACTTCAGGCGAAAGCGATGGCATTTCAAGTCGGGGTGGTTGCCCTTCTGGCATTTCAGGTGACGGCACTGCCAGTGGGGTGAGCACTTCCGGTTCCATGCCTTCGTCGATGGAGGTGCATTTGTTGCGGTGGAGGGCAGTGCGGCGCAGTGAGGGGCTGTCGGTGGTGGAGGCACAGCGCTGGTGACTGAAGGACCACTCCAGGGGGTCGGTAGCTGAGGGGGATGGAAGCAAAGAACACCGTCATTCTGTGTGTGGTATGGGAGGGACATAGATATACACAGGACTGAACCCTTCCAGGGGGTCGGTAGCTGAGGGGGATGGAAGCAAAGAACACCGTCATTCTGTGTGTGGTATGGGAGGGACGTAGATATAATACATGGGACTGAACCATTCAAGGGGGTCGGTAGCTGAGGGGGGATGGAAGCAAAGAACACCGTCATTCTGTGTGTGGTATGGGAGGGACATAGATATACACAGGACTGAACCCTTCCAGGGGGGGGGGGGAGCGGTAGCTGAGGGGGGATGGAAGCAAAGAACACCGTCATACAGGAGTAGACCTCATATGGTTTCGTATAACTCAGTGCAGTAAGAACGACCAAATGGCGGTACAGATGTAATATAAAATAGCATATATTATACCCAAAACCATATATAATCTATTATATCTTTGTATACTTAATATTATATCTCTATATTTGATCTATATATGTATTATTTATTATATCTATGGATACTATTATACTATATATACTATATGCAGTACATACTATATATATACTATGTATACTCTATATACTCTATATACTATGCATACTATATATACTATACATAATATTATACTATACATAATATTATACTATACATACTATTGTATACTATTTATACCATGTATACTAAATATATACTACATATATACTACATATATACTACATATACTATATATACTAGATATACTAGATATACTATATATACTATATTTACTATATATACTATATATACTATATATACTATATATACTATATATACTTTATATACTATATATACTATATATACTATATATACTATATATACTATATATACTATATATACTATATATACTATATATACTATATATACATTTTCACACAAGTGCACTATCCAAGGAAAGGGTTTAGGTGAAAGGATGCTGTAACAAATGGAACGGGATCCTCTCCCGCAAGCCTGCATGTCATCCAAGTAGATGTACATAGTAGGCTAAGGTATCATACTCAGACTAGACAAAAAAAACTGGAAAATTACAAAAAAAACTAACATAGGCTATTACTAACAACCAAAATTGCAGAAGGCTGACCCGAGTAGACACAGGTAAACACTCCTGGGCAAAGGAACAGATCAAGACAGCACCACAGCTGTCCAGCATTGAAAACAAGCACCCTGACAGGAGCGTATACGTTATGGGCAGAGTAAATACCTCATCAATAAAAAAATAAAAAATAAAAAAACTATTTATGATATAAATACTATATATATTATATCTACTGTTAGTGTTTCTAAATACATTCTGCATCTGTTTATATATATATATATATATATATATATATATATATATATATATATAGATCTATGTTATGTGTTTATATATATCTAAGCTATGTGTGTATATAATACATTATATACACACACAGAATCCATGTTATCTACGTCTAGCCATACACAACAATAATCCTACTGTACAGACAGAGTGCTTTCCAATAAACCAGCCCCTAACTAAACCTTCACTCACAGTAAGAGCTGAAGGACCTAGTGAGCAGCTCCTCCCCGTCTTCCTCCAAGTCCTCGTCCTCCTCGCCCGTCAGCTCGTCGGCCCCGTCGTCCGCAGCCCGGGGTACCGGCGCGCTCTGCAGCCGGCCCAGGGGGCGGTGAGGGCGGGCGGGTGGCGCCGGGGTTGCGGCCGGCTCGGCGGGCGCATGCGCAGAGACGAACTCGCCGGAGCTGAGCGACCTCCGATAGGGGGCGCGCCGGCCGGTCAGCGTCTGGATGCTCGTGTGGATGTGCATGAGTTGACGCAGTAAGGCAACGTCCTGCTGCTGCATCTCCACCTGGAACATTGATATATATATATATATATATTAGTATTGCATAACATCCGCATAATGTGTTATATATCACATATGTACACACATAACTTAGAGTTAGACATACGCAAAGACATAACTTACATAATGTCTATACATAAACACTTAGATATACATAAGCACACACACAACAACCTTGGATGTAGCAACTCTTTTGACCAGTTTACTGATGGCTTAATAGTATAATACATGCAGATTAGTATTCCATATCATCCACATAATGCATTATACATCACATATATAGTAAAACCTCTCTAACCGACCACCTCCACAAATCGACAACTTCCCTATATCGATCACTTTATTTGGGTCCCAACAACACCATTGTAACCATATTTTAATTCCATAAACTGACCACCTCCCTAAATGGACCACCTAAAGTCGGTCCCAATGTCGGTCGATTTAGGGAGGTTTGACTATATATAGATTAGTATTGCATAGCATCCGCATAATGTGTTATACATCACATAATATACACACATAAAGGGCGCATTCCATATACGCGTAATGCGTTATGCGTTATGCGTTATGTGAATGCCATCATTCCATACACGCGTAATGCGTAATGCGTTATTCGGCACATGACTGGCTATATTTAAAAAATAAAAATATACAATTATTCTCCATACTGCTCTGTATATGACCAAATATTGCATTTATATCTATGTAACTTTTTGTACGTCACATAGGGGTTCCTACCTTTATTATAGCCAAATTATAGATAAGTATTCATATTTTTGTGGCTCTGGTAGCATTTTTAGCAACCCGAACCACTACCATATGTTTCCACTCAGCAGCCTTGGAGACTGCTTCCTAACAAGTCCGCGCTACACCTTGTCCCGGCTGTCCGTAATTATCAGTCGTCTCCTCCAGCCTTATATCAATGGACAAATGTGACTGATGCTTTTCTATTCGCACCACCTTTACGCATTACGCACCGATCGCTACATGGAGCGATCGGGATAATGGATTTTATTCGCATTCGCATTCGCATTACGCATATATGGAATGTAGCTCATAGGTTTCAAGGCGTTTCGATTTTTTGTCACATTCGCATTACGCATTATGCATATATGGAATGCGCCCTTAACTTAGATACACATATGAAGAGTTCAGGCTCAAAACCTGGTAAATGCCAATCCAAAAACTGAGATGAACATTGGAAGCATACCTTAAAAAAGGTTTTTTTATATCCCTACTTTTTTTTGTTCATTGCTCCACAACAATGTGAATATGAGAAAAGTGAAATTAGTGAGAATTAATATTATTTTCAGGTAAAAATCTTTTATTGAAACTACATTTTTGAATTGGCGTTTATGGGGATTTGCTTCTGAACTCTTCATAGATACTATACGCACAACAAACTTGGACGTAGCATCTCTTTTGAGATGGCCAGTTTATTGATGGCTTAATACATGCAGATTAGTATTCCATATCATCCATATAATGCGTTATACATCACATATATACACACATAAGTTAGATATACCATAAAACTTCTCTAAATCGACCAACCATTGAAGTGACTTTAAATGGTCGATTTAGGGAGGTGGTCGATTTAGGGATTTTTTTTTATCGTTACAATGGTATTGTGTGAGCGATCGTTTGGGCCCCAAATAAACCGATCGATATAGGGGAATGGTCAATCTGTGGAGGTGGTTGGTTAGAGAGGTTTTACTGTATAAAAACATAACTTAGATTTAGATAAACTGAGTAAGATATCAGGTCATGGTGCTGGCGGCATGGTCTCCCAGTGGGGCAGCACTATAAAGTCGCATTCTGATATGACCTTGCTGCCAGGACATCCAATAACCAAACAACCAATCCGTCCGCTCCCACGGCTCACTCTACCAGCTATTAGTAATATCACCCCGTCCTGATATGACCTTAGATGTTGCTAGGACGTAAAACAACAACAAACAAACAACCATAATATCACCACCCGTGCAAACTGGTATAACTTTAACAACGTACGCTGATCGGCTCCCGGCACAAGACGCCATCTGGTGGAAGCTACTGGAACTAATGGTGCGCGCTTGTTCAAAGTCTTCCCACCCGATGCTGTTTGTTTGTTGTTGTTTTACATCCTAGCAACATCTAAGGTCATATCAGGACGGCCCGATGCGGTTATGGGAATACATATCTAGGATTAACCCTTCACTAAGTATATGTATTTTTTTGGTATGTATCTCTATGCTAATATGCGCTATTTAATCCTTGTACAATCCATCACCTTCATTATCCACATAAACAATTATATACCCATAACATATTTGCCTGCATGACATGTAATTTTTTTATTTGTAGTTTACCTTATTTATATATATATATCTATTTTTTGGTCCATTAGTTGTTTAAGCAGGGGAAATTTCAGTCATAGACGACTGGTCTTCCTCATTCCACTGCTGGTCGATAGAAAGCCCGAGCCTACACTTTTACCGACCCAACGGATGTTTAACCTCCCACACCACATAGACATGGTATGAGAGCAACTGGCATTTGATGACGCTGTAAGTTATACACAGCGGTGGAAATCCAAATTGGCAGAGCTGGGGGCACGGGGGATCGAACCGCCGACCCTAGGATTAGGTGTCTGACCTAGAAAAAAGTCAGACACTCTAACCACTCTGCCACAGAGAACACTATGACATCTCATAAATTGCTCATTGGAGTTTTAAGTCCTGCCAACATCTAAGGTCATATCAGGACGGGCACCGACTTGTGATAGTGTGCACTCATGGCAACTTTATAATGCTGTCCCACTGAAAGACCAAGCCACCAGCACCACATGCCCTGATATATCACTCAGTCACATTATCCTGACACTGAGCTAATCAATGCTGGCCCTATCCTAATAATGCGGAGCGCCTGGCTAGAAAGCGACATGTATACATTTTTCAGTCATTGGTTTGACTCGACCAGGCTTCGAATCCCATGATCTATCAAAACGGGTGACGGACGCTCAACTCATTCGGCCATCCTGTCTGGTAATTGCTTAGGAGCAGTGAGTTAGCTATTGTTAGTCTGTATGGATGTTCAATTGAGTGTACATGCAGGAAGATCATCAGGGATGCTGACCAAACCCACCCTACCATATTCAATGGTAATAGTGAAGTGTTCGGGCGCAAAAATTGAAATGGGGCAATTATTCTTTTCGAGGGGAGGGGGGGGGGGGGTAGATTAGTTGATTAAGCAGGGGAAATTTCAATCGCGGACGATTGGTCTTCCTAATTCCACTCCTCCTTGCCCTATCCTAAGAATGCAGAGCGCCAGGCTAGGAAGTGACAAGTATACATTTTTAAGTCATTGGTTTGATTCAACCAGGGTTTGAACCCACGATCGCAAGTCTACCAACACAGGAGACGGACGCTCTAACTCATTCTGCCATCCCGGTTGGTTTCGGCCAGCCCATCCAGGCTGAAATGAAACCATGACTACCACTTTTAGGCTGAAGCTGCCATCATTCCGATAATCAAATTCCCCTATGTAATGCCCTATGCAATATGAAATTGATTGACGTTAACTGGAAAGCACAACACTGTACTATATCTCACAGAAAACAACTCAAATGGATTTGTCAGTTAGTGTGCCTGAACCATTTCAAGTCAATTCCATAGTATATGTTTGTAGTCGCATGTGACTGAATTACCCCTGTCACATTACAACGATTCTCCCCGGCACGCCACCAACGCGGAAAATCACTTTTAATCATCGAGAAACGTCAAACATTTCGGCGTCAGCGCAGCATATTGGTACCGTGCGGCCGACGTTGTGTGAAAAAAAGAAAAAAAGTTTGGCGCGCCGTCCTGATATGACCCTAGATGTATCTAGGATGTAAAACAACAAAGCAACAGTTTGGTGCAACGACCCTCACGTGCGCGGGGCGTGTGCCTAACTTTATTCTAGCGATGTCGACGTGCTTCTGACGTCGCCATAATGTTGGCACCCACGTGTTGTCGCACGTTGTCGGTCATCGAAAGTTTTGTGCAAGCGCAAAACTTTGCCGATCCGATGACGCGCGCAGCCGACCCTCGTCGACCATCGCCGTCCATCAACGAATACCAATGCGTGCCTAACGCGCACGTAACGCTTCCTGATGTTTTCCGACGTTCCACCAAAAAATCAAATACGTTGATGCGCGTTGGCTAGAAGCGTCGTAATGTGACAGCCCCGTAAAAATGGTGCGTCAGTTCGTGTGGGAGATTTACAGAGTTTTTTTGCGGTCACTACTTGTTTGCCATCATGTTGACCAAGGCGTCAATTTACCCATGGGATTTGCTAATGGTAGAGCAGCGTACCAGCACCCCATATGTACCTCCACACACTATGCCCCCACAGTTTAAGACCCCCCCCCCCCCCAACAAACACACCCTGCCAGACACACACATTATACACAAACAAGCCTCATGAGATCACGAATCTGGACAAATCATAACTGATCTCCCAAACTGACTTGGCCCACAATTCATTTTGACCCATTACGTTCCGGTCGTGAATAATTCTCCATGCCATATCACACCCTCTGATAGTAACCCCGATAGGTGGCGCTTGTTCCTTTCAGGAGTATTAGCACGAGTAATAGTAACACAATTTGAATGGAAGAAAACAGGTTGAAATTTAATGCTATTAAGTTTTAAACTGTTTTCTATGCCAATTGTGTCATTATGAAGTCTGATGCTGCTTTTCATACAAATTATGTTATTATGAAGTCTTAAACTGCTTGTCATACAAATTGTGTTATTAAGTCTTTTACTGCACTTCATATTGGTATGCAGGTATTGCAATACCTCAGGGAGTTTGACGCCCCTGCCCTGCAGGGTTGTAAACCACTGCCTTGTGGTACAGGTTCTTGACAGAACCGAAGGCTAAGGGAGCAAACCCTGAACAGAAAACCATGTCACTGTGGCAGCATCAAGGGCGGTTGATGTATGGAACTCCCAACCAGCCACTGCAGGGACAAATAGTTTTGCGCCTGTCTGGACATGTTCTGGCCGGTGGGAAACCTCTATTTGCTCCCCGAGAGAGTGCAGCTGGTAACTTGCAAAAGCCAGCAACACTTCAACACTTTTGCAGGCAGCTTTCATGAAACGAAACCTGAAGCTGAGAGACATTAAGACCGACTCATGGACATCCGCGAGCTAAATGGAGAGCGGCAGTCAAGTAATGAAAGCAGTCTTTGTCGCATCGCGACCGACAGCATGATGATGATGATGAACTGCTCTTCATGCCAATTGTTTTATTAAGCTTCAAATAGGCTAAATATACTGTTCAGATACATATCCATAACAGGTGAAGTCTGTTTCTTTCAGCAGTATTATCACAAATAATAATAACGCAATTGGCATGAAAAACTGTTTAAAACTTAATATTATTAAGTTTTGAACTGCCTTTTATGCCGATTGTGTTATTGTGAAGTCCTAAACTGCTTTTCATACTAATTGTATTATTATTAAGTCTTTAACTGCTCTTCATCTCAATTGTGTTATTGAGCTTCAAATATGCTAAATATACTGCTCAGATACATATCCATCATAGCTTTTTGAAGTACAGTATTTCTCAAATTATGTAAATTAATAGAGTTGAAGAGATTGAATCCATTCCTGGCATCATGCCATTTTCTCTAAAGGCTTCCTGGAATCTGAATATGATGTAACTAGTATTATCGTCTCTATTGACCTTTATCCAAATTTGACTTAGTTCGCCAGGCCAAGTTCTCCTGTCAGAAAATACAACACTGCAACCTGACCATAAGTTGTCTAATTACTATATATCCACAAATGGATATATATATACGTATATAACATATATTTTATATAAATTCGGTGAGGAAATGGATAGATGCAGATGGCAGCAGGAAACTCCACCAACCAACCAACCAACCAACATGTATATTATTATTATTATTATTAATATATATATATATCTGTGTAATGGATTAGTTTCGAAATCTGATGCAATAGGTTCCTGGCCTTAAACTCGCTATGAAGCCCGGTTAGCTCAGTCGGTAGAGCATCAGACTTTTAATCTGAGGGTCAAGGGTTCGAGTCCCTTATTGGGCGTAACGTTTTCCACTTTAAAAAAAATTATCCGTGTCGTCCAATAGTGCTTTTAATTGCCAGAACAGATTTAAATTCCAGTTTATATCGATCAAAATGAAAAGGTTTGAAAGCTAAGGTAACTGAACAATACAAAAACGTTAGATTATTTGAGGCCTAATGCCACTAATAATGTCTATTTTGCTATTTTCAGTTTAGTAGGAAGTGTCCTTAGATGCTTTGTTTGTTGTTGGTGGATTTTAGTCCTGGAAACATCTACGGTCGTAGCAGGACGGGTACCGACTTGTGACAGTGTACACTCAAGGTGATTTTATAGTGCTGCCCCACTGGGAGACAAAGACGCTTTGTATCAGCGTATATAATTATGTATCCATATGTATACATATATATATATACATGTAGGCGGAAGGAAGGCAAGAAGAGATAAAGTATATTTATACTAATTATAGCCTATATATCAAATTATAGCATGCATATATCAAATTAGGTTCTAGATATTCCACATTGCTTCTCTTGGCTACACCAACTTATGTAGCCTGTGAAGGTAGTCTGTAAATCAGAAACTTTGTTGTGGTTTCACATCCTAGCAACATTTCAGAACTGGCATCGACTTGTGAGAGTGCATACTTATGGCGACTTCATAGTGCTGCCCTAATGGAAGACCGGCACCATGACCTGACATCCCTCTCAATCACATTAGTCTGATACTCAGCAATCCAGTCCTTACCATATCCTAATAATACCGAGTGCCAGGCTAGGCAACGACATATATCAATTTTGTAAGTCATTGCTTTTACTAGCTTGGGGGTTCGAATCCACGTCATCCACCATGGGAAGTCTTTCCATCTGGAAACTTGTAGGTTCAACCTTGTGTTGATGTATCTGAGACTGTCTCAAAAGGTGCCAAGCAATATGGGACAAAACTTTGTCCATTGTAATGATCAACATACTATTTGCTTATGCATTTGCTCAGGATAAACTGATTTGTTTTTTTTACATGGTGTTTCATAATCCGAATAGAATACATATTGATTTGAAGCAAATGTCCTTGTGTTTTCAGTGTAGCCGTTTCTGTGCTGTTTTGTGTCAATCGTTACAATGGACAAAAAAAAAAGAGTGATCACCTTTTGAGAGTCTCATCTATGGTGTTTGCGGACTACACCCCCCCTCTCCCCTTCCTCACCAGGTGCCTCACCAAATCAGTAGAGCGCAAGCCTCCCGTGTGGGAGATCGGGAGTTCAATTCCAGGTCGAGTCAAACCAATGACTTACAAAATTGATACTTTTCACTTCCTAGCTTGGTGCTCAGCATTAATAGGATAGGGCAAAGACTCGTTAGCTCAGTGTCAGGATAATGTGACTAAGTGTACCCCAAGGATCAGTCCTGGGACCACTACTCTATATAATCTACATAAATTACCTAGAAAAGTGGCTTAAAACACAGCACCTCCAGCTGTATGCATATGACACGTCATATATGCAGAAGGAAGCACAAAAGAGGTAATAACAAAACTAAACAAGCTCCTACTAAAACTAGATGACTGGTGTGAGTCTAATAAAAATAACCATAAATGCAAAAAAAGATCTAAAACAGTCCTTTTCTCGCATAGAATAATGCCAGAGAACAACCTGCACTGCAAGCTAGGGAACCAAACACTAGAAAAAGTAAGCCACTATAAATACCTATGCCTAGAGCTGGACAGCCAGCTAAACTACCACCTATGTATAACAAAAATCATATAAAAAATAAACAACAAACTATGGCTATTTGCAAAGCTAAGAAACTACATGACCCAAGAAATGGCAATAAAAGTCTTCAAGGGAATGGTGCTCCCCTACAGGGATGTAATCTACATGAGTGCCAAAAAAAGAACTACTAAAAAAACTGCAAATACTGCAGAACAGAGCCCTTAAGACATGTCTCATGGTAGACAAAATGCACCCAACCTATGAGATACACCAACAAAACGAAGTAAAATTACTAGAGAACAGGAGAGTAATACACCTAAAAACACTGGTGTATGGGTATAGTCGAGAAAAAAGATACCTAACCCAGCCGCAAAGGAACACCAGAGCAAACAATGCACCAAATCTAACACAAACGAGAAGCCACATCAAAGCACATGACAGAAGTACAGTAGAAATGGCTGCCAAAGTCTGGAATGTCCAAACGGTAAAGGAAAGACAAATTCCTGACCTAAAAACATATACAAAAATATCTGTGCAAGGTAAAACCAGGAAACCACTACTAAAGCTGAGACCAATCGGGGCATATGATATGTCACGGTCCACCAACTGGACAGCCCAAGGAAGGTGCCCAGGCCATGAAGCTAAGCAGACACCAACAAAGCAATGCATCAACCACATACCAACCACCTATTGCGTACAAGCCTATAATATGTAAATAGAGTAGGCTAGTCTAGGGATAGCGTAGAAGGAAAACAATTATCAAGAAAAAGCAAAAAAAACTAACATAGAAATACTAACCACAAAACAATGGCTATAAGAAAATAAAGCCGAAAACTGCCCAGAATTAAAAACAAGCCTGATCATCCGGGCTTATATGTTATGGACAGCATAAACACCCCATATATAATAAAAAATAAATAAATAAATAAAAAAGTGGGATATTGGGTGATGGTGATGGCAGCCTGATGTCCCAGTGGGGCAGCATTATATAGTCACACTCAGTGTGCACTGTCACAAGTCGGTACCCATCCTTTTAAGACCTTAGATGTTGCCAGGACGTAAACTCCAACAACCAACCAACCTCCACGTGTCTGGAGGTCTCAGGCAACTCGTGATTAGGTAGGCAATGGGCAGTCACCCAGAGCCACGTGGGTAGGGGGGAAGGGGAGGGCGAGGGCGGAGGGCGAGGGGGAGGGAGAGGGCGAGGGGGGAGGGGGGAGGGGGAGGGGGTAGGGGGGGAGGGGCTGAGAGGGGCATTCACAAAGGGGAATCCTCCTGACGAAATGTTCCATATATAGGCAAGTGGCATGTCATAATATCACTACCTGTGGGCTACGCACTTGGCAACGACCAATCAAGGACGCCGTACACTACGCGATATTGTGTCTTGGATTCCATTGAAAATCACGTGTCCAGCGCCAGTCGCCAGTCTCACCACCACAAACGCCAATGTATTGGTTGGTTAAGTCGATATAAGAAATATGTGATAGATACATATCATATTGCCTACATCGACAAATATAGTACAGTGGTACAGTGAGTGAGTGTAAAGTCCATTGAGGCGTGGGTGAGCAGGTGGCGCCACGTGGGGAGGTGAGCTTGTACCAGTAGATGACCTAATGAATAGTGGTAACTTAGTGGCTGGGGAGTAGATGGGATCTTTCAGCTTATTATACTCGCATAATGGCTTATACTATATTAAAATATATCAAATATATCAATTATGTGCCTGGCACCAAAAGTAAAAAGCTAGGAATGTGCTATATATATATATATATATATATATTCAGTTCTAGTGTACTTCTTTCATATGCTTTGATGTGGCTTCTGGTTTGTGTTAGAATTGTCGCATTGTTTGCTCTGGTGTTCCTATGCGGCTGGGTTAGGTATCTTTTTTCTCGACTATACCCATATATATATATTATATATATATATATATATATATATATATATATAACATTGGGCGAGTGGGGCGAGTCACAAGCACACCCAGAGTATATATTGGTCAATGCAGGACTGCAGCACGGGCTGGAACACATGTTCACAGCACATGGAGCACAAATAATAACAAATAATAACAAATAATAACAAATATCAGGAAACAAGTCACAGATTCAACAAAGCATAATATACAAATATAGTGTATTTTCCACTTCATATACTCTTATGACCTTTCATATGCCCTATATATATATATATATATATATATATATATATATATATATATATATGCATAGATACACCTTAATGTGAAAACCATAGTGAGACCGTTGGCAAGTGACACAATGATGTCACGATAGGCCGTTATGTCCCACGACCAGAGGCGGGTCTGGCACTGCCGGTGTGTGTAATGGCGACCCGGGGCTACCGGAATAAACAAAGGCAGGGGACCAGCAGCTCTAAGTGGGAACGGGTCAGGTGCAAGGTCGCCACGTCCACCCGACGAACCTACACGGGCAGTACCCACCGGCCACCGGCCACCAGCAACCACTAAACTGACTTTTTTTCTGTCCTGGTCCTCCTTCTCCTCTCCCCTTCTCTCCCCCTTTCTTCCTCCCCCCCCCCATTCTTCGTCTCTTCCATCTTGCTTCCTTCTTACCTTCCCTCCTCCGTTCTTCCCCTTCGCTCCTCTTTGTCCCCCTCTTCTTCTCCTCCCTCCTCTTCTCCCTGTTCTTCTCTCGTATTCTCTCTCGTATTTTCTCTTCTTCCTCCTCTTCTTATTCCTCTCCTCTCCCCTCTTCTTCTCCCTCTTCTTCTCCCCCCTTCTCCCCCTCTCCTCCCCTCTCCTCCCCTCTCCTCCCCCTCTTCTCCCTCCTTCTCCCCTTCTTCCCCTTCTCCCCATTCTCCTCCCTCTTTCCCCCCTCTTCTTCTCCCCCTCTTCTCCTCTTCTTCTCCCTCTCCTTTTCCCCTTCTTCTCCTTCTTCTTCCACTTATTCTCCTTCTTCCCTTTCTTCTTTTCCCTCTTCTTCTTCTCCTTCTTCCACTTATTCTCCTCCTTCCTCTTCTTCTTCTCCCTCCTTCCTCTCATTCTCTCCCACTTTTTCTCCCCCTTATTCCCCCTCTTCTTCTCCCCCTTCTTCTCATCTCCCTTATTCTTAACCATGCTATTATTAGTACAGAATAGTACACACCATTATTGACCGAAGAGGTAGGTGGCCTACAAATGTGACTTCCCATACAGAGGAAGTTGTGGAATCAATCGTTTGCTGAATCAAACCAAAAGCTGACTCAAACAAAGATTGATACTAAACCTTACAAGTCCTGTCGCTACCTTGTTTGGTGCTCAACATTACCAGGATATAGCTGGTTGGTTCAGTGTAAGGATAATGTGATATCCGGCCTTGATCTTACCTGTTAGTGGGACAGCACATGTCAGTACCCGGTGTCCCGATATGACCATAAATGTTTCTAAAACACAATAAGTGCAGGAATGTGGAGAAGTGGAAGGAGGAATGCTATTTCCCGCCCCTAATTCTGTGTTTGCTGTTGTTTACAAAAGTAATTTTTGTCAGATGTGATTTTGTGCGCGCTTGTTGGTGTCATTCTTTTTGATTTAACACAATTTTCTTTTAAAGATCCTTGGTGTGGTTTATATTTTGAAATACATTTTTTAAAGGTGAGGTTGTTAATGGCGACTAGGTAATCCCCAAAAGCCCTATGCAATCTACTGGATAATGGTCTTTCTTGAAGATTTATACGGCCTATTATGGATAAGTCTGAATCGACTTGTTTTCACCATTAGACAGTTTGTCGAAAGAAAGCCCGAGCCTACACTTTTACCGACCCAAGGGATTTTTAACCTCCCAGATCACATAGACATGGTATGAGAGCAACTGGCCTTTGATGACGCTGTAAGTTATAGACAGCAGTGGAAATCCAAATTGGCAGAGGTGGAGGCATGGGGAATCGAACCACTGACCTTCAGATTAGGAGTCTGACCTAGAAAAAAGTCAGACACTCTAACTACTCTGCCACAGAGAACACCATCTCTTTTTTTACAATCACGGACCACTACACCAGAGTTTCCTGAATGTGATTAGGCTGCGATTAGGCTGCCGGGGGCTCAGCTATAATAATACTCGATGGCAAGGGATGCGTTAACTTAAAGCCGCATAATCCGATCAAAGGATACAATTCTTCTAAATCAAGCACCTTACCTAGATTTGATCCTACATATCCAACATAGATACTGGCGCATTTATTAAACATTTATTGCAGTTTCGTGCTGCTGTGCCATCCTGCATGCTCAGAAATGCATTAAAACCCTACAATGCAGCACAATGCAGCACAATGCAGCACAATTAAGAACAATGCAGCCCAATGAAGAACAATGCATCACAATGAAGAACACTGCATCACAATGAAGAACAATGCAGAACAATGAAGAACAATGCATCTCAATGAAGAACAATGCAGCTCAAAGAAGAACAATGCAGCACAATGAAGAACAATGCAGCCCAATGAAGAACAATGCAGCCCAATGAAGAACAATACCGCACAATGAAGAACAATGCAGCCCAATGAAGAACAATGCAGCACAATTAAGAACAATGCAGCACAATTAAGAACAACGCAGCACAATCAAGAACAATGCAGCACGATTAAGAACAATGCTGCACAACGAAGAACAATGCAGCCTAATGAAGAACAATACAGCACAATGAAGAACAATGCAGCCCAATGAAGAACAATGCAGCACAATTAAGAACAATGCAGCACAATGAAGAACAATGCAGCCCAATGAAGAGCAATCCATCACAAGGAAGAACAATGCAGTATCATGCAACACTATGCATCACAATGCATCACAATGCATCACAATACAGCACAATGCAGCACAATGCAGCACAACGCAGCACAATGCAGCACAAAGGAGAACAGTGCAGCACAATGCAGCACCATGTAACACTTTGTAACACTATAAAACACTATGCAGCACTATGCAACACTATATAACACTATAACACACTATAAAACACTATGCAGCACTATGCAGCACTATGCAGCACTATGCAGTACTATGCAGCACTATGCAGCACAATGCAGAATGATGTAGCACTAGGCAGCACAATGCAGCATAATGCAGCACAATTCAGCATTAGGTAGCACTATCAAGTATCAAATCTGGTATCAAATCTCGTGCCAATCATGAAATGACCTCAGATGTTTCTGGGCCATAAAACCCCAATCACTCATCCAGTTATTTACTAAACTATCCTCCTGAATCGTGCAGGAAGTGGGCGTCGGCCCGTGGGTCACGCCCACGTGACCTGGGTGGGAATGGGAGTGAGGGGTGGGGGGTTGCAAGTGTGTAGGAGGGTGTGTGTGTATGTGGGCAGGGAAAGTTAACTTCCTCTTCTTTCAACTCCTTTCAGCGTTTCCCTCGCCCCCGCCCGCCCCGCCCCCGCCCCGCCCCCGCCCGCCCCCCCCCCCCCCCCCCCCTGTCCCTCACCTTGCTTGCATCACGCATGTGCATGCATAATCAGGCAGACCCTTGTTACTTAGCGCCTGATGACCTACTATTCGTAATAATAAGTGCATGACTGCCCCCCCCCCCCAAATATATATCAAATCTAGTAACAAATCTAGCAACAAATCTAGCAAAAATCTAGTATCAAATCTAGTCTCATATTTAGTATCAAATCTAGTATCAAAATAAATTAGCAAACGATGATATTGGAGGTATATATGCATATATGTATATACAGCCATCGAGAGAGAGAGAGAGGTGGGGGGGGCGGGCAGAGGGGAGAGAGTGTGAGAGAGGGTGAGTGGGAGAGAGAGTGAGACAGTGGGAGTGAGTGAGAGAGTGAGAGAGAGTGAGAGAGTGGGAGATAGGGATTCAGTCGGAGATCTCCATTTATATACACATATGTATGTGTGTACTGTGTAAGTATAATCTCAAGCAAGGATTATCCACAACAAGATCTATAATACTATTAATAATTCGGTTAAATGCATACTACCTACCCGCACTATTTAATTATATATATATATATATATATATATATACATATATATTTATATATATATATGCAGTGTGTACATAAGTGAATATAGATATTAATTTCTGTTTACTTATTTATTTATTCACAAAGCTTGGGAAGCATTGGACAGGGAGACAAAAACATGGCTAGCTGCAATTTACATTATTGCGATCCACTGTATTTTAGATATGAAACTAGTCAAATCAGCTATATAGATAGATAGATAAACATCTTATTCGAAATTCACTAGCATGTTCCTTTAACAAGGAATTCACTTTTGACATATTTTTGTGGGATGAGAAGGGATAACGCAAAAATATGCTTCGCCTTTGCTCCGTTTACATTAACATTTTTGTCTCTAGAAGAAAAAGGAAATTTGTCGCGGAGTTTGGGGTAGGTTCGGCTAGAGTTGTTAATTTCAACACAATTTTGCCTCTTTTGCTAAACCAGACCATTCTGAAATGGAAGTCACGTGACAGCGAAGTAGCTGGTCAATGTGTCTATAGCAGAGGTGCCAAGTAGATAAGAGTGTGAGAGGCCTCAGTAATAGTAATGCACAAATTGTAAATAGGGAGAAATTACCCGGCAAAATTGGGGGGGGGGGGCGCGAGTGGGTGGGGGCCGTGCTTTCCTACAAGGGAGTCTGGGGGGGGGGCGTCTCCTGAATAGAATTTTGAGAAAGGTGATATAAAATTGTGTAATCTGGTGCATTTAAAATGCAAAACAAATTTTGATACTTTGATCCATAGCATGTAAATTCGGATGATCGAGCTTGTTTTCAATGCTGGGCAGTTATAGTTTTGTGTTTGATGAAAAACATGCATACACATTTTTAAGAACAATCTGCAGTACAATATATCTTTATGTATATTTAGGACACTGCATCATTGTGTATTTATATAAATAAATATAAATATATATATACACCGTGGAATAGTGTTATATATAACACTATGATATAACGCCATGACTCTACACCACTATATATATTAATAATTAATATAGCACTATCTATCATAGTGTTATACACAGTAAAACCTCTCTAAGCCAGAGGGGATGGCCGAATGAGTTAGAGCGTCCCTCTCCCATGTTGGTAGACAATGGGATTGTGGGTTCGAACCCTGGTCGAGTCAAACCAATGACTTAAATATTTATACTTGTTGCCTCCTAGCCAGGTGCTCGGCATTATTGGAATAGGGCAAGGACTGGTTGGCTCAGTGTCAGGATAATGTGACTGAGTGGGATATTAGGTCATGGTATTGGTGGCCTGGTCTCCCATTGGGGCAGCACTATAAAGTCACCATGAGTGCGCACTGTCACAAGTCGGTACCCGTCCTGATATGACCTTCAATGTTGCTAGGACGTAAAACAACAACAACAAACAAACAAAGCCTCTCTATACCGACCCCTCGACAGATCGACCACTTCCATATATCGATCGCTTTATTTGGGCCCCAACAATACCATTGCAAGGATAGTATAACTCTGTAAACCGACCACCTCCCTAAATGGACCACTTAAAGTCGGTCCCACGGTCGGTCAATTTAGAGAGGTTTTACTGGATATACATATATAGATATAACACTACGATACTACACCACTATATATATATATACAGTGGTGTAGCGGCATAGTCTATAGTGCGAACAAAGTGAGTGCCATAGCATTATATTATATATATGAGTGTATATATTTAGCATCATGCACACATATCTCTGACGCACGTGAAATTCTCCAGGTCTACAGATACTGGGGAGCGCCGGAGGTGGCGCCACCAGTCATGACACGTGAAGGGGGCAGTGCAGTGTATAGTGTAACAATAATAAGGGAATAATTCCCTTCCGCGCCTTTATACTCACATAATGAGTTATGATTTATATATCATATACATATATTATATATTTATATATACATATATGTAGTGCTAAAACAAGTGAGGGAACCCAGGTTCGGACTTATTTGAAATAGTGAGGAATTGTATTTCCTCCTCAACTATATATATAATCATCATCATGCTGTCGGTCGCGATGCGACAAAGACTGCTTTCATTACTTGACTGCCACTCTCCATCTCCATTTCATGAAAGCTGCCTGCAACAGTGTTGAAGTGCTGCTGGCTTTTGCAAGTTTCCAGCAGCACTCTCTCGGGGAGCAAATAGAGGTTTCACACCAGCAAGAACATGTCAAGACAGGTGCAAAACTATTTGTCCCTGCGCTATTTGTCCCTGCAGTATATATAATAAGACCTCTCTAACCGACCTCCACAGATCGATCACTCCCCTATATCAGTCTCTATATTTGGGTCCCAAACAATCGCCTATGCAATACCATTGTAACCATTTAAAGTCGGTCCCACTGTAGGTCGATTTCGAGGTTTTACTGTGTGCGTATCTTCAAAGCACAATCCCGGTCGCCGAACCGCCAGGTCGGCGGACAATTTGGGTGGCATAAGTCAAGGCCCACATCCACGTTAGTGGACGTAGTTAAACGTAGTTGAACGTAGGATAGATTAATGTGGTGTAAAATATTCCGATATTCGGGATAGGGGGGGATGCAAATGTTCTATTGCTGATCGGTGTACATGATCAGGCGCATGTATGTATATATATAAATATGTATGGGTTGGTGTAGATAACAGATTCACCCGGTACTTGTAGTACACGGGTGAAGGACAACGTAGTGTAAATACGGGCGAAAATAGGTTTAGTATGGAACATGAACTAGAAACTGTGGCTCCAGTATCAAATGGCTACTCATATAGGCACAGAGTTGGTGAAATGGGCGAGAATGCAAAAAGACAAGATGGTGGCCAGAGAACGCCGTCAATTTCACTTTTAAATTGCATTAAAGTGCATGTTTTATTATATTTTCCAACTCAAAACTAGCGGGTAAACATGAAGACATATACAAAGAATAAATGTTGCTTTTTCGACCGTTTTTATATATGGCTGATCTTCACCCGTGTACTACAAGTACCGGGTGAATCTTTTATCTAGGGTTGGTGGTGCCTGAGTGGGATGTAAATAGACATAGTGGTGCTGGCAGATCTGGGTGTGAGTGCACTTAGGGCCTACCCCCTCTGCTGGGATAGGGATCACCACACTCAAGCAAGGTTGGTGGTGGCCAGGTTGTGGTGGTGGTCAGACCACTGGTAGCCATGGGGACCAGGAATGCTGGATCCCTATTGGTAGGGCCAAGAATGCTTGTTTCCCATTGGGGGAAAGGGGTGGGGTGATACTCTACAAGGAACCCATGTAACCATATAAATAATAAACCAGAGGGCTGGACTCTCTCTTCTTCGTTACACTTTATACTCTTCCTTTCTCTTTGTCTGTATTGATTTCACTCTAGCCTGTCTACACAGCCACAGATTCGAGCATTGGACTTTACAGTGGGTCAAGCGTGGTGTAAGTATGTTAATCTACAGTGAAAAACGATAAGGTACGGCAGGTTTTGGTACGGATAAATACGTTACGGTATGGATAAATACATTATGGTATGGTTAAATATGTTACGGTGTGGGTGCCGGTACGTTTAACTACGTTCATCTACGTTCAACTACGTTCATCTACGTTCAACTACGTTCAACTACGTTCAACTATGTTCAACTACTTCAACAATGTTCAACTACGTTCAACAATGTTCAACTATGTTCAACAATGTTCAACTACTTTCACCTATGCTCAACCATGTTCAACTATGGTCAACCACGTTCAACTATGCTCAACCACATTCAACCACATTCAACCACATTCAACCACATTCAACCACAATCAACCATGTTCAACCATGTTCAACCATGTTCAACCATGTTCAACCATGTTCAACCACGTTCAACCATGTTCAACCATGTTCAACCACGTTCAACCTCGTTCAACCACGTTCAACTACATTAGCCGCCACTACATTCAACTAGTCCACTAACGTGTATGTGACCGGGCCTTCTGGGCAGGGGGGTGGTGGTGACAAAGGAGAAACGGAAGTTGAACATGGTAAGAAATGCCCCGCGTGGGACATGGTCACGTGATTAGTCACGCGTCTTTATGTCTGATCGACACATGCTGCATACTTGGCAATGTTCCAATTTTACGTGGAACACACTTACAAAGATTATTTTGACAAGTATCCTTTTGTAGTAGTTTAAAATTAAAGGGGAATTCATAAACATTTAAAATTGCATAGTCGGGTGGTTTTTCGTCCAGATATGACGTTACGTTAGATGTTGCTGGGACTTTAAACTCCAACAACCAACCAATTGGTGGTTTTTAGTTTCTGCCATAGTTCTTAGATGAATATATTGAATTGATTGTTATGATCTACCTCAGAGTTGGAAGTAAATTTTTATTTTAAATGCCTAACTTGAGGTATTTGAAGTGGAAAAGTGTCAAATTAGTTTTGGCAAGCACTTCAAACACCAAAACAAAACACCAAAACCGACATAATTATCTAGGTATAATTCTACATATCCACCTTAGGTACTGATGCACTTATTAAGTATGTGTTACCACATAGAAGGGGACACCGAGCCAAATTAATAGAACTTATTACTGCTGAAGCCTGTGGTATCAGAATTTAGATTTTCTCACCAAAATAAATTTGGCATGTTGTCATTTCAATTATCCCCATGGTTAGCCGTTAAGAATTCAAAATGAAGTAAAGTAGAAAATAGCGATTAATCTAATGTATTTATCTCAGAAACGTGCAGAAACTCAAAAGCATCGAACTGTACAACTTGAATGGCTGATGTAAGCAATTACTTTTGACAAATCGATGCACTTACCTAACTACTAAGCTATTTTCCACTAGTATACCCTTGTAGATATATCGGTTAAATTACGGTTTAAACAAGGATTGCCTAGTTACTTTCAATAATAGTTAATAATAACATTGGTATAACTATAAGATGTTATATCATTTAATTATTTTTAATTTACGATTGAAAGACGGACTGCTTAATTTTTTTCAATAATGACTAATATAGTATTAATAATATTCATATCGTGTTGTGCCCCCTTGAATTATATTTAATTTACAACTTAGACATAGACTACATAATTGTTGTTCAATAATGCCTAACAACAACATTGGTGTACGGTGATATGCTCCTTTGATTATATTTAATTGATTTAATTTATCACTTAGACCTGGGCTGCTTAAACAGTTTCCTTAATGGCTAATAATAACATTGATAAAAGGTATTGTCATGGGTGGATGAAAATGGGAAATATTGCGCCTAGAGCGGGACTCGAACCCACATCTCTTTGCATTCCAGGCCATCTGCTAACCATTACAATACCTAGGCTTCCTGATGTCACCATACTACCCACGCCTACCTGTCTATGGGGCTCCTTGCCTGAGAGGTCAGTGCAGACTACTGCAGTATCATGTCTCTTTAATCATATTTAATTTACGATTTAAAGAATGACTGCTTAAATACGTTCAATAATGTCTAATACTTCTACGGGGACTAATTAGATCGGTATATCTTTACAACCAACTAAACGCTTGTTTTATTTAAAAATGCCTCTAGAGCACATTGATTTTCATATCATTGTCCATTGGACGTCAAACATATGGTCATTCTAACATATTTCTTTGGAGGAAACCCACTACCGCAAAATAGGCTACTATTTCCAATAAGCAGCAACGGTCTTTTATATGCACTTTCCTACAGACAGGACAGCACATACCACAGCCATTGATGAACCAGTTGTGGAGCACTGGTTGGAACGGAAAATAGCCCAAACTGCAAATGACCCGACTGAGAAGGATCGATCATATGAGCGATACCTTCACAGGTGGACACTCTACCACCTGAGCTACGTCCCACTACTGCGACCAACTCTGGGCAGTGTGGGCAGCAATGCTAACTTCACTGCAATCTGCGGGTATAGGGGGGGGGGGGGGTACTGTAGAGACTATGCAGGTACTGGAGGAATTCACCAGCTATTGAATGAAGGCCTCCACGGGCCGCCTAGAAGTAGGTCACCAGAAGACATCAATCGTCTCCAGTAAGCAGAAGTCTCAGGTAGGGCGGCTGTAAACAGTGGTAGTGGAGTGTGTGTGTGTGTCTGTGTGTGTATGTGTGTGTATGTGTATGTCTGTGTGTGTGTCTGTGTGTGTCTGTGTGTGTGTTTGTGTGTGTGTTTGTCTCTGTGTGTGTCTGTGTGTGTGTCTGTGTGTGTGTCTGTGTGTCTGTGTGTGTCTGTGTGTGTGTCTGTGTGTGTCTGTGTGTGTCTGTGTGTGTGTGCGCGCGAGGCAAAGAGAGCGGAGTGTGTGTAGGGTGTAAATATTAGTGTGGATTTATATTGACCCTATTCTCCTGCCAGAGGATAAACTCAACCCAAACCAAGTCCTAGTCTTCCTTTCTCATTTCGCGAACAAACTATATATTTATATGTGATATAAAAAGCATTATGCGAGTATAAAGATGGCCTATAAAGATACGGAAGGGAATATTACTTATTATTATGATTATGAATAAACTCAACCCAAACCAAGTGATAGTTTTCCTTTTTCATTTCGCTAACAAACTATATATTTATTTATATATGATGTAAAACGTATTATGTGAGTATGAAGATATGGAAGGGAATATTACTTATTATTATGATTATTGTTATACTCCATAAGTTGCAACACTGTGCCAGTGGCGCCATTTCGGCTCACCTCTCCTCCCGTGGATATTGACCATATATATGTAGTGGTATGCTCTAGGAGTAATATTTCCCATTTTGATCATCCCCATGACACTTGTGCTGTGACCAGGATCCTGTAAAGCTACGCACTGTCTAGTTGTTGAACCTACCCTGTGTATGTATATGCAAGTGCATTGCCTGTATGTATGTAATTGTAAGCATAAAAAGACTTACAATTCCAGGGGGATGAGTGTAGTAGTCTGCACTGACCTCTCAGGCAAGGAGCCACATAGACAGGTAGGCATGGGTAGTGTGCTGTCATAATTGAGCCTAGGTGGTGCAACGGTTAGTACACTGGCCCGGAATACAAAGAGATGTGGGTTTGAGTCCCGCTCTAGGCGTAATATTTCCCATTTTCATCACCCCCCCATGACATATATAAATATATATATATATATATATGTATGTATGTTTGTGTAGTTCTGATATGACCTTAGATATTGCCAGGACGTAAAACTCCAGCAACCAACCATACATGTGTTTGTATTGAGAGAGAAAAAAACCTTGTATGTATAAGTTTTTTCTTCTCTCAACAAACATAGCAGTTGAAGTGGAGTTATAAAATTGACTTTCTCCCTAATGTCTATGTTCTCTTTTAACCTGAATGGCTGCAGTGTGTGATTCACTATTATTGGTTGGGGATTTACGTCCTGGCAACATCTAAGGGCATGGTCATATCAGAACGGATACCCACTTGTGACAGTACACACTCATTTCAACTGTGCTGGCCCACTGGAAGACCAGATCGACTGTCCACGCCATGACCTAATTTCCCACTCAGTCACATTATCCTGACACTGTGCTAACCAGTCATTGCCCTATCCTATTAATGCCGAGCACCACACTAGGAAGAGACAAGTATCAAATTTTAAAGTAATTGGTTTGACTCGATTGGGATTCGAACTCCCGGCCTTCTGCACGGGAAGCCTGCGCTCTACCTATTTGGCCACCGCGTCCGGTAACAGGTGAAAAGCACTGCAAATTTTATTCACGTGAAGAGACAAAGACGAGACTTTCGCAGCAAATAAAAAAATGGCGAAAGTTGTCTGAAAAGCATTACTGATCGCAACACCACCCCTAGCAACTATTCGAGGCGGCGAAAACAATGGCAGTCACAGCATTGAAGCGAATGTAAATAAAACAAAAAGCACAAATCTATTCACTGCTACGTTCTAATTCTGTTATTTAGAGCCATAACTATTCACTCGGGAGTTGAAATAATGTTATTTAGGTTTATACCTTACCAGAGAGCGTGTATACAGATGAGAGAGACAACTCCCGCGAAAATCGGTAACACAGGCTACAGTGGCGTTCCTGGCGGTTAGTGTTGAACAAGCTTTGAGTTTGCCATACGTGTAGTGCAAAACATTTGTTTTTATTCAAAATTAATAGAAATGCAGAAGCCTAACCTTATCGATTTAATATAATCCTTTTGGTAAACATGTTTTCTATATGTGTACTAAGCGGCTTGTTTCTATTTGGTGTAGTTTTAGAGATATTTCACTTTTTCTGTAGGAAGATTGCACACGACCATTGACAATGCCTTGAGTTTGCCGTACGCGTAGTGAAAAACGTCAGTTTTATTCCAAATTAATAGAAATCCAGAACCCTAACCATATCAATTTAATATAATCTTGTTGGTAAACATGTTTCCTATGTGTATTCCAATCAGTTTGTTTCTAGGTGTTGTAGTTTTAGAGATATTTAACGTTTTCTGTAGGAAGATTGCACACGACCATTGACAATGCCTTGAGTTTGACAGCTGTGTCATATACTGTTCAACAACCACCACTTGGAGCGCCACAGTCGGCATCTGTTACATGGTGTAGTATGGGAGTTGTCCCTCTCATCTGTATACACGCTCTCTGACCTTACTCAATATAAGTGGAATTCGGTCAAATTAAACCCATAATCCGAGTGATATTAAGGCCGCTGCCTCCGAATGCAAATAAAACAAAAAGCACAAATATATTCACTGCTACGATCTAATTCTGTCGAAATAATGTTATTTAGGAGCATAACTTACTCAAGAAGTGAAATTTGGCGTTATTGTGAATGTAAATAAAACAAAGAGCTAGTTTGTTTTCACCGCCTAAACCGGAAGTGACCTGAACGCGCGCCCTCATATAGATTAAAGAATCGCAGAGTTGGATATGATCCAACTGGCGAAATTGTCCGCCATTAACGACATTGAATTCAAATTTAAAATATCCCATTTTGCCATTTGTGTTGACATGTAGTCGACTTTGTGTGACCTCACTGTGTTGGCTTTACTATTGGTGTTAAAATTGTGCATGGCTGCACTTCAAATATCTCAAAAGTTAGCCATTTACAATAAAAGTTACTTAAAACCAAAGTAAAGTAGATTATAATGAAGAACATAATATATTTATCTCAGAAAATGACAAAAACTCAAAACCATTGGACTATGCAACATTAAAATAGGTGATCAACAAAGACATTTCATTTACTATGAGAAAAGGCTATGTGTATAATATGCATAATATTGCGAACATGTTTGTTCCTGTCTGACTACCTCCATTGCAAATTAGCCCGACCAGACGGGATGGCCGAATGAGTTGAGCATCTGTGTCCTATTTTGTGAGATCAGGGAATCCGAACCCATGGGTTTGTGGCTTTGATCGAGTCAAACCAAAGACTTACAAATGTATACTTGTCGCTTCCTAGCCTGGCGATCACCATTATTAGGACAGGGCAAGGACTGCTTGGCTCAGTGTCAGGATAATGTGACTGAATGAGATATCAGGTCATGGTCTCCCAGTGGGCTGGTCTCCCAGTGGGGCAGCACTATAAAATCACCATGAGTGTGCACTGTCACAATTCGGTACCCATCCTGATATGACCTTAGATGTTGTTAGGACGTAAAATAACAATAAACAAACAAACAAAAAGCAAATTAGCCTATTTAATTCTAGACATTCCTCCATCTACAATGTAAGCAATCTGGCTTTGCTCCCACTTTCAGTCACATGCAGTACTTTACTTAATTACAGAGTGTTTTGCAATCTCACCACCAGGTGGCGTGAAGTGTGGCGTTGTGGTAGTTTTTCCCACGTCCTCAGTGCACCCCAAGAATGTGCTTATAACAGGGGGGGGGGGGGGTGCATGGGAAGGGTGGGGGCATAGAGGGCGGGTGGTGGTGGTGGTGGGTGGGGGGGGTTGAGGTTAGGGGTCATGCACAAAACATAGTGTGGTTCCCGGGCCTTCCACAAAGAGAAAGGCCTTGGGATCTCTTGCAACCACCATCATGGAAGGGCTGCAAAAATGTTTTGTTTATTTGAGTTTTACGTCCTGGCAACATCTAAGGAGTTCAAGTCCTAGCCGAGTTAAACCAATGACATATCAAATTGATACTTGTCACTACCTAGCCTGTCGCTCGGCATTAATAGGATAAGACAAAGACTAGTTTGCACAGTATCGGGATAATGTGACTGTGTGGGATATCGGGTCGTGGTGCCGGTGGCCTGGTCTCCCTGTGATAGTTGTCGCTACTGAGCCTGGTGCTCGGTATTAATAGGACAAGATAAGGACTGGTTACCACAGTATCAGGATAATGTGACTGTGTGGGGTATCAGGTTATGGTACCGGTGGACGGGTCTCCCAGTGGGGCAGTGCTATAAAGTCCCCATGACTGCATACTGTCACAAGTTGGTACCCGTCCTGATATGACCTCACAAATCGATACCCGTCCTGATATGGCCTCATATGTTGCTAGGATGTAAAACAATAACAAAGCAAACATACCAGCAGAGAATAACCCAGAACACATGTATGTAGTGGTCTGCACTGACCTCTCAGGCAACGAGCCGCATAGACAGGTAGGCGTGTGTAGTGTGGTGACATCAGTATGCTTAGGTGGTGTAATGGTTAGCGCATTGGCCCGGAATGCAATGAGATGTGGGTTCGAGTCCCACTCTAGGTGTAATATTTCTCATTTTCATCAACTCCCCCATGACACTGGGTGCCGTGACCATGATCCTGTACAAGCTATGCGCTGTATGGTTGTTGAACCTGTATATGGAAGTGCATTGTGTGTATGTATGTAATTGTAAGCATTAAAAGATTTACAACTTCAGGGGGACGAATGTTGGCTTTGACTGCGCTGACTATGCCAAACATGGTTCAGTTCCATCAGTCTCCGACACACCAACCAGTCACAACCCGATTCATCAGGCTGTCTTGGCAGAGCTCTGATGGGCGATAATGTGTGCTAATCGTTGTTCAGTCGAATGCACATTTTGCTACAAACCTACACTGGGGCCCATTTTCGGTGGATGATTTTCATTCCTATTCAGACCAGACGGGATGGCTGAATGAGTTGAGCGCCCGTCTTCCGTTTTGGTAGATCGTGGGATTCGAACCCACGGGTTCGAACCCTGGTCGAGTGAAACCAACGACTTACAAATTGATAGTTGTCGCTTCCTGCCCAGGTGCTGGACATTATTAGGATAGGGCAAGGACTGGTTGGCTCAGTGTCATGATAATGTGACTGAATGGGATATCAGGTTATGGTGCTGATGGCCTGGTCTCCCAGTGGGGCAGCACTATAAGGTCACTATGAGTGTGCACTGTCATAAGTGTCATAAGCTTACACATGCTTTTCTGCTCAAGGGGGAACCTCCCCCTGAATGTATTGGGTGTCAGTCCCCGCTGACACTCAAACACATTTTACTAAGTTGCGTTGATTTTTTGGCCCTGTGCCAACGGTTCTACACTGCAGACAGTATGCATGACCTTTTTACTAAGGTAAAACAGGAAAACATTTTAGCCTTTTTGAGGGCAGCTGGACTGTACCACCTCATATAGTTTACTAAATAGATTCTATCAATTATTAATAAAACTTTTCTTTTTCTATGGGAATTTGTTTCCCTTGACCACAAATATATGATTGTGAGCTTTCTAATTTAATGAGTGTCTATTGGCACATAATTGATTGTCTGCTTTTACATGTAAAAGCAATGGTTTGAACAAAAAACAAACATTTCTCGCCGTGAATATGGCCTATGCTGCCGACACAGCGTAAAGCAACCACCAATCCATCAATCAATCTGTCATAAGTCGGTACCGGTCCTGATATGACCTTAGAAGTTGCCAGGACAATAACCAACAAACCAATCATTACTACTGAGCAGTTCATATTTCAAAGCCATTACATTATCTGGTTAAAGTTGCATAATCCGACAGCTTTAAGTTTCTAGCATATCCTTATAGGTATGCTACAGTTGCATTGTCCAATATACTTGTTGACTTTCTGCCATAAATATATTAGGTTGATCATTATAATCAACTTGAAGTTATTTTAAGGGATAACTTTGGAGATTCTTGAAGTGAAAACATGCCAAATTAATTTTGGTGAGCATGTCAAAATTTTGACAACATAGGCAGTAACATATTCGATTAGATTGACTCAGAGTCTGTTTCTATGCAGCAAAATATGCTTAATAAGTTCACCAGCATCTAAGTTGGATATTAAAGTTGCGTAGTCCGATGGGTTTTGAGTTTCTGTCATTTTCTGAGATAAACATATTGGGGTGATCGTTATAATCTACCCTACTTTCACTTGAAGAAACTTTTATTTTAAATAGCTAACTTTTGAGATATTTGAAGTGCAAACAAGCAAAATTAGTTTTGGCAAGCTTGCCAAAATTCTGACACTATAGGTTTCTGCAGTAACAGATTCTATTAAATTGCCTCAGTATTCCTTTCTATGTGGTGACAAACGTCTAACAAGTGCACCAGTATTTAAGTTAGATATGTAGAATCAAATTGAGATACTTGTTTTGGTTTTGAAATTTGATGCTTTCATCAGACAATGTAGATTTATTTGTTATAACATATTTTGTTTTAGTTAGAAGTAACCTTTATTTCAAAAGGTTAAGATACTTGAAGTGAAAGAAAAGAGCAAAATACTTTTGGCTCTACTTATATTATTTTATTGTGGTTTTATTTTCTTGGTGCATTTTTGTTGACAAGCTTGGTGTGGTTTATGTTGGGCTTTATGAGGATCTGCTTTGAGGGACATTTGTTTAAAGGGGAGGTTGCTAATGGCAACCAGGTAATCCCCGAAAGCCTTCTGGTATCTACTGGATAATGGTCTCTTTGTTTGCAATCACGGACCACTACGTGTCTACCCAGGGGACAGACGTAATTAAAAGCTGTGTCACATTGCGACCCATCGCGCAAACGTGCGCCAATGTAGGTGATTTTTGGCCGCTACATCGGTGTACGGCAATATGCGTTACTCGTACGCTACAGGTTTGTTATGCGTACATCGATGTACATCGATATACGGCTTTGTTCGTTAAGGGGTCGCTAAAGTTTTATGCATGCACAAAACTTTTTACGTTTGACAACATGTGGATTTTACATTGGCCGTACATTATGTATACATTAGGTGTACATAGATGTATGTTAGATGTACGTTAGACAAATGCTGTTCACTACGTTGCACTACGTTGCACTACGTTGCACTACGTTGACCTACGTTAGGCGGATGGAAAGGCTGTGAAAACACAGTCCACGTATTGACAACGTACTGACAACATATGGATAACATACGTCTAACGTACATCTAACATATGTTTGCGTTTCTCCACCATGTCTTGATGTATGTAACGTATGAGGCGTAGTTCTGGTGATCGAATAACGTATATAATGGGGCCGATCGCGTAAATGTACGGTGATTTATGTGATTTTTTGCCGCTATGTTGGGATACATCATTATGCGTTATGCGTGCGTTAGGCATGCATTGGTATACATCAATGTACGTCGACATCCGTCGACATACGGCCGCACATGTCAGGGGATCGATGAAGTTTTGTGCATGCGCACGACAACGCATGGGTGCTTACATTACGCCTATGTTAGGTGTACGTCGAGATACGTTAGATGCGCGTTGGAAGAGCGTTGTTCTTCCATTGTCCTACGTTGACTTTCGTTCCTCTGACGGAGAGTGTTCACTCCACGCTTTGGCAACATAACGCCAACATTGTCCAGCGTTGAAAATAAGCACCCTGACAGGAGCTACGTTATGGGCAGAGTAAATACCTCGTCAATAAAAAATGTATTTGTTAAAAAAATGTATGAATATGTTGTTCTAGCGTATGCATAACGTGTCCACTGTGTCTCGACATATTTGACATGCGTCTGGCACTCGCTTAACATATATAACGTTCGTCGGCATTCTGCGAACGTGCCGTGATTGTTTTGCGGGTGGATCAGGTGCCCCCCCATGTTGGCATGCGTTACTCGCACGTTACGCCAATATCGCGCGTGCTGTGTGCATGCTGACGCAATGCCGAAATGCACTGAACTGTCGTTAGACATGTGTTTCTCATGCGCTGGCACTACGCTCTCATACGTTGTGCAACACATTTAACGGTCACTAGCGGAATGTAGGGAGCGTATCATGCCAATGCTAGGTAAACACTGCATGCGCGAGAGGCACGTTAGCCACATGTTGTGCCAAACTTTTTTTGTTTTTTTTCTCATGTATCGACATATGTTACCACTACGTCGGACCGATGCTATTGGTAGCGTGCGGCCGACATCCACTATCTTGCGCTGACGTCCAAGTTTTGCCCCCTTGCCAAAAAGTTTGACACATCTGGACGTAAAAAAGTGATTTTACGCATTGGCCACGCACTTGCGCAATGCGTCGTAATGTGACAGGGCCATAAGCTGGTAGGTCTTAGCTCCAATTCACTATGCCCATGGGTGCCCATCGGGCTTAAAGCTGAATAAGCCGATGAAGATATATTCTGTTCTAAGCGAAAGGACCTTCTAAATTTGATTGTCCATATCAAACCTAGATGCTAATGCATTTATTAAACATCTATCACAGTTTGATGTCCCTGTGCTACACAGTACACTGCTATGTTCGAAAATCGGGAAATATAACCTATGCCCAGAATTTCTGTGTGAACATTACATATATGATTTCATGTTTTTAGTTCTAGTAATATCTCATACTTAAAGTTCCATAGTCCGATGGTTTCATAGTTCTGTCTTTTTTCCGATAGATAAATATATTAAGTTGATGATTGCAATCTACGTTACTTTAGTTTGAAGCAACTTTTATTTTAAATGATTACATTAGGAGAGATTTGAAGTGCAGAAATGTCAAATTAATTGTGGCATGCATTTTAAAACTCTGACACTGACAGTGCTTCAGCAGTAACAGGTGGACAGGCTGACAGATGAACATTGACTTAATGTCCCTTCTATGCATCAACAAATGCTTAATAACTTGGATATGCAGAATCAAATCTAGATTGTTGTTTTTAACAAACCTGATGCTCTGATTGTACTATGCAACATTAACCTTTAAAATCAAAGTTACATCAATCTAAAGTAAAATATATGATAAAAAGCAACCTAATGTTTTCATCTTTAAAATAATATGACAGAAACTGACAACAATCGCACTGTGCAACATTAGTCATTACCCAGAGTTCTGTTTGGTCTAATGGCCCTGTCACACTACGACATATCTTGCCGGCACGCCGCCAATGCGCAAAATCTCTTTTAATTGTCGAGACATGTCAAACTTTTCGGTGTCAGCACAACATATTGGTAGGGCGCGGCCGACGTTGTAATAACGTATATCGACGCATGAGAAAAATAAAATAAAAAGGTTTGGCGCACCGTGTGGGAACAAGCCTCACGCGCGCGCGGCATGTGCCTAGCGTTCACATAACGTTATTCCAGCGCATCTAACGTATCTCGACGTGCCCCTAACATCGCCATAACGTTGGCACCTGCGCATTGTCACACGTCAAAAGTTTTGTGCAAGCACAAAACTTCGCCGACCCCCTGACGCGCGCCTCCGACCATCGCCGTAGATCAACCATTAAGCTAGGATTCCTTACACACGGTATGCGGCATGCGGCATGCGGCATGCGGCGTGCGGCGTGATTACGGGATGGGTCCTTTCACCCACACCCACACCCACACACAGTGTCAGGTTTCCTCACCACTGTTCTCTATGGCAAACGCAGCAGCATTCGCATTCGCATGCCGCACCGATCGGTACATGGACCGATTCAGTATTCGCATGCCGCATGCCGCATACCGCATACCGCGTGTAAGGAATCACCCCCATTGACTTAGATGCTTTTCGATTTTTTGCCGCATTCGCATTCGCATACCGCATACCGCGTGTAAGGAATCCTAGCTTTAGACCATATAGTAGAGGTATGCCTAACCAGCTTAGTTAAGACTACATTAATTTAAAGCTGCATAGTCTGATGAAGCATCACATTTTCAAAACCAGAACAATTATCTAGATTTGATTCTACATATCTAACTTAGATACTGATGCACTTAGTATACATTTGTTGCCACATAGGAGGGAATACTAAGACAGTTTGGTACAGTAGCAAGCTGTTAGTGTTATGCTAGGTACACACCTACCGTTTTTCCGCACCCACCTACCGTATACGATCTAAAACTGCCCAAAAGTCGTGAGGTGTGCACTCCCCTAGCACACCTAGTGATTGCGATTCACGACTGAAAACTCATTTTTAGGGCTAAAACGGTAGGTGTGTACCTAGCTTACGATTGCGATTCGAAAAATGAATCGGCCCATTTTCAGTTTTAAGCGGGTCGGGTCGAGTCGCGAGTTTTAGTGCGCGAATCCTATACGGGAGGTGTGTACTTGGCATTAGTAATATTGAAGTCGGTGGTGTCAGAGTTTTGGGCGTGCTTGCCAAAACTGATTTGACATGCTTGCACTTCAAATATCTCAAAGTCAAAACTTAGCCATTTCAAATAAAAGTTACTCCAAACTAAAGTAAGGTAGATTATAACAATTAATTTAATATATTTATCTTAGAAACTCAAAACCATCGGACTATGGCCTGTATGGGTAGTCTATGCAACTTTAAACAGAAATATGACAGAAACTCCCAACAATCGCACTGTCACGTGACTGTGCAACTTTAATCATATTTCAGTTTGCTCTATGAGTAAGACGGTATACTACAGGTATGCATAACCGGCTTAAGTTTAAACTACATTAAATATTACACATAAAAATAACCACACATATGAAGCACCTACCAATTGTTGTCGGAGTGTGGCCAGTGCTGTATCAATACGCCCCCTGGCGGAGAGGTCGTGAGCTGCTTGTTCTACGCTGGAGGAAACCATCTTAACTCCGATTGAAGAAGCCTAATGGAATCAGTCTGTAGCAGTACTAAGTGTGTGTGTAAACAACTGGTGCCTAAACTAGTGACTAGAGCCGTGCTGCTTGCTGCTTGCTACCTGCGTGCCGGCTACCAGCGTAATGCCTTCCGGTGGGGCGAGTCGCTTCGGTGAGAAGAGGATAATGACACTGTGTCAGCTCTAGATAAGTCTATTAATGTGTACACGGTACGGACACGCTGGTGTGATGATAATAATAGCACTGCGAGTGTCGTCTGCTGATGTTTGTTGATAGCGGAGTGTTGTCTGCTGTTAAGGGAGTGTCGTCTGCTGATGCCCGCTGGTAGCAGAGTGTCGTCTGCTGGTAGTGCAGTGTCGTCTGCTTCTATCCGCTGGTAGCAGAGTGTCGTCTGCTGGTAGCGGGGCGTCGTCTGCTTCTACCCATTGGTAGCAGAGTGTCGTCTGCTGGTAGCGGGGTGTTGTCTGCTTCTACCCACTGGTAGCAGAGTGTCGTCTGCTGGTAGCGGAGTGTCGTCTGCTTCTACCCACTGGTAGCAGAGTGTCGTCTGCTGGTAGCCAAGTGTCGTCTGCTGCTGTCCGCTGGTAACGGCGTGTAGTCTGCTGGTAGCGAAGTGTCGTTTGCACAGTACCTACTTGCGTGGAGGCACCCCCACAAGCCCTCAAAAAACTTCTGTGGAATATTACGTCGTACCTCCCGGCCTGGCGCCCTCTATTGGTTGTCAGCCCTGTCTGGTTTCTGTGAGTCTATATATAATGGCGTGTGTGTGTGTGTGTGCGGATGGGTGAATGCGTGTGCTTGGGGAGGTCGGGGTGGGAGGTGTTGTCTGCGTGGCGAATGGCCGTTGAGGGTTGGAGTGGTAGCACTGGCAGTAAGTGTAACACAGGGACGTCGTGTGTGACGTCATGTGTGACGACTGAGTCAGCTGTCAATGCGCGCGTCACGTGTCTCGGTGTGAATTCACACCTCACGACACGCCTGGTGAAGGTAGGGGTGGTCGTGTCAGGAATGGGGATTTGGGGGGTTGGGAGGGGTAAGGGGGAGGAAGGGGGGGGGGTGGGGGGGGGGGGCTACACGCTGGTGAAGGTAGGGGTGGTACGGTCAGAAATGGGGGGGAGGTTCGGGGAGGGGGGGGGGGGGGGGTTTGACGTCCAATAGCCAATGGTAAAAATCAATGTGCTCCAAGCTTTGGATTCTGGTTTCTGGGAGTGGGGGGGGGGGGGGGGCCTAGGGAGGGGGAGCGTAGGGGGCGCATGGGGGGGGGGGGGGCACCCAGGCACAAATTGGAACACCTGAGTGACCGACAGCAAGTGTTAAAAGTTGCATAGTCCGATGATTTTGAGTTTCTGTCATTTTTTTAAGATAAATATATTAGGTTGATTGCTATCACATATCTTACTTTAATTTGAAGTACCTTTTG
Organism: Branchipolynoe longqiensis; assembly: GCA_030323885.1. NCBI lineage: Eukaryota > Metazoa > Annelida > Polychaeta > Phyllodocida > Polynoidae > Branchipolynoe > Branchipolynoe longqiensis. The sequence continues at coordinate 92,300,895 of CM059189.1, forward strand.
TTGTATATGGCTACATTTTGAGATATTTGAAGTGCAAATATGTCAAATTAATTTTGGCAAGCTTGCCAAAATTCTGACACCACAGGCTTCAGCAGCAACAGGTTATATTAAATTGTGTTACTATTCCCTTCTAGGCGGTGACAAATGTTTAATAAGTGCACCAGTATCTGAGTTAGATATGTACAATCAAAGCTAGATAATTGTTTTGGTTTTGAAAATTTGATGTTTTCATCAGACTCTACAACTATAACTAAACAGGAGACACAAGGATTATTTCACCCTCAACGTGTCTCTATCGTTCTAATTGTCTCTTCGTTAATTGCCAAGTTGTTTACTTATAATGTATGATAGCTTAATTAATTCATTAATTAACACCATAGGCTAGGGACTATCCGTAAACGGTATCGTTCTTGTGGGGGAAAATAGTGAAATATAATTAATAGACATTCAACAAATACGTGTACCACTAGAGCATATAGTTGCTTTACTACTTGCTCCCTGGATCTATAGCAATATTAACGGTGTATGTGACTTTGTGAGTTTGCCTTAAAGATTTCCATACGTCTCCCTCCCCCCTCACTCCGCCCACTCCCCTCCCACTCTTTGTCCTCCCCCCTCCCCTCCCCCCCCTCCCCCGCCTCCTTCCCGACACAAACAACAATGTTGAACTTCCGGGAGCGTGTTGAGGTGTATTGACACTGTCTTCTCCTTATTTATATATTTATTTGTTTATTTGTTATATTCTTTATTTTCGGGGCAAAAAAAAACCCAACCTACATACATTCAAACGAATGTAAGATAACGATTAATTGATGTTGGTTTAATGTCATATGGAGCAGCAAAGTTCATATTCACGTTGAAAAATGGGTAGAATGTAGTACTGTCACTCGGGCTCTCTTATAAACAAATATGTGTAAAAGAAAGATTTTAAAGGGGGGAAATTTATGTTAAAAACAGAAGTGGCATTTTCAAAAGTTAGCAATAGGTGGGTGAGATACAGCTGTCCTCGGGACATATTTTACATATTTGTAAAGAGGTCTCGTGTGTTATTTATATATATTTTAAAAGAAATATGTAAGATGGGCACGAAGCAAACTCGGATGGTAGATATATTTATTTCAGCATTAAATAGTACATGCAGTGTATATATAAATAATCTGGCCGGGCCAAAGTGCCCTACCAGTAAAAGATAAAAGAAAAAAGAAAAGCGAATGAAAGTATGTGCTGCAGTGCCGGCTGAAGCGAACTAGCGCGAACTCCGGCTTTGGTTTGTATATATAGGCACCTGGCGCCCTGAGCGGGCCGCCCACGCCTAGCAGACGAGTGTCCACGCACCGCGCGAGAGGAGCAGTGCGAATCTTACACTCGCATATATGCTGGCATATATACGTGGCTGTAAGATGGGCACGAAGCAAACTCGGATGGTAGATATATTTATTTCAGCATTAAATAGTACATGCAGTGTATATATAAATAATCTGGCCGGGCCAAAGTGCCAAGGTCCCCGGACCCACCCAGACAGATTAGCTAAAAATAATCAATCAATAATAGAACTCAAGGTGGATGCAACCTTAATGTCTGATACAATGCGCTCGGCAAGCGGGCGAATAATATATTTATAAACACAATCGGAGGACCAGTCCCCCCTGACCTTTAGCTCGTCAATAGATGCACCCTGGAGGGCGAGAAATGTACACCCGCCCCTCCGGAGAGAGTGGCAGGAGAACTTGCTTGGGTCAAGACCCGCGTCAACAGTGAATAATTTTATAGTAGTTTGTAACGTGCGGTAGTCAAGGGGTCTGAAGCCCCCATCAACCGCAGGGATTTGAAAAGCCGCTGCATCAGGGGCTGCCTTGACCTGCCTGAAGTGTTTCTCGACCCAATAGACAGCACAAAGAGAGGTATTTGGGACGCGGGCGACAGGAATCAGCAACTCCCTTTCTGAAAATTGGATGGTTTTTGACCTACGTATTGAAATAACCATTCCCCATTGAAAAAACTCAAAATCTGAACGCCTAAGGACCGAGGCAGACTCAGTCAATTGGCACTTGCGCAAGAGAGCTCGGAAGCCAGTTAGAATGGCTGCACGAGCGCAAACATGCCCCTCACGCTCTGATAATAAAGCGAAGATCTTCAAAAGCTCACTTGGCAGTAAAGGGGCCGCCCTTTTCACAGCGCACCCCAAAACACGCTTAGCCCCCCCCCATGACGGTCTTAATCTGGTGGGAGGAGAAGTCGATTGGGGAACTGCCCTCAGCCTTAAGAAAAAAAATTAGGGCACTGAGATAATTTGTTATAGAGGAATACTTTAAAGTGCGGGATAGCCAAACGACATAAATGGCAACCTGGGAAGATGGACAGGGGATAGGCGAGAGCAGGCCACGGAACTCATCGATAAATGCGAGGTATTTCCGCATCTGCATCGACCTGGTCGATCTTGAGTTGTCTGAATAATATTGGCCAGACATCGACCTAACCTGGAGCTCCAGCTGCGCTAGACCTGTAATAAAGGAAAATGTCACCTAAAAATATGTGCACAACACATCAGCCCTGTGGGGTCAACACAAGATATTCGGTCTCTGCTGGAATAGTCCCGCCACCTGCTGAGGGCATCGCAAGTCACATTTTGCTTACTCTTTATGTAGACAGATTTTATGTCAAAATTATAATTAACCGAAGTCCAGAAGAGTTCTTTGACCCAAGTCATAATTTGTTTGTTGACACAGCGCCCGGTGGCGAGTGCCGCCCTCACAGTGTTATTGTCGGTGATAAAAACAACACACTTGTCCTGCCAAAGGGGCCCCCAACGCCGAGAGGCGGCAACAACTGCCCACATCTCCTTTAAATTAATATGGCCGTCAGCAGCGGTGGGGATTGATTCTGCAAAATGATGACCAACCTCGGAATGAAGGTCGATATCTTCTACCTCGAAGTTACCTACTAACCAATCGCCCGAGTGAGTCGCTCCGAATCCCCAATCCGACGCATCGCTATATACCGCTACTGAAGAGGCATGGCTGCCCAATAGTTTTGCGTAGCCATTAAAACGTTCGACAAAGTCTAGCCACCAATACAGCTCAGACCTGAACTCGTCGTTCAGGCGGAATTTGAAAAATGGTTTCCTAAGTTGGCGTATAGCGTCATAGACGCGGGTAGAGAAAGAGCGACCCCCTCGGACGACCGTAGCGCAATGAGCGAGGCGCCCACCAAGGCGCTTCAGGTCCTTACGTGTGGCCTTACGTTTGCCCAGAAATAGTAATAATTGTTTTTTTAATTTGGCGAGCTTATCGCGGGGGAGGCGGAGCTGGAGTTCAGCACTGTCAATTTCAATACCAAGGAACCTGGTGCGTTGAGAAGGGGCGAGAAGCTTGGGATAGCTCAGATAAAACCCAAGTCTCCTCAATATGGCGGCAATTTTGTTTTGGTTCGAAAGGCATTCCTGATAGGTAGTGCCAATGACGGCAAAGTCATCTAGATAGTTAACTGACCTGTTGACTCCTTCACGCACACCACAGCGCAAGACAAAATCAGAAATCCGATTGAAGATATATGGGCTAGAGGAAAGCCCCATACATAAACGGTTATCAAAAAAGACCTCTAACCCGGCACCGCTACCAAAATCCCAGCAGATTGCCTGACGGGGACGGTCACTCGGCTGAATGCAGACGGCTCGATAGGCGTCCTGAATATCAACAGTAGCAATGTAGTCATCACGGACAAGGTTAAAGGCTAAATCATCAACACTCATGTAAGAAAAGGTGTTAGTTACCTCGTCCACATAGTTGTTTACAGAATGCTCACTTGGCCTACTGCAGTCAATAATTGTGCGAAGGCCTTCGCCGCTCGACTTAGGAACGGCAAAGACATTATGCACACAAATAGGCGCGCTATCCGCCTTGCTTATATAGCCACAATTTAATTCGCTAGAAAGTTTCCTATCGATAAAGAGTTTGTCGCTAAGGACCCTGGCTGCTCTAAATGGGCATGAATAGACAGCATCACATGAGGGGTTAATAACTTTAAAACCGAAGATGACCCCTGCGAGGATAAACTCGAAGTCTCGATCAATTTCACCTCGAAAGAAGCATTCACAAAAAAACCTACACGGCTTCAGTTGCACTCGGCTGTGACCAATAAAATGTACACAAGAACAGACAGCATTCAGACAATCACGCGAAACGTCAAATTCAAGTTCATGTACACTATTATGGAGGTCACAAGCTTTGACACGGAGGATAGGCCCAACGCGCCGGACCGTCAACCAGTCACTATTAAACGCGGGGCAATCAGGCATAGCAATGCTAATGCGTGCCGGGGCCTCAGTCTCCTGGGCGACCTTGATGCAAACATCGACAAGGACATCACAAAGCCCAGAGTCATCACCAGCGACCACAATGTCGTTAGAGCGGTCATAAGCCGCAGCCCGCTTACAGCAGGTATCTGTTCTCACACCACAGCCGTGTTCCACATCACGGCCAGGGTGGAAAATCAACGGCTGTTCCACAGTAGCACAAATAGGGACAGTCGACTCAGGGATGGCAGACGGGTGGGCATAGGTCAAGTCGGTAGCACAATATACCTCGCTGATAAGGTCGGGACTAAATTCCACATTCCCAACCTCCCGGCACAATCCGGTCATACGCCGACCTCGGCACCCGACAGGCCCCTAATCTTTACTGCACTTATTTCTGATGTGAAACTTGCTGCCACAGCGGGAGCACCAGTGGCCGTAATTACAAGTCTTGCCATCACGGGAGCAACCCTCATCTTTATTAAACGCGAAACATGGCTTCTTACCCTCCTTCGTAAAGAGGTGTTTGGAGCTAGGAATAGTACCCGTTCTATTTTTATTAGCACTTGAAACGGACCCCCCCCTTTTTCATGTATTCGAAAGCATAATATTTCAATGCTATTTCGGGGTTCCCGGATGAGAAGGCATCGAATCCCTCGGTGGCAGCAAGCTTCCTAATGGCCGATCATAGTTGGCATGTTTTTTTCCATAAAGGTGCCCGACTTAGCCTTGCCCGCTATGTAACCCAAGTGTTTTAGGAGTCTTAAAAGTTTATCGCCGTCTGACACCCTAGAGGCGACCGCCCAATTAACCGAAGCCTCAATTAGCTCAAAGGCGGTCACTTTTTTGATGTCACTTATCGTTCCCGATCCCTTGCAGTTTTTCTACTAGTTTACATGACGCTGCAAGAAGCGACCCACATAATACTACGAGCCTTCCCTCTTTCCCCTGGGGGGGGGGGGGGGGGGGGGGGGGGGGGGGGGGGGGGGGGGGGGGGGGGGGGGGGGGGGGGGGGGGGGGGGGGGGGGGGGGGGGGGGGGGGGGGGGGGGGGGGGGGGGGGGGGGGGGGGGGGGGGGGGGGGGGGGGGGGGGGGGGGGGGGGTGGGGCTGTTGTGCAGCATGTCAGGGTTTCTGACAGAACTAGAGCTGGTAGAGTCCGTCGTCTAATGGCGTCTCTCCCCGCCTCTATCACCAGGGAAGGGCTGCCCGCTCATCTTAGGCTGCCAGTACGGGCTTGTTTTTTTTTCCGAACGCCCTCGTGTCCTCATCCGTACTTTCTGTTCGTCCAAGGGAGGCATGACCGGTCGCTTCCCCGATCACGTTCACGCCGAGTAGTCGGTTCTCTCCCTCTCTCGCGCGTGCGGCCAAGGGTCAAGTTGGCAACGTCTTCGCGCAGCTCACGCTCGGTGCGTTCCAATTCCGCAATCCGTTTGCGCCTCTCAAGGTTGCGAATCCTTTCGCCGATCTCACGCTCCTCCTTGGCAAGAGCTTCATCGTCAATGACAAGCCCATTTTCCTCCGCAGCCATGAAACCTTTTCCGCCCTCTGCCATCGTGTCGTCCTCTCTCCCCGCGCACGAGCGAGTAATCCGCTTGTTTGAAGCCCTAGATGGGCAGTCCACGTCCACCGGCTCAGAGTGCACTCTAGCGCAGAACGCACAAAAAGCCTTGGGCATAGTCGGTGCCAGAAAAAAATAAATGGCGGATAAATGGCGACGGGCAAATGGCGTCAAATATAGTTGATCCTGGTAGGTATCACAATTATAGGGTGTCGGGAAATAAATTAAATGGCGCAAGAAGAAAGCGTCAGAGAAATAAAAATAAAAAGTCAATAATAATTAATAATGATAATGGCAGCGAAGGTGAGTCCTCATATCCAGGCACAATAGTGACAGATTGACTAGATAGTGTTAGAGGTATAGTCGTCAAAAAACGGCAGTGTGATAAAAATAAAAGGCACTATGATTAAAGTCCTCTCAGGCAGTTGTTTAGCATTATAATGCAATCCTTCCCTATGTAAATAGTAGAGTGCGTAATTGCCGGATGAAAGTATGTGCTGCAGTGCCGGCTGAAGCGAACTAGCGCGAACCCCGGCTCTGGTTTGTATATATAGGCACCTGGCGACCCGAGCGGGCCGCCCACGCCTAGCAGACGAGTGTCCGCGCACCGCGCGAGAGGAGCAGTGCGAATCTTACACTCGCATATATGCTGGCATATATACGTGGCTATATATATATATATATATTTCAGGCCTAAAGCAATACAATCTACACAATCATGTTAGTTGGTTGGTTGTTGTAGTTTTACGTCGTGGCAGCATATACGGTTATATCAGGACGGGTACAGACTGGTGACAGTGTTCACTTATAGTGACTTTATGCTGCTGCCCCACTGGGAGACCATCGCCAGTACTATGACCTGATATCCCACTCAGTCACATTATCTTGACCCTGAGCCAACCAGTCCTTGCCCTATCCTAATAATGCTGAGTGCCTGGCTACGAAGCAACAAGTATCAATCAATCAAGTCATTGGTTTGACTCGACCCGTGTTTGAATCCATGGGTTCGAATCCCGCGATCTACCAAAACGGGAGACGGACGCTCAACTCATTCGGCCATCCCGTCTACTGCAGTGACACTGAATACAATGTAAGATAAGGACTACAGTTGGGTGGACACCAAACACTCGACCAGGGTCACTACTGGCATGGATCAATAGCTTACATAAATTAAATCTTTTCTAAATCTGCATATTCTCTAACGACAATACATGGACTTCAATGGTATTACCACATTGCCTAAAACCTTGTCCTGCAAAGTTCACCGATGTGCTCGACGGTTTTGAGTATACAGATGAACCTAGATCCAACGTACACCGATGCAACGGATTCCGGATCCAACGGACACAGTATCAGCGAGGCAAGCAGTTGAAACTTGACACATTTTTTAAATGCAAGGATCCTGAACTCCAGCATTCTGAACCCCAGCCTCCTGAACCCCAGTCTTCTGAACCCCAGCCTTCCACCAGAAATACTTCAGTAGCCACCACCAGTGCTTCAGATTTCCTTGGCTTTTCGTACCCCCCTGAAAATGTTGTCGCTGCAATGGACAAACGGCTTTAACAGACAAATGCTCCCCCCCTATTAGTCCGTTGGATCGAGGTTTGTCTGTATATGTAATATATATATGTAATATATATGTCTAGTATACATGTCTAGTATACATGTAGTATATATGAAATATACATGTAATATATAATATATATATATTTATATATATAATATATATTAATATATATGCAATATATATGTAATATATATATGTAATATATATGTAATATATATATAATACAGATGTAATATATGTAATGCATGTATGTAATGTATGTAATGTATGTAATGTGTGTAATGTATGTAATGTATGTAATGCCGTTGAGCGGTATAATATTTTATCTGAAACGTTAGTTTATCATATGTAGTATATGTAATATATGTATAAATATACACATATATGTGAATACAAATATATATATATATATATATATATATATATATGA